>CP092872.1:60320039-60411662 GCA_030710605.1 Cordylochernes scorpioides
AATGTATTCTAACGTCCTTTAGACAGCCCGAATCTTTGTTAAACAAATTTGCATACCTATCCATCAAATTTATATATATTTAAATATATTTCTATTATATTCATTATTTAAAATTTTAATGCTAAATTTTAATCCATTCTCTTCCTAATAAAATTACCTGGATTTTTTCATTTACAACTATTAATCGTAAATATTGGTTGGCTTCTTTTACAAAAACATTTCTTTGATCTATAATCTCTATTGATTTGCCACAAAAGGATATCAATCTTAAATTTGTTGGAAATAATCTTTTACCTTGCCAATAATTCTTATAAATATCTTTAGGTATTAACGTAACTGGACTTCCTGTATCTTTTGTAGAGCACAAAGAATAATCATCTACTGTTAAATTTATTGTGGCATCAGTTTCGCCCTGTACAGAATATATAGAGTCCTCTTGTACAAATTTACATCCCCACATTCCTTTACTAGCTTTGCAGACCCTACTTAAATGACCCAGTTTATTACATTTTAAAACAAGTCTTTGTTCTATGAGGTAGAACAGATGCCACGTGTGAATGTCTCTCACCACATCTATAACACACATTTTGCCTTTGCCACTTTGCCTGAAAGGCCCATACTGCGCCGTACTATTATTGTGCTCACCCTTTTTATCCTTTCAATTCACAGGGGATATCTTGGCCACTAATTTATCTTGTAATTCTCTTGTATTTATCTCCGCCAATTCGAACGAGATCGCCACTGCAAAAACTTTATCCAGGGTGACATCGTCGTCCTCTTGTAGTAGCTTCTTTTGCAGGATTTCCGACTTGATTCCAGCCACAAAACGGTCTCGCATCATGGTTCCCAACATATCGACGAAATTACAATTCATTGCCAAATGTTTCAATTCTCTAAGATATTCCGAAATTGATTCTCCTTCCTGTTGAATTCTCTTTAAAAATCTGCATCGCTGTGGTATCACTTTCTTCTTTGGATCCAAATGCAGCTTAATTCTTTGAATGATAGTATCATAGGGTTGATCTTTCATTAGACCAGGAAGAAAATGTCGTTTCCCTGCTTCAAAGTTTCAGAATCTGGTAGCGAGGTAAAAATCAGCACTTTAATCTCCTCCTTCAGATTCCAAAAAGAAAGCCTCAAATATTTGTACAAAAAGATCGAAGTGTCCTCTACTGGGCTATAGCATCTAAAAGGTACTATTAACTTTGAACTTATCATGCTGATCTTTTCTACTCCTTTGTTTTCTTGATCCAGATATTTTAAAAGATGTAATCTTAACCAATTTTCCTATTTTTCCTCTCCATAATCCGAGAGTCAGATTTGTTTAAAAGATGTAGTTGTTAAACTTGCATAGACGCCGTTTTCCTCAGCTTTTTACTGGCTCTGTAGATCGCGCATCCTCGTCGCCACTTTTGTTGTGTCGTATTTAGACATACAAGAGCTCAAACTTGACCATGGCCAACAACAAATGTCCAATTTATATATACATATATTTTTACATAATGAGGCTTTAAATAATACAAATAATATTCATCTATTTACATAAACAACGGTTAATATATAGCGAGAAGAGTAGAGGACTGAGCACAGATCCCTGAGGTACACCAGCCCATGTTCTTCGGTCCTTGGAAAATGTTCCATTGACCTGAACCTTTATCCTTCTTCCCCTTAAGAAGTCTGCAATACAGATTAAGGTTTTTCCTCTTACTCCGATGTGTGCAGCCTTTCAAATAATTTCTACACTCGATCAAAAGCTGAGGTCATATCCAGGAATACGGCCATTGTCTTCTTTGGCGGTTTTTCCTAGAAATCTATTATTGATTGACAGAAGTAGAACAGTTTATCAGTTGTACAGTGTCTGGATCTTTAGGCAGTTTGGTAGAAGTTTATTTTATTATTGTTAGTGAGCCAGACTATGAGCCTAGAGTGGATAATTCATTCTGTTATTTTACAAAGTATGCTGGTAAGAGCAATTGGCCGATAGTTCTTGCATTCCTTAGCATCTTTGTTTGGTTTCAGTATTGGCACTATAATTGATATCTTCCAATTCTTTGGTAGTTTATCAGTTTTCCATGAAATCTTCAGTATTCGTAGGAGTTGATTTTTAGCTTCGTCTCCAAAGTGTTTAATCATTTGACCAAAGATTAGAGCATCTCCAGGTGACATCTAGGATTTAACTTTCCTATTGATGAATTTAGCTCATTCAGTGTGAAGTCTCTCGAGTAAATATCTTGTTGATGGTAATTTCTTGCTTGTTTAACTAACTTGTTTATATTATTTTTTGAGTCCTGCCTTCATTCCTATAGCTGAGTCTGGAAGTGCTTGAAAGATATTCAGCAATTATGTCAGCCATCTGTTTGTTCGTTCTCGCTGTTCATATCGGTTAGAGTATTGGAGGATTAGTGTTGGTTTTGATTGTTTTATAACACTAATTATATTCCAGTGATGGCTTTCCTTTTTTGGATCCATTTTTTTCGCAGAATTCTGCCCATTTTTCTTGTTTGAATATCCAAATTTCTTGTTCTATTTTGTGACTAATTTCAATGAGTTCCTTTATGATTTCTTTTGTTTTATTTGTTTTAAGAAGTTCATTTTTATTGGCTCTCTCTGCAATCATTGCCTCGATATTGTGGTCCTTCCAGTAAAGTATTCACAGGTCTTTACGTCTACCTCTAGGTATCGATACTTTTGCAGCTTTGGATATGTTTAAAGAGAATTTTTCCAATTTTTTGTCAATCGTTCTGTGATTTAATTCTTCCTTGCACAGTTCTTCAAGCTTTTCTGTATTTTTTCCCTGTGTTCTTCTATTCAGTTGGAAATTCTCAATTTTGAATTTTAGGGTTGTTAAAATTGGTCTGTGGTCACTGATTGCACTTTTCAGAATTTTCCAATGTGTTGTGGGTACGATGTTGTAATTTATCGCTGTGATGTCTATTGCGGTTTCTGTGCCTGTGGACTTGGATAGATAGGTGTTATTTTCGTTATTTAACGGCGTAAGGTCGAGGTCGGTTAGCATGTCCTCAACCTGCTGACCTTTGTTATCCTGGACAGGTGATCCCCAAGTTGGTCTTTCGGCGTTAAAATCACCAAGTATGATTGCGATATCCGAAGACGCTTTACTTAATGTCTCTATCAGGCCTGTATTGATGCTAATATTATCGTGGTGATAAACATTTATGATTGGAATTGTTTTACCTGTAAGATAGATTTCTATTGCCTGAGCTTCTGTCGTGCCTTCTCTAGGCTTACTCTGATTATAGGCGATTTCCTTAAATTTGATTTCTAGAGTTTTAATCAAAACGGCAGTCCTCCGAATTTTCCCGGTCTGTCCATTCGTAGTGTTGTATAATCTTTGATATTGAATCTCAGATTCTGATTCAATTTTGTCTCCTGAGGACAATTAATATGTACATTGTTGTCACAGAGAAGACAAGTCAGCTCTTTATTTTCCCCTGGGTACCATTTATATTGAGTTGTAGTAGATTGAATTATGTCCTCGTAGTAGATTTCTCATCATGAGCTCGAGCTGCAGCTCCTGACGCGGCGGTTACCCCGGACGCGGTAGCATTACTGGAGATATCAGTTTGGCTCTTCATTTGAAAATGGGTGCCGTTGCAACGTTAGTCATCTTCGAAACGAACCAGAATTTGGTCAAATATTCCAAGGGTCCAGGGGGGACCGCAAGGAGGTGTGGTCGAACTTCTCCTCTTCCACTTGGAATGCCGTCACTACAGGATAAAGCACTCTTGGTGAATTTTTTAAATTGTGATTCAGAATCTTCCACTGAAGCTTTACGAGCGTTTCGTTCCTTTAAAGATATTCGAAGCGGTAAAGGACCCATGAGTTGCTACTCTCTAAAGCGATTGATTAAAAGTTTGAGGAAACTGGATCTCTGGAAGCAAAACCTCGGAGTGGAAGACCATCGACATGCAAGTCAGTGGCTGTTACGGTTTTGCAGAATGCTGAAGCTATTGAAACGTTATCCCCGTATGGAGAAGTAAGTGCTAGACAAGTTTCTCGACAAACGGGGATTTCGTATGGAACAGTTTGGAGAGAACACACATTTAGAATTTTTCTATAAAAATATCCTAACAAAATTCAAAGTTTTCACGAGTTGAAAGTCAGCGATTTTGAGAAGCGTCAAGAATTCGCTCCATGGGTTTTCCGGCAAATTGATATTGATGAAAACTGGCTGTCAAATGTTCTAAGAAGAGATCATGCTCACTTTTATCTAAAGGGAGAATTTAACATTCAAAACTGCCTCATTTTGGCAAAAGAAAACCCTAGGAATTTTACAGAAATACCACTTCATCAGCACAGAGTTACAGTTTTGTTGTGGGTTCACTTCTTCTTTTATTATTGGGCCATTTTCTTTGAAAAAATCAATGGAAGAACTTTTAAAACCGTTTTCGTAACTGGTGAACGTTATGTTGAACTTTTGAGAGAAAAGGTTATTCCCATATTGCAGGACAGACAAGCACTAAGCGAAATAACATTCATGCAAGATGGAGGACCTCCTCATATCTCCCGCGGTGCCAAACAATTGCTGAAGGATACGTTCGGTGGAATTCGTTGATAAGTCGCCACTTTATATACCAGTGGCCTCCAATATCACCAGACTTGACGCCTTACAATTTCGGTTATGGGGGTACATTAAGTCGCGTTTTTATCGTGCCGGCCTACCACATTGGCCATGTTGAAGGCTTCTATCAGATGGCGCGTTTTATCAATTTCAACTATTTAATTGTGACCATTCTGTCATCTATCGTCTGCAGGCGGTGTTTGAGAATGAAGGGCGCCACATTGAGCAAGGATTGTGACCTAATACAAGAGAGAAGGCAGTTACCTCATGTGTTATATTTTTCAGCTCTTTGTTTTGGGTTATGGGAATAATAAATGCTGTCCTCACATCTTGACTCTTTTTTTTCTGTAAACAGTAATTTTTGTTTGTCATTTGCCCACATTTTATATTATGTCGTGCAGGCCAAAGTGCTATAACTTCTCGAATAACACTGGTATTCACAATTTTACCCCTTATGTTTAGTTTATCGCTTTTCGCTCATTAGAAGAAATAGCATAAAAAATAATCTCTCTATCCCCCCCAACTTTAGATATTTTGCGCAAAAAATAATACAAAATGATTTTACTACCACGTTTTTCAACGCAAAAGGTCGATTTAAAAATGATATTTTTTGAGGGGATACATTTTTAAAATTATGTACAGTATAATAAACAATAATAACATTTGACAAACCCATAGGATATTTGGAATACAGTACGACAAATATATTTTGTCACTCCCCTCTATATTTCATTTTTGGATCATGACAAATATCCAGTTAAATAGTCAAGTGTCGACAATACATTCCTTATAGCACGAAATCCTATTAGTAGTGCCATCATAATTTTTGGTACTATATTAACATTTCAAAAATCGTGTATTGATATCAGTAGTTATTTTCAAACATTCAATTTATTTCACAAAACTCCATCTAAAATATAAATATTTTCTGATACATGTTTTAATTTGCATATACCTATTTTACATATCTCAGATTGTATTTAAAAATCGTTAACCATTTCTTCTAAATTTTGGCGAAATGGTGTTTTATTAATTTATCATTTGATATTATCTGGGTTCGTTCCTGGTATTCAAAAAGGAAAAATACGTGTCGTTCAGTTATATTTTTCAATCTATCAAACAATTTGGCCGCTGAATCTCTGATTCTGGTAGAGCGCCATCTAGCGAATAAAGTTGTAACTAAAATCAATTTCGAATTTTTCATTATTTGCCATAAAAAATCCCGTTGCATCCTGAACACAATGGTGTTTACCGCATTGCTCTAGCGCAAATATTCGCGGAGTTATTAATTTTTAAAGTTGTGCGGGACTTTTGGATCACCCTGTATATATATTTTTTTATATATATAGAGAGAGGTAAAATTTAATGAATGGTTTGTATAAAAATGTATTATATTCTGTTACTATGTGGAATCTATTATTGGAGGACATAATTTATACATTTTAGCTCTAAAATAATAATCTATAGCTATTCATTTATTAATAAATTTTGAAAACATTTAAATTTTCAAAATTATATACCGATAAAATTAACTATATAGCATTAGCGTGCCATATTTAGAAAATAAATGGAAAGAACTGTCAAGAAAATTATTTCACTATAAAATACACTGCCTGAATCGTTTTAAAAAGTTTTATTTCGTGCATATACTCGTATATTGTTTTGCATTTCTTGGCCAAACATTTCAACCACACAGCTCCCTCATCCATCCTATTCCCCCGTCTTAGACTCCAATGAATTTTTCCTCTATCCTAAATTGAAAATGAAGTTAAAAGGAAGGAAATTTGACAACGTTGATATGATACAAGTTGAATTGAAGGCAACCTTGAGGATACAGTTAAACCTGTCTATAGCGCCCCCTCTAAATAGCGCCTCCCTCTCTATAGCACCCGATTTTAAATACATAGTACGATGCGATTTACATTAAAAGTGACCTGTCTATAGCACCCCCTCTCTATAGCACCCTATTTTGGTGAGTCCCAAGAGGGGGCGCTATTTGAACACACCTCATAGATGGCACGCTAATTCCTTTTAATAAAATAACGCTTAACTGTGTGGCCTTCTGGGACTTTTTACGGAAGAGCATTGCTTGATCTAAGTATTTATGTGTATTTCTACTGTCCTCAAAACTTATATTCATACTTTGCCTAAATGCCTCCATCAAGAATTGCTCTCAGAGGTGCCGGGGCTTTATAAGCAGAATAGACCAATATTGGAGCGGTATGGTGGATGAAATCAGTGAAACCGCTGGGAAGTTCATCACTAATGAGCAAAACCCTCCGAAAACATATTTCATGGCAAGTAAGAACAGTAAAGCACATGTTTTATTTGAAAAAATAACAAAATCGACCTATATTATTTTTGATCTGTATAAATGAACAAATATTATATTCTCAACTACATTTTAAATATATATTTAGAGATATTTTATATTTTCATCTTGTGGAACATAAATCAACTAAACATTGACTCAGCCTGTATCCTGATATTTGGCCAACCCAATTTCTTGATAAATCAAGATATTGCGTTGGCCAAATATCAGGGAACAGGCTAAATCAATGTTTAGTTGATTTCTGTTCCAACAGATGGCGCTCTGCCACCTGACAAGTATATGTGCTCCTGGTCAGGAAATGCCTTTTTTATTTTAAAATCAACACCTGACTTTTTATTATTTATTTTTTTCTATTATTTTTAAAATAAATTATATACGCTTCTACTTATGTTATACGCTTTCATTTTAAAATTCTCCATTTTTTTATTATAGAGAATATTATCTAGAAACTTTCAGCACCTATTCGGTTATATTAGTTTTAGTTTCAAATGTATTGCGCAAAAATTGTAGCCAATAAAATATATGAATTTGCCCTACTATTGCTATATCTAGTGGTAAAAAAATCATAGCTACAGAAATTTGTCTTACGATTTATTAGAGTTACTACATGATATTATTTTAGTCTTTTGTATAGCCTCTAGCTCTCTTTCTCTCTCTCTCTCTCTCTACTTCATAAAACATTTCTGAATGATTGATTCAGTAGTTATGGAAGGCTGAGAAGGGGCAAAGTGAGATAACAATGCTAATATTCTAAAAAGACAAATGTCGCTTCTCCCTTCAAAATAGACGTCAAAGCTTGACGGGAGAGGCGACCTTTGTCTTTTTAGATCAATATCCTCTCGGAAAAATTTCCATCTATAATGCTAATTTTCTATAAAGGGTCACCTCTCCCGTCAAATATCCTCTCGGAAAAATTTCCATCTATAATGCTAATTTTCTATAAAGGGTCACCTCTCCCGTCAAATATCCTCCCGGCAAAATTCCATCTATAATTCTAATATTCTATAAAGGGTCACCTCTCCCGTCAAATATCCTCCCGGCAAAATTCCATCTATAATGCTAATTTTCTATAAAGGGTCACTTCTCCCGTCAAATATCCTCCCGGCAAAATTCCATCTATAATTCTAATATTCTATAAAGGGTCACTTCTCCCGTCAAATATCCTCCCGGCAAAATTCCATCTATAATTCTAATATTCTATAAAGGGTCACCTCTCCCGTCAAATATCCTCCCGGCAAAATTCCATCTATAATTCTAATATTCTATAAAGGGTCACCTCTCCCGTCAAATATCCTCCCGGCAAAATTCCATCTATAATTCTAATATTCTATAAAGGGTCACCTCTCCCGTCAAATATCCTCTCGGAAAAATTTCCATCTATAATGCTAATTTTCTATAAAGGGTCACCTCTCCCGTCAAATATCCTCTCGGAAAAATTTCCATCTATAATGCTAATTTTCTATAAAGGGTCACCTCTCCCGTCAAATATCCTCCCGGCAAAATTCCATCTATAATTCTAATATTCTATAAAGGGTCACCTCTCCCGTCAAATATCCTCCCGGCAAAATTCCATCTATAATTCTAATATTCTATAAAGGGTCACCTCTCCCGTCAAATATCCTCCCGGCAAAATTCCATCTATAATTCTAATATTCTATAAAGGGTCACCTCTCCCGTCAAATATCCTCCCGGCAAAATTCCATCTATAATTCTAATATTCTATAAAGGGTCACCTCTCCCGTCAAATATCCTCCCGGCAAAATTCCATCTATAATGCTAATATTCTATAAAGGGTCACTTCTCCCGTCAAATATCCTCCCGGCAAAATTCCATCTATAATGCTAATATTCTATAAAGGGTCACTTCTCCCGTCAAATATCCTCCCGGCAAAATTCCATCTATAATTCTAATATTCTATAAAGGGTCACCTCTCCCGTCAAATATCCTCCCGGCAAAATTCCATCTATAATGCTAATATTCTATAAAGGGTCACTTCTCCCGTCAAATATCCTCCCGGCAAAATTCCATCTATAATTCTAATATTCTATAAAGGGTCACCTCTCCCGTCAAATATCCTCTCGGAAAAATTTCCATCTATAATGCTAATTTTCTATAAAGGGTCACTTCTCCCGTCAAATATCCTCCCGGCAAAATTCCATCTATAATTCTAATATTCTATAAAGGGTCACCTCTCCCGTCAAATATCCTCCCGGCAAAATTCCATCTATAATGCTAATATTCTATAAAGGGTCACTTCTCCCGTCAAATATCCTCCCGGCAAAATTCCATCTATAATGCTAATATTCTATAAAGGGTCACTTCTCCCGTCAAATATCCTCCCGGCAAAATTCCATCTATAATTCTAATATTCTATAAAGGGTCACTTCTCCCGTCAAATATCCTCCCGGCAAAATTCCATCTATAATTCTAATATTCTATAAAGGGTCACTTCTCCCGTCAAATATCCTCCCGGCAAAATTCCATCTATAATGCTAATATTCTATAAAGGGTCACTTCTCCCGTCAAATATCCTCCCGGCAAAATTCCATCTATAATTCTAATATTCTATAAAGGGTCACTTCTCCCGTCAAATATCCTCCCGGCAAAATTCCATCTATAATTCTAATATTCTATAAAGGGTCACTTCTCCCGTCAAATATCCTCCCGGCAAAATTCCATCTATAATGCTAATATTAGGAAAGGTTGTTAGCTTGTCAGATATTTCGAAATTAAATATCTAATCGTACAAATATTGATTAACATACACAATCCAAAATGGTAGAAAGAAATGGGGACTAATGAATACAAAACCTATTGTATTAATATATATTATTCAATAATACTAATATTAATAACATATATTAATTAGACTATATATACCATAATTAAATTATTAACAAAAAAATTGATATTCTATATCAATTGAAAAAGTAAGCTAAAATAGTTCTTAATTTTCGGAAAATACTTTTTTCGAACACCATGAGCGTGTCGTCTGATTTTGCGGCGTTGCCATATAAAATAACGCACACACTAAAATATTTGATATATATTTACTCTAATAGGTAAATATTAAAGAGATAAATAAAAACTATTTTCCTCAAGAGCTGCTGCTATCAGGGACGTACCGTTGGGGTTGAAGCCGTGGACGTAGTGAGGACAGGGGCGGTAGAGCGTGGTGCCGGGGTCCGTAGCTGGCCAGCAGAACGCCCCGTCCCACACGGAAGGACAGTGGCCTGGACAGATCACGTCAAGTTTTGGCCACGACTTCTCAGGTTGATATAATAACTTGTTTGTACAAGAGGAGGGAAGATATTTCGCTATCAAATTCAACTTCTTTACATTTAGCCATCTTTACATGCTATGCAAATCGTATTTTCTATTGTTAAACTTTTACAACGTGTACAATTAGAGTTTGAAAATAAAAATGACCAAATATATTTTATTAAACAACCAATCTATAGGGTATAATAGATAAATACATTTTACCTCTGTTTTAGAAAATCTATAAATACTGAGTCATCATTTTGTGAATATTACAAAATTTTGCATACGTTTCAATCAAAATAATTGTTAGGATCTTTTCAAAGTTTCGATCTTAATTATTGCAACGATCTTTTATGTAATTAAGAATGGAACAGGAGAGGTGTCTGGTGGATATTAAAGACTCCATGGACTTGACATTACAAGAATTTTTCAACAGATGACCTGATAGAGCATACCGACCTGAATTGGTCGCCAATTTAGACACAAAATTCTACAGATATATTTCTGTTTAGAAATATTTAATAAATTAATTATAACTTTGCGGCAGAATGTAGGAAATCAAAAGCAAAAATACACAACTGGAGATACTAAGACATACTTATTATAAGAATCAACGCACCTAAATCATATTTATCATGACCTCTGTGAGGGTTACTAAACGAAATCAAGGGTATCGGTTTACAAATCCTTCAAACATGGGCGTTAGAGGGTGGTTTTACCAAAGTATTTCCTTTGACTCATAAACCAGGATGGCAGCATAATATTGGCGTACAGACTCGGGTCTAGGTAGCCCACTATCTATCAGCTCTGCGTGCTGCCTGAGCCCCTTTTAAGCTGGAAAGCTTGAGCTGAGCCTTCATGACCAGGTGACCGACGGATACTGAACGACCCAGTATTCACCCGGGAGCAAGGCGGCGCGATGGCAAGGATCCCCAGACGAACCGCGTTAGCCTGGGCTGCATTTTGGCGATGGTTGCGTCGCCAGGCAGGTGGCCGCGCAGATGATGGAGCAGCAACACCAGCACCAGAGAGTTTGTCGCTCTCGTCTTTCTAACAAGAGAAAATCCACGGACGTATAAATATCCTTAGAGATCTCTCTCTCTCCAGGATGCCCAGAAGGTGATTTTTCTGGACCGGAGTTACATGGCCTGTTGGTATTTCGCTGACCAAAACTGCGTTGAAAGGTTATTGGCTACAAAATTCCAAGCGGAGAGTCGGCGATAGTCCTTCATTAGCCGCACCACAGTCCCTTGATTTTGAGGAAGTTCACGCTTGATCTTGATGCGCGCCGAAGTTGTCAAAATGGTATTGACTCTACCGAACTGCTAATACTCGGAGAGCATCAGGAAAATATTATGGCGTACGCCAGAACTTTCCATCTTCCCAGAAGTCTCTCCAGGTGGCGCAGAAGGAAGGGGACCAGTGAAGATGGAGAAGAGAGAGCTGCTGAAGTCCTCTGCGCATTCTGAACGGGAGGTGAAAATTTCCATAGACCCTGTTAGAGTTGACTGCAGATAGGTGTGTATAACTGCCAGCCAAGATTTGTTCTTGAAGGCCAAAACCACCTCGTCAGCACGATGACTGGGAGGTGTCAATTCAGACGACCTAGGGTAAGGCCGCTGAAGATTCTGTAGTCCGTCGTATGTAAAGATATTGGCCGGTAACCGCTGAGGACCTGACCATCGTACACTTTGGAGACGAGGCTGTTTCTCCTCGAGGATTCGGGTATAGCCCTGCAAAGCTTGGAATCGCCGAGGACTCGATATACGCTCCCGCGAATAGATCCTCGAAGCGCTGACGAGGTCGCAGTGCACGCTATCCCAACCAGCCGTTTTCCATTGTAAGAGCGGATGGCAGCTTCTACCTCACTCAAGGAGATATCTGCTTGATGAAGCAAGTCACGATCCTCCAGCGTGATGCTCTCTGTAGCTCTCTACAATAACTCTGAAATATTTATAGGACTGCAGATAGAGCTGTCTGAACAATCTCTGAAGATTTTATCGACGAGGTTTCGCTGAGCGTCGTAGATGGTCGTCGATCCCGAGCAATGTAGTCGGACTGCGCAAGACACGCTCAAGGTCAGAAAGTGATACGGTATCGAGCCTGGAGCACAGGAACCGACTTGTTCTGACGATTTTGTCTTTGTCATCTACGCAGGGAATGGAGAGACGCTTGATGTTCCCAACTAAGTATTGATCATCTTTCCCATTATTTTATAGATCTTCAGGAGGGGTTACTCTCCCTCTCAAAATGATCTTCATCGAAGCTTAACGAGGAAGAACCCCAAATATAAGTAAAAGACGAATGCCACGGTGGTGAAAGGGGGGGTCTCTCACTTAGAGAAGAATGGAACGGGATCCAAGTAGCAGTATTAGACGGTCCAGTACGGGTGACGCCTCCGGAGAGCCTTGATGGTAGTTGGACTCGATCCAGACGAGCGGATTTTACCCGGCTTCAAGTAACTTTCAACCCTCGTATGCAGGAGGGGGCATCGAAAATGGTGGTATTGTTAACTATGGAGATCCAGTCCGGGAGTTTCGCGAAGGCTTCTACTGTTCTAGACCGGATTTTGCTCGAAGACTCTTCGGAGATGCTGAAGTCACCTAGGACCCACGAATTTTACCTGATGGATTTATGTGCGATGTCCTGCAGTTGAGAATACCGTTCTTCTGGGATGTGTGACAATTGGAAGTCAAGAGTTTGGACATTGATGCTGGCGAAAACAATATTGTTTCGGCAAAAGACGCGGTGTTAGAGAACATTGACTGCCGGCGCCATAATCACAGCGAGGCCGATTCTTTTGGGTGTTGACGCTGGCGCGAAGGCGGCACTGTAGCCCAGGGAGAAGAAGTGCTACCCTTTTTTAAAACATCAACCGTGTTGCTGTTTCTATGAGCATAACATCTTCAAGCTCGTTTCACGAAGGTCAATGCCACGCACATTGAAGCACTCCATGCGCAAACTCATGACATCCTTCTAATTACTGAAGCTCTGATGGTGGTGACACGCTTATCAGGGAGCAGGCTTTGCCATCTACACGTTAGATGAGGAAGTCGATCATTCTGGCCAGCTTCTCAGAATTCAGGACTGAAATCAACATATTCATGGGGCGTCGACAAATGATTGCCTAAACAATATTTTCTATTCCTATGACCACTGTCTCAAGTTTTAGTGAAAAATGTGCAAGAAATATGCACGAGGACTTCGTCCAGTTGTTCGTGGGCTTTGGAATTTTACCAGAATTTTTAAAGGATGATTCTTCTTTCTGATTGTCCAGAGGGATGTTTTTATCCTGTTTTTATTCGTATAGGGGTATCCTCAGGCTTCGCATAGAAAACTTCAGCTACTATAATTGCGGCAGATCCTGTCGAGGGCGGTGTCTGGGAGAAGGGAGGGAGTGAATCTGTTGAGATGTAATTTATCGAATGGAGCACTCTTCCATATCCCACTTAGGGCAGCTGGCCCGCCGATTACTTTGTCGCTGTATCAGATGGCGTCGTTTCACCCTTGGACTTGATATCCAATTAAACGGGGAGCTGGTTGAACTTTAGGCCATAACAATGAAGATGAAGGCCTCCTTGCCGCCCGTAGCCAAGAGTAACCTTCTCAGGCTACAACTTCTTAAGGCATTTCAATAAGGTCTAAGCGCCGCAAAGACGTCTTAATATTTGACGGCGATAGGAAGATTTCCTATAATGTTCTTCTCGGCCGTCTTCCTGTATGGAAAGTCTCTCAAGAGGGTGATGCCGATGGTGAGACTCTTCTTCGACCAGGCACTCTGCCATCACGAAGCTGCATAGTCCTACCATAACATCGACGGACATCTTCATATTCTGGTACAACGAAGACTTGCCCAGAATCTGTTCCAGCCCCTTCATATATTGGACTGGATGGAAGTCTGCGTTCCAATCGACGAAGCAGTGCTAGAAGAATGTTGCCGCTGACGACCTAACCTTGACTAGCGACCTCTCTCTTGCTTCTGATCTGTTTTACAGAAAATATTTATTCCCTTCTTAGTTTCAGAGATGTTCTGGCTGGATCCTGGATGGATTCAGCTGTCGCAATTTTTGCAGTCTAGACTCTGGATTCCTGGTCCTTACGGCGCTTTGGGCTTTCTCAAACTTTGAGAAGTCGATTTCTCCTCTGAAACCTCTACTCGATCCTCTTTCGACGTAAATATATTTAGACTCTTTCTCGGCGATTGTTTGTAATAGAACTTTGGGGTTTTCATTGGAATTTCTTTGATAAGTCGATTATCGAGGAAGCGCCATCATCCTTCAATATTTGGAAGGGATTATAGGTTTGGATTTTACACCGTTCTCCATCATCTAAAAATGCAGGGCTCGCTCGCCGTTTGGCCGAGAGATTGAAATTGAAGCTGATTTATTTCTCTATTCATTTATAATATTATGAATGGTTTTATATATAGAGAAATGGAAATTATAGGATATCTTTTAAATGTACTTATTGAAAAAGTAGTTTGAATGTTGACAAAAAAAGACTGTTTCCAACGCTAAATCTTGAAAACACATAGTAACAAAGGAAAAGAACAATTAAACGGCTCTAAAATATCTTTATCTTCAATATCAGCCATAATTCGATGCTATAGAAAAGGCCTCATTATATCCTCCGGGCTAACTAGGCTTGATGGATGGAAAGTGAGCAGTTTGCACGAGACCCTCCTCATTACCTGCTCCAGGACTCCATCCATCAGAATTACACGTCGCCCTGTGGCTCAATGTGGGCTACATTTGAACCGATCGATTTCTAATTCCATATGGTTGTATCTGATCAGAACAGTAAGTTTATTTACATGTTTCAAAATGATTGGAATTTTTACAGAATCTGAATATATGAATCTGAAAAAATATATATATAAAAGGATAAAAATAATTCAAATAATTGTATATTTTAATTTTTGTACACACTTTAAAAAAAGCAGCGCAGAATAATGAAAAAAAAAACGAACTCTTACGCCTTAGAATATTTTTATATTCTTGTTCCAATGATCCAGTTATTGCACTATTTAAAATATATGTTAGGTATCTTTTCAAACAATATGAAAATTTATTACACGCAATGCTAAGGCTACCGATGTGGCATTTCTATTTAGGATGATTCTGATATAAATATATTTAAATGGCTAATTTTTCTCTTTTTTGAGTGTGCTATTTAGTAACATTGAGGGTCCGAGTCCTGACTTTGTACATATACAAAGGATCACCCATATACACGGTCTTTGCGTGCCACAAGGGATGACCGGCACATTCTGGGATCCTTCGTCTACACGATCTTTGCCGGCCACAAGGGAGGACCGGCACATCCTTGGATCCTTAGTCTACACGGTCTTTGCGGGCCACAAGGGAGGACCGGCACATCCTGGGATCCTTCGTCTACACGGTCTTTGCGGGCCACAAGGGAGGACCGGCACATCCTGGGATCCTTCGTCCACACGATCTTTGCGGGCCACAAGGGAGGACCGGCACATCCTGGGATCCTTCGTCTACACGATCTTTGCGGGCCACTAGGGGGATCCGGCACATCCTTGGATTCTTAGTCTACACGGTCTTTGCGGGTCACAAGGGAGGACCGGCACATCCTGGGATCACCCATCTAACGGTCTTTGCTGGCTACAAGGGAGGACAGGCACATCCTGGGATCCTTCGTTTACACGGTCTTTGTGGCTCACAAGGGAGGACAGGCACATCCTGTGATCACCCATCTACACGGCCTTTGCGGGCTACAAGGGCGGACCTGTACATCTTGGGATCCTTCGTCTAAAGGTCTTTGCGGGTTACAAGGGAGAACAGGTCCATCCTGGGATCACCCATATATACGGTCTTTGCCAGTCACAAGGAAGGACCGGCACATCCTGGGATCACCCGTCTACACGGCCTTTGCCGATCACAAGGGAAGACCGGCACATTCTGAATCCTTCGTCTACACGGTCTTTGTGGGCCACAAGGGAGGACCAGCACACCCTGGAATCCTTCGACTACATGGCCTTTGTGGGCCACAAGGGACAACCGGCACATCCTGGGATTTTCGTCTACCATGTCTTTGCGGGCCACAATACAGATCTTAGAAGGAATTAGTGATGTTTCAATTGAGTAAGTGGTCGTTTTCCCCGGAAATATCTACGTGATCTACATATAAAACAATAAAATATTTAAAGTCCATTATATAAAAAATGAAGAGGGGCGAGAAAGGAAATAATCTCGGGTTGATTACGTAAATCAATTTCCATCAGCGTCTCACTTAATTAGGCGACCCAATTAGTGAAGAAATCATTAGGGATGATTACAAATGCCAGGCTGGAGCTCGGAGAAGTTTTCTTCAATCTGCAACAACCCGCCAGAATTCCTAATGTAATTATAGATACACATTTTGAAGATAAATAAACTATAAATAACAATTTTATACTTAGTGACAGAATTTTGAAAAATAGCGCATCTCATATCGTAATGGGCCCGCCCCATGACAGAGAACACTCCTTCCTGATTTTTTCCAGGCATAGCTTGTATCTTTTTTTTACTTATCCCAAGTACACGTGGTACAAGCCATGTAATCATGGTGGGTAGAAATTAGCGACTGCTTTTACTGTAAGTGCACCACATGTCTACACATGTGAAAAGAATTTCGACTTTTGCACTTACAAATGTGCAAGAGCCCCGTTTGATTACCTGCACTCGCGGGGCCATTGGAGCAATTTTTTTAAACAGATAAAAGTGCTCAATGCGGGATTCGATCCTGAGTCATCAAAACCAACTGTTTAGACCATCCTTCCACCGACCCCCACAGCTTGTATCTACATACTAAGTATGAGAGTAAAACATGGGACATGCTCTTGTTCTGTGTAGCTTAGAATTCCTGTCTATTTACTAGATTTCTTTTCTACACTTCTCTTGCCTGCCTATTGTCTACTTGTAGCAAAGTTCATACTTCTTGTCTACATCTTGCATATTTGCTATACATATTTCTACTTATATACTTTTCATATTTTCCTATTGTTTATTTCCTACATACTCTACAGGGGGAAGGTGGAAGAATGGTCTAAACCGCTGGGTTTCGACCACTACGATCCGGGTTCGATTTCCGCATTTGACACTTTTTTTCTGAAAAAAAAAAAGGAAAATGCTCCAATGACCCCCGATTCTTGCAAAATTCCAATCCCACCAACGAGTGCTAGTAACCAAACGGAGCTCTGGCACATTTGTAAGTGCAAAGTCGAGCTGCTTTTCACATTTGTAGACATGTGGGGCACTTACAGTAAAAGCAGTCGCCAACCTTTATCCACCATGATTATCATTGGCTTGTTCAACGTATACTAGGAAAAGACAAAAAAAAAAAAAAACATATGAGTTATCCAGATACTGGTTCGCATGATCAAATGGATAACACATTTGATAACAGGTCAGAAATCTCAAGGCTCAAACTCCTGAAACACCCCTCTGTTGTTTCTTTTTAAAATATTGGTGGGGCTTTCAACATTTTGCTAAGACCGTATTGTGACGTGTTATGACATAGGGGTTTACTCGGGTTCATAATCGCAGGAACATGTACTATGCTGTAAAAATAACTTTTAAAAATGAAACGAGAGGATGTTACCTTTTTTAGGTATACAGATTTTTTAAATTAATCAATCAGGCGCGATAGAGGAAACAAACAAAACAACAAATTTTTTATAGAGGAAACAAACAAAACAACAAAAATTAAAACTTAGAATTAAATGATATTAATTTTATCAAATAATACTAATCTTAGGTTTCATATGTAAATTATTAAAGAAGATTAAATGTAATTTTACCATGTGTAAATGTGCTAAATAATTTCTGCATCTATAATGATCATTTATTGTTAAAGAGAGTTAGGTAAAAAGGCAATAAAATATATTTTAAATATCAGTCTGCTTTTAGTTCTTCTTTATCCTTTCTATCTCATTTAAATATAAAGCATTAAAGTGCCATCTATGTATAAGATGTGGAAAGTTTATAAAGCGCATGAATGTTTCTTTTTAAAAAAACACATAACAAACTCTTTCAAACTGTCCTTACTGCGATGAAAAAATATATTGGGAGGGCCTAACTCATCAGTGGTGAACCCTCCCAGCGGTCTCGCCAATTTAATCCACCAGACCGCTTCTCTTAGAGCTCTAATACTGTATTGAACGATTCTGCTTATATACGCTGCAATGACGGGTGTAATCTTAGAATAGTATTCAAGCAAACTATGGTCATAAACTTTATAAAAGTTCACCACTGATGAGCCAAGCCCTCTCATCGCAAGAGTTTTGTGTTTGAAAAAAGAAACATTCGTGCTTTATAATGCTTCCATTTCTTATGTATAGATGGCATGTTATCACTTTAAAATTAAATATGTCTAACTGGCCTTGTATCTGTTGTTTGCGGTAGAGCGTTGCTAGATATAAATATTTATATGTAATGCTGCTGTCCTAAAAGCTTATGTCCATAGTTTGCTTGAATACTATTCTAAGTTTCCACCCGTCATTGCAGCGTAAATAAGCAGAATGATCCAATACAGTATTGGAGCTCTAAGAGAAGCGGTCTGGTAGATTAAATTGGCGAAACCGCTGAGAGGGTTCACCACTGATGAGCCAAGCCCTCTCAATATATATACAAGGTGTGTCCCATAAGTTCCCGGACTGGGTCCATAAAAAAAAAGGTAAGATATATATTTTTTAAATTATTAAAACTTTTTAAAGTAATCCCCCCTTGCTTCAACGCACCAGCGCCATCGTTTCCCCAAATTGTCGAAACAGTTTTTATAGAGCTCTTTTGGAATGCTCTTCAATGCCAACAGCGATTTTTCTATTATGTCATCCCTGGTGTCAAATCCCTTTTAGAACTGCTTTAAGTTTGGGGAACAGGAAAAAGTCATTTGGTGCGATGTCTGGGGAATAGGGTGGTTGAGGTAGGATTTCTGTCCCGTTTTTAGCCAAAACAACTCGTCACCAAGTGCGCTGTGTGAGGGCGGGCATTGTTATGGTGTAGGATCCAGTCACCATTAGGCCATTTTTCTGGCATATTTTTTCGAATCGCTTCCCTTAGATGGCGAAGAATGTCCAAATACATTTCCTTAATAACCGTTTGGCCTGCAGGAAGATACTCGTGATGAACAATGCCCTTGTTATCCAAAAAAGCGACCAGCAATTGACGCTTGGTTTCAGGGTCATAGTCATAGACCCATGTCTCGTCGCCTGTGATTATCTTGTCTTTCCATTCCGGATCCGTTCTTGTCATTTCTAACATGTTCTCACAGGTTGCAAGCCGACACAGTTTTTGCTCATTAGTGAGGAATCTTGGGATGCATTTTGCAGGAGTCTTTTTGAGCTTCAAATTTTTGGTTACGATCCTTCCAATCGTTGTTTTAGAGATGCCTGTGTCTTGCTCTAGCTCCAGCAAAGTGGTTCGAGGATTTTCTTTTATCAAATCGGTGATTTTTTTGCACATTTTGGGCGTTCTTGCCGAGGATCATCTTCAATAGAAATTCTGCCAGCTTTAAATCTAGAATGTCATTCAAAAACAGTTGTTCTTTTTGGGGGGTCATTGGGGAATGCTTTATTAGGCATTTTAAAAGTTTCGGTTGCTGATATTTGAAGTTTCACACAAATTTCTATGCAAATCCTCTGCTTCAATTTTTGTTCCATCGTAAAATCGCCGCAGCGCTAGGTGTGACCTTTAAATAAATTAGAATGACCTTGGCGCGCGCTAATGTACCGCCTCGATATTGGTACCACCGTGTTCCCAGATATTTTTTCTATAATAAACAGTCAAATATATTTACATTTTTCATTTATTTATTTTTTTATGGACCCAGTCCGGGAACTTATGGGACATACCTTGTATATATATATTTTCATAGCAGTAAGGGCAGTTTGAAAGAGAAAAATTCGTGCTTTATATAATCTTTCCATTTCTTTCTATCTCATTATAAAATGTAATTCCAAAATGACTTCTGATTATCCTAAATAAAGGTAATTGATGTTCGTTTTCTAAATAAATATTCTTTTAAAGTGATGTTAACAAAAACTTACTATTTTTACTCATGGGTCACAAATTACGTACTTTAATTTAGGCTGCTAGCCCTTGTCAAAGTAGTCTGTTCTCCGAAACTAAAATAGTGGTCAAGAGGTTTTTTAATTGAATAAGATTTTTAAAAAAAGATCGTAATAACTAGTTTTGCAAATCTACAGGGTGATCCAAAAGTGTCTTGCACAATTTTAAAAATCAATAACTCCGCGAAGGTCTAAATTGATTGGCTCATGACCCTCGAAACCATGGTCGACATCTGAGCTTGGGGGCTTCTGTTATAATCTAAGAAGATTATCATTTAGGAAACTTCTTTGACAGCTTTGTGTCACCGACTCGAGTCCGCTAGTTTGTAGAGAGTGTCAATAGTGCTTTAGTTGTATCGTCTATTTTGACGCGAGAGGTGACTTCTGTTTTTCAAAATATCCTCCCAGAAAAATTTCTAACAAGCTTGAAATAATTTAATTGCAAATGTTTATTTTCGTGAGAACATCCTCACAAGGAAATCAAAATTATCTACAATACATAGTAAATTTAAAAAGTGCCCAATTAGCGCGGGATTTGATTCAGAGTCGTAGCTATCGAAATTCGACGGTTTATGATGGGGTTAATATGTCCTTGAAATGGTTTACAGTTCTTAGAAGGTTGAAAAACACAAGCTTCATCGCCAAGTTAGAGGTATGTATCTGTGAAAAATTGAAACACTTTTTCTTTCAAAAGAAACACGTTTTTATTTAGAAAATTACTTTTATATAGAGAGAGATAATACAATGACGTTTCTGTGTGTGATATAACCAGAACCTAAAAAACAAAGTCTTTTAAACACTATAACTAGGTTTGAAAGAGAACAAACAACATACCGAATGTAAAATAGAACACATATATTGTGAATATTTAATGAAAATTCTTGTGAGTGAATCATTATACATTTTAAACATCATAATTGACTTGGTAACCGAGAAAATCAATTTTGAACTGGGATTGTATAAAAGAACTTAATTTTCCGGTTATGTGACTCACAGCTGTTCCATCAGCCAATCCCCATGCAGCCAGAATTGTAAATATATTTTATTTCTTTATGGTCGTCTGCCAACATCCCAGGATTTATAGGCTGAAATATAGCAGGCAATTTGGGCGGATTCCTGCAATGCTCTTTATAAAACCGTCAACACAAAACCTTCAGCATAATAAAAATATATTTATTGAGTGAAATGAATATATATATGTCATAATATATGCTCTTCCAGGAATAATAAAGTAAACCTACAGTCAACGAGAGAGAGACGTCGATAGAAGGCAACTAAGTTACGGCCATTTTGAACCACTGGCCACATTCCGGAGGGGGCTTTTCTTGGAACCTTCAGGACTATTTTTGGACAGTCGGGGGGTGGTTGGCGACACGAACGGTCGTTCAGCGGTGACATCCCCTCGCGCTACCTCTCTCTCGCTGGTTGCCTGGAATTCCTTTTCCAAACTTGTGGTTTCCTTATTTCTCTCTCCCCACATTATTATCACTATATTGCCACATTGAAAGTCGACAGGATCATATCACATATATAATATCCAAAACATACAGATCAACAGAAAAATAAACTTGCCGAAAATTTATAATATATCCCGATAGTAGTTAATAATATCAATAATATTATGTGTGTTGTGTTTATGTGCATGTGTTGTGTAAGTTAGATATGGTTATTATAAAACATAAATACAAAATTTTAAAATAAAAATTTAAACCTAAATGATAATTCCCAAAATAAATCCAATAATAGTACATATGCAAATACACCTAAATAAATCCTGACCAGGAGCACATATGCTTTTCAGAAGGCAGAGCGCCATCTGGTGGAACAGAAATCAACTAAACATTGATTTAGCCTGTTCATTTTTGGTCGCAGTGGTACAGTCTACTCCACGCTGACGAGCGCCAACAGCGCGAAACGCGTTCGTGGATGGCTTTTCTTGATTTATCAATAAATTGGGTTGGCCAAATATCAAGGAACAGGCTAAATCAATGTTTAGTTGATTTCTCTTCCACCAGATGGCGCTCTGCCTTCTGAAAAGCATATGTGCTCCTGGTCAGGATATGCCTTTTTTATTTTTAATATCAACACCTGACCCACTTATTTTCTATTGTTTTACATATATATTATGAATATAATGTTTTGTTGTTGAAAAGATAAGGAATTGAAGGGGCAGTCGTTAAAATAGGAAAGATAGTTATTTACTTATCACAAGTCGTTTTTATTTTCAATTATTTGAAGCAAATAATACATTGAATATATATATATATATATATATATATGTGTCTGTGTGTATTGAAATTTTAATAGTTTGGCATCAGGCGGCGTTTTATTCGTTTTATATCTGTTTTCTTGTAGAAGGACAGAGATGCCTGAAAGCTTGAAACTACTTCAATGAAATAAAAATAATCCCCAGAAATATTTTTTAATCATTTAATTAATGTCCAAGAGATTTAAATAATTGATGTGGAATAAATAAATAAATATATTATTATTCTTTTTGATGTTCAAAAATATCTAGAAATCTTTAAACCGTTTCAATAAAAAATACAATATTATGAGTTTGTTTGAAAATAAAATACTTATTTAAAATTATCTTCTTTTCTAGGTAAAAGTTAATGGGTGTTTGCTTTCACCACTTTGAAAATTCGTTCTTTGGTTTACTTCTATGAACACTATTTTGTGTGTGAGTCTAAATAATTATCAATTAAAAATTAGTTTTAAACAAATCTTCTATTAAAATACACTTTTAACTACAGTTGCTTTATAAAATTTGTGGAAACTATTATAGACGCGTATAATTCCTTTAAAAATTAAAAATATATAAAAAAAGTGGTGAACCCTCTCAGCGGTTTCGCCAGTTTAATCTACCATATCGCTGTTATATTGCATTTTTCACCACTGATGAGCCAGGCCCTCCTATTAATTTTTCCATCGCAGTAAGGGCAGTGGAAATTGTTTAATTTTTAAAAGAATTATACGCGTCTCAAATAGTTTCCAATTTTCATAGAAGATGGCGCGCTAATGCATCATATATAACAGTTGCTTTATAGTGAATCACATTAAATTGTATAAAAAAAAAACCTAGTGCTTTTGTTCTCAGAAAGGGGGATTTAGCGGGTCGTACATATGTTTTATTTCTACTTGCATCATCAAATACCAGACGACATCGATGCTGCCACTGGCAAAAAACGTTGATGGTTCCTGAAGTATGCAAACAGAAGTCCCTCCACGACAAACACCGTGTTGCTACATTTGTATACCAAGGCGGTATCTTTGAAGTTGGCACTTGTCAACCAAATGTCACATCTTTTGAAGTTTTGGCAGCTGGTCAATGTGCCTCTGCAGAAGACACTCTCTGTGTGTTTCGATTGTATAGCGCGTGTCTTGATTATATCAAACCTGGGTAACTGTATTAGCCAAGTCTTCTATTACCATCTGGTCTTTAGATTATAGTGTGTTGTTAACCCAAGATATCACTATGGTAATGACAGAAACAACTGTTCTTTCCCAAGCGAAGTGGAAAAGACTTTCTCGCATCACACGATGCTGCCTGGTTTGAGCAAGATCCTTGAACGTCTTGTGCTTGCTAGGCTGTCATGGATGATGGCCGATAAGATGTGTAAAGCGTCCTCTAAACCAGTATGGATTTAAGCTTTGTAGATCTACTACAGCCGCACTCTTAAATCTAAAATATTACCGTAACCTGGACGATTATATTTAGGAAATCTTGAAAAAAAAAAAAAACCTGCTCGACCGCCTTTGGTTCAGAGAGACAAAAGAAGCAAGAAATCCTCAATACAATAAGGATTTCCAGGTGACGGTCTTGACAGAATCTGCTCCTGCGGACATACAGTGAGAACCATCACCAATAAACCAACCATGATGACACAGGCCTCTTGCACCATCCCTCCCCGCAGCCCTAGCTTCCGTCCGCTGGTTGCCAGCCTTGGGACACCGTGTTCAAAGAAAATCCATAGGAAGTCTCCAATGCAATGCCGCCATTATGAAAAATCTTCTCGCCTACTTAGCTACTGCATCTCACAACCCGGTCGTTTGACTGAGCTAAATTTCTCTTCTGCATCTCACAACCTCAATTAACCTCATTTAACTTTTTTATTTTTCTTTCTTTTCTTTTTATGTCTTTCCTTATATATTTTTATTTTATAATATGTAAATACATATTTATTTATTTTTGTAATATTTTAAGATTTTAAATAAAGTGAACCGTTGCTGAGGTAGCCATTTGACGCACCCTCGTGTGTATTTGCAGAATCGAATCGTTGGGTTTTCTCTTCCCGCTGATATAAAGTTAAATTATAATTGATAATGGCGCAGAGTCAATTTAGGGGATGCAAGGGCAATTATGCCTATAGCGTCCCTTGCTCGGTCGCTTGACTGAGCTAAATTTCTCTTCTGCATCTCACAACCGCGGGGGGAAGCGGACTCCCGGGCCATATAGGATCATTGGCGGTGGGTCTGCCTTGAGTTTTGAACTCTGTGTGTGCGCGATTGGGAGCGTCCTTGCCGAACGCGTCATGAAATACCAAGGTGTGCACAGAAGTAACACCCCCCCCCCCCTCCGCCTCCGCGCGGTTCCCCGTGTCAACCTCCTGCCTCAGAGGTCCCTGATTCGTCGGCAGATTCAGGGAGTACTGGAAACTAAGGGCACGAGGGCCAAAGAGGGGGAAGTCCCATTGGAGCATAGGACGGGTTTAACCAAGTAAAAACGAGAGGGCCCGGACGGCAACCTGGCTAAGTAACTCTCGAAGACGCCTGTGGGTGACTGGACTCCACTGAGCTAGACCATAAAGACGGGCGCGAGGGGCCATACAAAACAGCTGCTCGGTGCATAGAGAATGCATCATTCCTTTGGCTGGGAGGAGGTAACCGGGATGCAAGGACCACAGGAGTCTATATCATCCCTGGTTCTGCTTTTGCAGTGCCTAATCTCTTTTCTGCATCTCACAGCCTAGGAAATACCCGTTACTTGTTTCTTAATCTGCTCTTTCTCAAGATATTCATCGCCTCGCCACCATGAGCCACGCTTGACAGAAGCACCCAGCCTCTCGCTGTCATCTACGAAGTTCACCCCATGCTACGACACCAATCCTTCCTCTCCGCCGCCATCAATAGGCTGCAGGACTTCAACCAGTGTGTGTTCTGTCCAATACAAACATCTGTATAAACCAACGTGTTTTAATGCAGAGCATTATGATATAGAATATCCAAGTCTGTGGTAAAGGTCAAGCGTTGAAGGACTCCCCTCATTTGAACTCCTAATCAACAAACACCAACTATAGAAACTGATTGGTCGGGAAACAATTAGCGACCACGCCTACGGTGTAAACCAATCAAATTACAGCGCAAGCAAATTTGAGGACGAATGCAATTTCCGAAAATTTTTGGAACGGAAGTTGTTTTATCGGCGGTGCTCAATGGGATTTGTAAAAATAAATGGATGCAAATTTTTCCTAGAATGGGCTGGGATATAGAATTTACATTTATATATTTTTATAACATCGTCATCGGGATAGAGAATTTGCATAGTTTATATAACAACTCCATAGGAATATTAAAAAATTCACAGCCAATCTTTTATATTCCAATTTCGATGGGGAATAGAATTGATATTTTTAATAGATTATATAAACTCCATTTTTGGCATATTCACTTGATATATTCATATACCATTTATATACCAACTTTATCTTGCTATAGAATTTACATTGAAATTGTGAAACATCGTTTATATAACAAAGTCTATGAAATTTAGATTTGACGTTTTTCAGCTTGAGAGATCCTTTATATAAAACATTTATGGGGATATAGAATTTAAAATGTGACATCGGTTTTGAAATGCGGAATTTATATTATGCTCCACTTGGCAAATAAAATGTCAATTGTTGTTAGACCCCGTGTCAAAATTTACTTTGAAGACTTATGGAGGATATTTAGTTCTGAAAATGAAGAATTCTACTTTAATGGAAGGCCATATATTTTTTTAACAAAGAAGAAACTATATTACAGTTTGAAAAATCTATATATATAATCTCAATATTGATACAAACTTTCAACGCTATTCGATAATTTAGCATTACGCTGATTTAAAGATGTATTCAAAAGCAATATATTCAGAACTTATACTGCAATGCATAAAAGGAAGGCAGGAAATATCAGTAGTAAATCTTCAGCGGTTTCATTAGTTTAATCTACAGTCCGCTCTATTATAAAGTTCTTGTTCCAAAATGACATTATTAGGTACCGCTCAACAAAAGCAACCTTATGAAAAAAAAGGGCATCTCCTTATCGTGCAACTGAAAGTTGCTGATGGCTTGCGCCATCTATCGGAATAAATATCAACTATTCTCGTTGAATTTTAATTATTCCAGAATTGGCCAAATACCCATTCTTGATTTATCAAGAAAAGCTAACCACGGACGCGTTTCGGGCTGTTGGCCCTCATCAGCGTGGTGCAAGCTGTACCTCAACGACCAAAAAATTAGCCATTCAAGGCATCCTGAAAAATCATGAAACGGGTATTCATAATTATGCACCTTATCCCAGTACAATATCACTTTGTACTATTTTTTCAAAAGCAACCTTGTTTATGATATTTGCAACAATGAATTATATGTGAAGGTTATTCACATATTAAACTAAATGTTAACGCGGGATTCAATCTCGGTTGATGGCTGTCGGGAATCTAGGGTGGTACCCACTTGTTCACCGACTTCAACTATAATAGTTTCCTATGGATAGTCTGCATTTGTTATAGGGAGATGGTGTGTTTAGGAGAACTATGGACATATGCTTTACTGAAGAAATATATACCTAAAGATTAAATGCATTCTAATGATGTACTGCTTGTCTGCACAATCACAAACTAGATTGTTAGGCAACATGTCAAATAGTATTATAATTTTAGCGCCATCTATTGCCAAAAATTGATATTAATTGATGCAACATCAGCTATAGATAAGCGTGATAAAATATTATATTTTGACATAATCAATAAGATCTCTAGAGTTTGGTTTCTTTTCACATTTATTTTATTTATTGAACTTTAGGGCTAACATGTCCTTTAACACATCTCCGTGTTGAAGAGCATTGGAGACGCCGTTTATGTAAATTTCTCATTTTTTTGCATATTCATTCAGAAGTTTTACATATTTGTAACTATAATTCTGTATATAAGGATGTGTAAGTTTAATAAACGTGTGTAAGTAATAATCGGGTATTAGTGAATTATTAGTTTCATCAAGGTAGCCTTTCTGGTGTTGTGGGCACTTTTAAGGAAGCAAATATGCTTCAATACGGTTGGAGACCAGAATAAGTCTGGCAAGAAGATACAGTCAAGCTCTGTCACAACTATTTAGATAAAGCCAGACATATCCAGGATGCGGCAAGCTTTCCGAGCTTAGAAAGTGAGGCAGTGTTATCCCGAAAGCTGGAGAAATAAAAGAAATGTGAAAAGAAACCAAAATCTAGATTCCTTATTGGTCACGTCAAAATGTAAAAGCATGGAACGATCTTTATCATAAAATCTTATATACAAACTACCAAGAGAATGAGGAACCCTATACATTTTATCAAGACACGCTATAATTCTATAGATGGTCTTGAGGTTCTAAATGTTTTATCATGCTATGGATCAGAAGGCAATCTGGGTTACATGCTACAAGTAACTCCAATCTTCGGTTCCAAGATATCAATTGATTCACCGTGATCCCAACAAAGTTGTGGAGGAAATCCTTAAATACTTCTAAGAAGTTTGGAATCCTGCGGGATTAGTTCCGTATCCAACTTTTATATTTTATACACTCTTGAGAACACCTTATTCAACGGAAAGTTCCTATGATTCTAATCTCTCTCTCTATCTGTATAACAATTATATTAAATAAATTTACTGTCAATGTGTTTCCTTGTTGTAAATGTGTTTCCTTTCAATAATATCATCAGATATTATCTCTACAGACCTTACTGCAATGATATGAGTTATTGAATGAGAGGGCTTGGCTAATCAGTAGTTAACCCTCTCAGTGGTTTCACCAAATTAATCTCTAGACCGCTCTACTAATGTATTGGATTGGTTTGGAGTATACTCTGAATTTCTATGGAGGGCAGCCTTAATATATTGAATAATTAAACCGGTTTCTTTTTATTTTATTGAAGCAGTTTCAAGCTTTCGGGCATCTTTGCCCTTTATGTTCTCCTGTAGAAGGGCAGAGATGCCCGAAAGCTTGAGACTGTTTTAATAAAATGAAAAAGAACTCATTTCTAGAAGCCTGTTCAATTAATTAATGTATGTTTAGGAGAATTAAATCAATTGATAACAAATATATCATTATAATATACTTCATTTTAGTTTTACTCTTTCTACCCATTACCAACAATCTAAGAAGAATAAAAAAGTTACAATTATAATTACAACGAATACATAAATGTATAATGTTTTACCTTATAAATAATACATTATACATAATACAAAGACATTATACATAACGGCAAATTTGTATTTCAAATTTTTACAAGTGTTTACGAACCTTTGGGACAACCTTGTAATTGTTAATATTTTTAATTATTCCATAATTGGCCAAATACCGTTTCTTTATCAGGTATATGTGTTCGATAGTTTCCTTTAATCTTTCTCTACCAGGAATTTACATAAATTGATCGCTATACAGGCTGAGCATCCCTATATAATAATGTAGATAAAACAGACGAAACCGTTGTTTCCCCACTGCTCTACTAAGCCATTCCAATATATTTCTCTTCGTAACAAGAATATGAGAAAGATGTTATTTCAAGTGTATCTCTAAAATCATATTTCCTTTCAATAATTATTCATATGAAGAAGAAATTCTATATTAGGGCCAAATTAGTGGATATTTATTCCGACATATGACGCGAGCCATCAGTAATTATTAGTTGGACGATAAGAAGATACCATGTTCATAATTCATCCAACTAATCTCAGTACAATTTCACTTCTATACTATTTGGCACATAAGGTTTTTTGGAAGTGAAGAAATATGAATATATTGGCTTAATTGACCCCTGTGAGTATTGAAAACGTACATTTCAACCACGTTTTGTTTGGGCGCCTAATTATTTAAGTAATTATAATTTCAAAAAGAGAATCAATTTTATTAATTTACCTTACCAGTACTATTTTCTTAATGGTAAAGCAGAACTACAGAGAGAAAATGGGTTTTCGATTTATTAAAATTAAGGTATGAATATATTTAGAGGCAGAAAGAGGTTTTTTAATGGCCAATATATAAAAATATATTTAGGTATTTCATGTGTAAAAATATTTTATAAATAATATTTTGATTAAAAAAAGGAGGGGGGGGGGGGATTACAGAAATCGGTTTAGCATTCGCATATGTCACATATATAAGAATTAAGAAAAATACATCTCCTCATCGTACAACTGAAAGTTACTGAAGGCTGGCGCCATCTATCGGAATAAATATTGTCGCGTAGAAACTAAATTAAAGAAGAAGTCGATGCCAAAAATTAAGTTTTATTCTTAGCAAGATAGTCTCGATCGACTCAGCCGAGGCGATCGAATAATATAGCTCAGAACAAAAATAACAAGTATGCAAAACAGCCTGCTTTGCATAACATAAAAATAAAAGAAACGAGATATAGGAAGAAATATTTACATATATAATAGTAGATGCCGCACTTTTCCCACCTTTGAAAAGAAACAGCGTCCCGCTGTTCAATTGAAGGTTATTGACCAATTTGCATCCGTCTAGCTCTTGATCTTGTCACAGGGCCTGATATCGGTTCTGGGTCGGAGAATATTTGTTTCAGAACAGGTTCCTTGTTTGGAGTTGAGCCAGATATTTCTTCTTGAAGTAGTGGATCCAAATATGGCTTCATTCTAAGTACATGTACTGTGTCTCTTGTTTTACGACGTTTTGGAGAGTCAGAAATGGCCTCAATTTCGTAATTGACGGGGGACAATTTTCTTGTAATACGGTAAGGACCGAAGTATTTCTTAATTAGCTTTTCTGAGAGTCCAACCTTTCTCACTGGAATGAAGAGCCATACGAGGTCTCCCACATTATAATCCACAGGTCGATGTTTCCTGTCATAGTATTTTCTGTCTTTCTCTTGACCTCGATAGAGATGTAGTTGTGCAAGGTGTCGGGCTTCTTCAGCTGTGGTAATGAGATGTTGAACATAATCACCAACATCATCATTGTCGTGATATGGAAGGAGTGAATCTAAAGTTGTTTCGGCCTCGCGGCCATGCACTAGGAAGAAGGGGCTGAAGCCTGTAGTTTCTTGATTAGCGGTGTTATAAGCAAATGTTACAAATGGTAGAACTTCGTCCCAGTTTTTCTGTTCCACGTCAACGTACATGGACAACATGTCGGTCAATGTTTTGTTTAATCTTTCAGTTAAACTATTAGTCTGCGGATGATAGGCTGTAGTCTTGAGGTGATTCATTCCACTTAAATTATTTATTTGCTTAATTATTTGGGACATAAAGTTCGTACCACGGTCGGTGATGATCTGCTGAGGAGCTCCGTGTCGGAGAATAATTTCTTCGACAATAAACTTAGCAATTTCCATGGCTCCTGCGTCTGGAATCGCCTTTGTAGTTGCAAATCGCGTCATATATTCGGTGCATAGAATAATCCATTTGTTGCCCTGATTCGTAACAGGAAATCTCCCTAATAAATCCATTCCTATCTTTTGAAAAGGAAAATCTGCCGGTGGGATAGGCATAAGTTGTCCCGGCGGTCGTTGTGGAACACTCTTCCTGCGCTGGCATTCTCTACAATGAGCTATATACTGACGAATGGTCTTATACATTCCTCCCCAAAAGAATCTTTTACGTGCCCGATCATAAGTTTTGGCAAAACCCAAGTGACCAGTGACCAGCAGCATCGTGAAGATTTTTGAGGATTTCCAGCCGCATTTGCTTTGGAAGTACAAGAAGCCGTTGCCTTCCATATGGCTCGTAGTTTCTTTTATAAAGTACTCCGTCCACAACTTCAAAGCCTTTAAAAGGTCCAGTTTGTTCTATTTTGTCTATGATCTTTGCTAAATTGGGGTCTCGACTTTGTTCTGCACGAATATCAATGATCGATATTATATTGGGGAAGTCTTCTTGCTCTTCTGGTACAGGGTTCCTTGATAAACAGTCGGCGTCTTTATGTTTGCGCCCACTCTTATAGACTACGGTGATGTCGAACTCTTGCAGTCTGAGCGCCCATCTAGCGAGTCGTCCGGAAGGATCTTTAAGTCCTGCAAGCCAGCACAGTGAATGATGATCTGTAACAACTGTGAAATTTCGGCCAAAAAGATAGGGTCTAAATTTGGATGTGGCCCAAACAACCGCAAGCAGTTCTTTCTCAGTGGTAGAGTAATTCTTTTCAGCCTTTGTAAGGGTCCTGGATGCATAAGCTATTGGTCTTTCAGCACCTCCTTGTATTTGGATCAACACTGCTCCAATGCCGTATCCACTGGCGTCGGTGTGTATATGGGTCTCGGCGTCTTCAATAAAGTGCCCAAGAACAGGTTCAGAGGTTAAAGCTTCTTTAAGAATCTCGAAGGCATTTTCTTGTTCTTTATTCCAACAGAATTTGGCATCGTTTTTTAAAAGGTCATTCAGGGGTTTAGCTTTGCAGGAAAAGGTTTCAACAAATCGTCTATAATAAGAGCACAGTCCTAAGAAACTTCTGACATCAGGTATACTTTTAGGAGATGGAAACTTCAAAATGGCTTCAACCTTTTCGGGGTCTGGATGTATTCCATTTTCATTGACAACGTGTCCTAATATCTTCAATTGTCTTGAGCCAAAAAGACATTTTTCATTGTTCACATTCAATCCAGCTTGTTGAAGGCATTCTAGAACAACTTCTAACCTTTTTATATGTTCTTCAAATGAAGGACCATAAACCACTATATCATCCAAATAGCAAAGACAGATGTTCCATTTTAGTCCTTTCAAAACGGTATCCATCATCCTCTCAAAGTAGCTGGGGCGTTACAGAGGCCAAATGGCATTACCCTAAATTCGTAGAGACCATCAGGTGTAATGAATGCCGTCTTCTCTCTATCATGCTCATCCACTTCAATTTGCCAATAGCCGGTTCTTAGATCCACACTTGAGTAATACCTGGCCCCTGATAAGTTATCCAAAGCATCATCAACCCGTGGTAATGGATAAACATCTTTCTTGGTGATCTTATTAAGTCGTCGATAGTCAACGCAAAACCTCCAAGACCCATTCTTTTTCTTCACAAGTACCACAGGCGAAGACCAAGGACTTTCAGAAAATTGAATTATATCTTGTTTCATCATTCTGTCAACTTCCTGCTGTATGATTTTCCTCTCCATTCCAGACACTCGGTAAGGCCTCTGTTTTGTTGGAGCGTGATCACCCGTGTCAATCTTATGCTTTATTTTACTTCGGGCAGGTTGGGACTTCCCAGAAAAATCGAAGACATTCGAATATTTCTTAAGAACATTCATCATCTTATTTTGCTGATCCTCAGTAAGATTCGAGTCGATCATTGCTTCTATCTTCTGGTCCAATTTGGTAGTCCACATCTCTTCTTCTTGAATTAATTCATCGCATTTCAAGGAGCATATGGAGCCAACATCAACATCGCTCATGGTGCCAAGGTCCATACGCGAAGGGATCATCAGCGGTTTCGAGTTTCCGTTTGCTATCCACAAATCTGCTTTCCCTTGCTGAAATGTTGTAAGAAGGGAAGGTATAATAAATTCCTTCCTTATTGATAGTTCCCAATTTGGGCAGATTAAAACATCTCTATTTTCCTGAAGTGGTGTACCCACTACTGATATCTTACAACTTGACTTAGGTGGAATTACATAATTATCAGCAGAGTATACATCAAGATTAATTTGGTCATCATTTATTGGTAGTGTTTCTTCCAAATACAATTCTTGATGACCACAATCAATAACCGCTCTCGTTTCTTTGAAGAAATCCCACCCCAAGATTATGTCGTGGCTGCAATCAGGAATCACGATGAATTCAAAGGTTGTGGTGAGATCATTGATATGGACCTTTAGTGAACATTTTCCCAAAGTTTTAACAAGCTTTCCATTGGCGACTTTAACGACTGGTCCAGATTCAACAAAAAATGGAGTTCTCAGAAGTCTTCTAAACTTTTCTGAAACCACGGAATAATCTGCGCCCGAGTCTATCAATATTGTAGTTTCCAGTCCATTAATGTTCCCTTTTATACAATTCCGTTTTAATTTAGCAGACGTCGATGATGGAGGATTTTCAAAACCTGCGGCCCTCACCCCCCATATAGGTCGCGCATCCTAGTTTTCCTCATTTTGGCGTCGGGGTGAGCGGCTTGAAAACGACCTGCCCCTGGCGATTGGCTTATTCGTCTTGGCATCCTTTCTCTGCCTGGATATGGTGATGCGCTGCGGCCAAAACCTCCGGGTCTAGGGAGAGTTGGAAAATCGTCATTTAAATCGTAGGGTCTTTGTGGGGTTGCATTGTCGGCTGATGGAAGTGTTCTTCTTGATCTGGCTTCCTCAAAAGTACGTCTTCTTTCTCGAGTAACGTAAGACATGTCCTGGCTTCCCGCAATGGAAACAGATAGGTTGGTTATCAACCGTTCGCCATTGGTCAGATGTTCTGGGGGCATATGGAGTGTAGTCATCTTCTCGTCGAAATCTTGGTACAAACGTTCTCCTTCTTTGAGATTGAATATTTCGCCTTGTAATTGGGGCGAGTACTTGTTGCACCTCCTCTTTAACTATGGCCTCCAATGAATTCACGTCACTTGTCCCAAAGAGTTCCACCTCGGTCATTTTAGGCATAATCTTTTGCAACTCCTCCTGGACAAAATCCGTCGAATCTTTAGGGCCAGATCTTCTTCAAAGTCCGACGAGATCGGAGTCACGTTTGGTAATCTTTCATAACGTGTTCTTTTAATGCGGCGTTGTTTCATGTTCTCCAGCTGTCGGCAAAATTTCACCAGCTCGTCAACAGTTGTGGGATCTTTGACAATTAGAGTCTGGTAGAAATCTTCGGCAATCCCCTTTATCAAATGTCCAACTTTTTATTCCTCCTCCATTTCGGGGTTAACTCGTGAGCACAGTGATAGGATTTCTTGGATGTATGATTCGGTTGTCTCTCCAGGCTTTTGAGCTCTGGTCTTTAGTGTCATTTCGGTTCGTCGAGTAAGTTCTTCTTTTTTTCCAAACACTTCACAAAGATTCGTTTTGAATTAAGTCCATGAATCAATAATGTCCTCGTTGTTATCGAACCACTGGGCGGCTGTTCCCTCGAGGTAGAATACAACATTGGCAAGGCTTTGAGTCTCATCCCATTTGTTGTATTTTGCGACCCTTTCAAACATTTTGATCCATCTCTGGGGATCTTGAGAACTCTCGCCAGAGAAAGTCGGAGGATTCCTTGGGATATGACAGGCGTGAGATTGTGGTCCAGCATTTGTTCCGAAAACTTCGGGAGTTCCAGAAGCTTCAGTTTTCACCATCCTTGTGCTGCTTGGCAGATCCTCAAATCCGTATTGGGGTTGTAAGCCTTGCAATCGGAAGCTTCTTCTAAGTGCCGTCTTGGATTTACCCGGAATCTCCACCAAAAAATGTCGCGTAGAAACTAAATTAAAGAAGAAGTCGATGCCAAAAATTAAGTTTTATTCTTAGCAAGATAGTCTTGATCGACTCAGCCGAGGCGATCGAATAATATAGCTCAGAACAAAAAAAAGTATGCAAAACAGCCTGCTTTGCATAACATAAAAATAAAAGAAACGAGATATAGGAAGAAATATTTACATATATAATAGTAGATGCCGCAATATCAACTATTCGTTGATTTTTAATTATTCCAGAATTGGCCAAATACCCATTCTTGATTAATCAAACCACGTAGGCGTTTCGGGCTGTTGGCCCTCGTCAGCGTGGTGCAAGCTGTATTTCAACGACCAAAGATCTGGTCATTCAGGCGTCCTGAAAAATCATGAGAGATGGCGCCAGCCATCAGCAAATATCAGTTACATGATAAGGAGATGTCTTTTTCTCAATTTATTCATCTTATCCAAGTACAATTTCACATTTGTACTAATTATTCATATATAAGAATATATAGTTAAAATGAATCCGTCAAGCGAATTTCTTCCTCAAATAAATCATGAATAGGCCTGCTGTACAAGCGTAATAAATGTATTTAAACTCGTAGTTAACTAGTTTCAAAAGTTATAAAGTTATATATATCAATTTATATAAATTATAACCAGATAAGTAAATACTTTCTCTTCTTATTACTCCTTATCTATTTAATTTTGGAATTTATTTCTAACTTGTTGGATTACTTCAGATAGGTTCTGGTAAAACTGCTTAAAATGAAATTTTTATTTTTGGTAGCCATAATTTGCATAGTTATGAAGACAAAAGAAAGTAGTTTCATTGTTAGTTATTCAAATTTTAAGACGCAAATTCTCCGGCAAAAATTCCTGATATGAAAGACCTTGCTTTTGTTGCAAAACCTAATCGAAGATCTATTATTCTTATGCTATTGATAATTTCAGGAATAGAGCAAAACCCTGGCCCTAGGTCAGCTAAACAAATGACAATGGAATCTTATAGAGAGAAAGATCTAGCTGAAATGAAAGCAACTTTAACAACTAAAATAGACGATCTAGGTCAGAGATTGGAAACCCGACTATCTTCGCTGGAAAGCGGGATGAAGGAATTAAATCAACGTTTCCAACATATTGAGACATCCCTTGAGAAAACTGCTAAAGCAGTGAGTATTAACTCGGAGAGGATAGACAGTTTTGAAAGAAGACTAGATCTTTGCGAGATGAAGCAAAGAGAAAACAATTGATATTCTACGGAATTGAGGGAAAGGAGTGCGAGGCTCCAACGGATACTCGCGCAATAATCATGAACCTGTTTTCTGAGAAAATGCAAATTCAAGAAAACATCACGATCCAGCAATGTCGCAGATTGACAAAAAAGCAAACTCGCCGATTCTGATCGAAGTGCCGGAACACAACGAGCGTATTATGCTCTTTAAAAACATGTTTAGACTAAAAAACACCAGGATCTATTTGAATAAAGATCATTCGGTAAAGATTAGAGAACAACGGAAACTACTTATCACAAAAAGGAAAGAACTCATGGGGAAAGGTATTGCCACGAAACTACGGGATAACAGGCTCATAGTTGGTGGGATTGACTATTACGTTACAAATGGTAGAATAATGAGCCAAAGTGGCGACAATGCTTTATAGCCACTGACAAATCCACAATCCTCTGTAAATAAAAATACTTTTGGGCAAACTACTGTAAATAGACAATCTTGTTTTTCGTTCAAAGACGACACACAAGTGCTGTGTTGGAATGTTAATGGTTTGGAAAGGATGTTGCTGCAATTCGACCTATTCACACATTTAGAAAAGTGCAGCATTTTTGCACTCACAGAAACATGGAAGGATCAACATCTGAAGATTAAACCAACAGGATTTCATCTGTATGAATCACTTGCTCAGAGAGACCACAAGAAGGGTAGATCATCGGGGGGAATTATTGTTGGGATTCGAGAAGCTATAAAAGACAAGATTGAAAGGACTGAAATTGAAAAACAATGGATTATGATCTGTTTGAGGTTGGACGGTGAAATGCGAGTGTGTCTGATCTTTGCTTACTTGCCACCAAACGAACACTATTTGACCAACTGCAAAAATTTACTCGACCAAATAGAAGGGAAAATAGTTGAAGGATATGAAGTTTTACTGGCTGGTGACTTGAATACACGAACGGGCGCATTGGGAATTCTTCATAATACATTACATCTTCCTTGCTACTTAACTACTAGACGCACTTCTAAAGATCCTGTAATATCTACGCATTCAGAACAATTCATAGATAGATTGGATAATAATACTCTTACAATTTTGAACGGCAGAACAAGGGGTGACAGAAGTGGTAACTACACATATATATCAGCACGGGGATCCTCGGTGGTAGATTACTGTATTGTCTCCCATGGGCTGTTAGGTTACGTACATGATCTATATATCGAGGGATTACCACACTCAGATCACTTACCTCTAATTATAAAAATGGATATGAGTTGGGGACCGAAACAAGTGACGAACCCGACTTCACGGGTTAAGAAAAAATATATTTGGTTTCCCGAAAGAGCAACGCTATTTGTAGAGGACTTAGGAGGAGCTTATGGATTTTGGAATAACTCGATTGAGAATATAATGAACAACATGGTTAATCAGATTAAAAGCGCAATGGTACAAAATGGTATGCAAATTGAAACAAAAGCGAATAACTTACTGTCGAAGCCTTGGTTTGATCATGAGTGTTACATAGCGAAAAAGATTATGAAAGCAACTCTGAGCAAATATATTAAATCTAATAGGGATCTAGATCGTTTGGAATATGTTAAAACAAGGAACAAATATACATCGATTTTGAACAATAAAAAGAAAAAATATTTTTGTGAAATACAAGAAAAATTAAATAATACATACGATTCAAGTGAATTCTGGAAAACAATAGCTCGCTTCAGAAAAAGAAATTATACACAGGGCAATATCTCAATATCAGACTGGCAGCAATTTTACAATAAACTCCTGGATACAGAATCAATACAGATTACGAACCCGTTACTATGACTTTCCTAAATACAGATAATGAGCTAACTAAATGCATAACTCTTAATGAAATAAGCAAAGAAATTTCTCGAATAAGGCATGGCAAGGCGACTGGTTTTGATGACATAATGAATGAAGCAATAAAGGCCCTCCCAAAAGATTATCTAATTTCCTTAAAGGATATATTTAATAGAATTTTGTGAACGTCTGAATTTCCGACAACATGGTTGAAATCAGTTATTCAACCAATTTTTAAGAATGGTGATCCAGACGACCCCTCTAATTATCGAGGCATTGCGCTCTTAAGCAATATAGCAAATTATTTACATCAATACTCAAATCTCGTCTAGGCAGTTGGATCGAAAGGAGAAATATAGTTCCTGAGAACCAGGCGGGATTCAGGGCTGCCCACTCTTGTCAAGACCATATATTCACTCTATTATCCCTGATTCAAATGACTCTAAGCCGAAAGAGAAGAAAATGCTACATGTTCTTCGTGGATTTAAAAAAAGCCTTCGACACAGTGCCCCACTCATTATTATGGAGAAAACTGGTAGATGCAGGTCTCAACCACCGTTTTGTTACTTAATTAAAGATTATTACACAAATATGACAGCGGTAAGTGCGATGGAATAATTCATTCACTGCGCCAATAAAGGTGCGTTCGGGAGTTTTACATGGGGAGCCGATGTCACCTTATTTATTTATACTTTTTATAAATGATTTAATCGGTCTCTACAATAATTCAGATTTACCGGGAATATATCTCCCAAATTATGGATATGTTCATATTCTCCTATACGCAGATGATATTGTCTTGATTGGTGAATCCAAAAATAACCTTCAAATAAAAATTAATATGCTAAGAAAATATTTTGAAACAAATGTATTACCCCTGAATGAAAATAAGTCAAAAATTGTAGTTTTCAGAAACGGCGGTCGATTAGCACAAAATGACAAATGGTTCTGGGGTAAGAGGCAACTGTCTGTTACTAAGAAATATCTATACTTGGGATATCCGCTTACAAGTGCAAATTCACTAAACAAGGTAGCGTCACACTACAAGGGCAAAGCCCCTGGCAGCAATTGGCGCTGTGTGGCAAGTTCTGACAAAATCCAAGATGAACTCTCTAAATGCGGCAATGAGATTACTTGATTCGACGGTCTTACCTCACATGCTATACGCCGCACCTGCTGGGCACTCAACCAAGTAAAGGTAGTTGATCAGGTTCAGAATATTTTCTTAAGACGCTACCTAAATTTACCAAAGTATACTCCGGGCTTTATGCTAAGAATGGAGTGTGGACGAGTATCACAGGAAGTTATCATTATTAAACAGGTCCTGAGATTTTGGGTGAGGATTATGAAAATGGAAGAGAGTAGGTTGCCCCGGGCATGTTTGTCACACCTCTGGACATTACACAGCAATCAAAGGGCTGGTTTAACCTTTGTCGAAAACCTGTCAACCATTTTAGACTCAAACGGTTTTTCGTTCCTGAAGGGTTGTCCGGATTACGCTGCAATAATGACTGAAATCCCTGGTATTATTCGAATAGCAACCGAACAAAGCATCCAAAACGACATGGCGAAAATCCTAAATACTTCACATTACAGTCACTTCAAATACCTAAAAAATTCAATAACAGCAGAACGATATTTATTCACAACTATTCCTCTAGCAATTAAAGATTTTTTTGCACAACTGAGACTCCTTTGGACGATCTTCCCAGAAAATCGTTCAAATCGCTGGAAAATTGATTTGACTCTAACTTGCGATCTGTGTAAAAACAGAATCCAAGACGAAATTATGCATATAATATTTGAATGCTCTTGCTTAGAGAAACAGAGGAAAGAAATTTTGGGTGACTTACTCTGGTCTCAACCTGACTGCCAACAAATTTGCAGCTGGATGAACACACTGATGGTTGATCAGGGTCTCTCCCTCGGTTTATATAAATTCTACAAGGCCGCAGTCAATGTCCGTTGGAGAACAATGGAAGCGCCGAATGTCGTGGTTTGCTTGGAGGAAGAAAACGAAGATTGAATGCGGCTGATTCAACACTAGCCCTCTCAATGATATCCTAACCTTGACATATTTTAAACATTGGTACTTTAATTTAAATTTTTAATCATGTATGGTTCCTTTTGCTCTGTATGTTTATTTTTTGTATATATGGTTATATTTATTTTTGTTTTTTTCTTTCTTCTCGCTTTTTCTTTTTCCTTATTACTTCCTGTATTCTAGTTTTTACTTTCGAAATATCTTCCTTTGCTAAATCCTGTAGAGGGGAATCATGTATAGGGCTGGATGCCCCAATAAAAAGGCTTTGTGTGTGTGTGTATAAATTATAACATTTAGAAAAGCTAGAGAGTAAATAAAGAATATGATTGGTTTGACGTAAATATATTCTTTTAGAAAAAATAATTCTCACTTTCTTAAACATTCATCAAATTCTTTTATCCTGGGATATAATTCTAATGTGGATCGCGTTTTTATCTAAAGCTGTGTCATCACAATTTAATATCCAATAGATAAAGAAATAAAATTAGGAAATAAATTCCTCGAAACTCTAAATAATCGGCTTAATAATCAACAAGGGAGTTGAGGCAGAGGATTGGTGTTTAACGTTACAGAGAAACTTGCCATTCCCAGCTCCATGGTTCCCAAGGGATGTATCGCCAGGCTTTCGTTTAGCTACAATCGTCTCAGAAAGCTATATTTTAAAGGGGAAACTATTGTCTATGTTAAATTATAAAACGGGCTTCGGTGGAAGGATGGTCTAAACAGTTGGTTTCCGACCGCTACGACCCGGGATCGAATCTCGCATTGGGCACTTTTTTTATGATAAAAAAAATGCTCCAATGGCCCTCGATTCTTGCAAAGGTCCAACCCCATCAGCGAGTGCAAATACCCAAACGGGGCTCTGGCACATTTTTAAGTGCAAAGTCTAACTGTTTTTCACATGTGTAGACATGTATTGCACTTACAGTAAAAGCAAGTCGCCTACTTCTACCCACCATGATTATCATGGCCTGTACCACGTGTACTAGGGATAAGCAAAAAAAAAATAAAAATAAAAATAAAATAAAACAATGACTGATATAACAAGTGTTTATATATTTTAAGATAAATATAATAATAAGTAAAGACAACAATGATTATTATGTAAATAACAAAGTCAAAAGGCATGAACTTTTTCAGGCAAACTCGAAACACCCCTTGTGGTGACGGTGTGAACTAATTGGCGCCAACTGTGTTATCGAACTCCCTTTCACCATGCAACGGGGAAAACAAACAACGGGGTAATAGAATATAATCAAAACGTTTTAATGATGCTTTTTAAAATATGAATAGTGAAGCAAGTCAAAGTGAATAATAAACCATGCTGATCAAGTGCAAGAATTTGCTCTACAAGCTTGATACCCTAATATGATTGAGTGGAGAGATAAGAAAGAATAAATATTTGTCGTCTCTAGTGATCCGACTGTGGTCTACGTATTCTGTAATGATGAATTTTAAGTGGCGTATAAACAGATCGTTTCATTAGATGAGTTCATTTTTGAGTTTAATTATCTTGACACATTCCATCGCATGAGTAACGGGCTAATGCTCTATATATATATTGTAATACTATAATATTTTCATAGTGTGTAGGGTTAAAATTGTTGTTTTTTTACTTTATAATTATTCAATTAGTACTTTCTATAAATAGGTGTAGTGCTGATTAAGAGTATATTCTTTTCCACTATTGTCTATGTCCTTTGCAGCTAGGAAAAAAACCTCAATTGGACAAAATCCCTAATTTAAAAGTCGGCTTTGAAAAAGTCCACGAAATCAGCGCTAAATAAATTTAGAAACGACTTTGGAATGCCAATAAGGGCCAAAGTTGAACTCGTTAATGGACATTTGGTTTACCTGAATTATGGTTAAGTAACATCTGATTCTTTTCATTGGTAATAACCGAAAATTAATTCATATATTTTCTGAGATAAAATTTTATAGTCTTTATGACAAGGACACAATTATATTTTGTAATATTTTAAAGGATATTATTCCTGTATGAAAAAAGGCAACACTCCCTTTGTAATTGCCTAAAAATTCACTTTCTTGAAGTTCTCAGAGATCTTGGTCAGAATAGGAAAAAATGCACATCAGTTCAAACTTAGGAAATAACATGGTATATCCTTTTGACCCACAATTTTAATCCATAATATGTTTGTTTCGAGCATTTTCCAAGGAGATACAAAACAAGAATTGAAATTATAAAAACAAAGAGGCAAATACAATGGACAGACTAGAACGGCAGTCTATGGCTTACTGGAATTGATCTACGCGCTGATGGCCTTACCTAGCCAGTGTGGGACATCAGTGAATTAACTAACATAATTGGTCTAACAGTAGATATGCACAGTAACGGCTCTTTGAAAAAGTTGACAATCCACACATAGGTAGACGTATAGCTCAGTGTCAAGCTAAATCCCTCGTTTGTACAGAGCGTTTGGTATTTATTGTTTTCCATCGAGAGGAAGCGTGAAATTGGTCGATTCTAAAAAAAAGGCATTCTTTCTGGTGGAATGATAGGGTCGAATTCAGGCCGAACTATTTTGTAATTTTACCGTAGAATGTGTGTGGAAATCATGTGCGAAATCCCGTTTTATTGAAGGAGGATGTGTTCTTTGAAGCATAGCAATATATCAGCCTTGATATATCTTTTATCCTTTAATAGTATATTCTGGAACCTTGTTGCTATCTCAAACCTTATGTTTGGAATATTTGCATATTATAAACTTCGCAATATTGTTATCAATGCTAAAATGGTTATCAGAAGAAATATCTGGCTGTGAGAGAGAGAAGCTGCGTGTTTTATTTTAAAGACCATGTTATCGTGTGTCTTTTTATATTTTATAATTGTGTAATTCTTCAAAAATTTGGTATTTTTTCAATCCAAAAGCCAACATACATAAAATAATTCTGTTTTTCCCCCAAGACAATTTTCACGCGGACAAATCTACTCAATTTAATTACTGTAAATGATACTATTTTAAAAAGCCATTTCATTATACACACATGTGTATTTGAAGAATAGTAATAAGTATATATGTTTATAAAATACATATTGCTTTTTAATTATCACCCACATTGCCACAAGAATGAATTGAACTCGTTGAGTTTAGTTGAAAATTCGAAGTATAATAGAATGTATTCAATGTTATGAGAATGAAAAATTCATTTTTCCAAATGGTGTCATTTCCCGCTTGCCTCAGATTTTTTATATGCTGTCTTCACCTTAATGGAAAATTCTAAGCGATATTAGCAAAGCTTAAACACTAATTTATTATATACCACCATTAATTAATATGAAATGTATTACTACTACTAACCATAAAATATGTGAGAATTGAATATACTTTATAAATAACTTTATATAAACTAATCAGGCCTGTTCACTTACATATGAATCTAAAATGTTGTTTAAATTCCTTAATCAGCCTATATGTAATAATAAATAAAATTCTCTGTAAACTCGAATCATTCTAAGGTCAATTCGAAAATGCAAAACTACTTCATCCAATTATCTACATAGTCTTGAAAATTATTCTTTCACAGACTATACGATATATAAAATCAAGAACAATCAAATATGATTTATCACAAACTTCTTTCAATAAATAATCAAAATCCTTATAAACCCATGCACCAATGCAAGATTAAACAAATATACAATTTCGAAGCTTTTTACTCTTGTTGTGTCTCATTGGCTCAAATATCATATACTTTGGTTAGTAGCCCGTAAAACCATATTTTATCTCTCATGTTTAGGGCCTCCAATCCCGGGATCCCGGAGCCAAATAATGATCCCGAAATCCCCGGGATCTGCTCGAAAAATCCCGGGATTACCGGTTTAAACCGTTACAGGAACAAATGGCCGAAGTATGAAAAATTCAGGCTGATAATTCGCAACTTCCTCGGAGTTTACAAGAACGCCAAGAGCCATCACAATCGAATGACCATCTTACAATTGAGCGCCGATTGCAAGAAGCTTTGAGGCTGCCTCTTCAACTTCAATTGCAATACCTACACCAGACTCCGCATCCTACTCAACTATGATTAACCACGAACTTAATTGCTGCTCAGTCAGGCAAACGAGGACCCCATTTAGAGAGTGTGTATCAATACTTGCTGACAATTCCTCCAACGTGTGGAATCGGAAAGAGTCTTCTCCTCCTCTGGATACCTATGCAATAAGATACGTTCTAGTTTGCATGATGACACTCTTGACAAATTATCTTTCCTACGCTCAAATCTTTCTCGAAATTGAATTTTTATCCTTAAAATAAAGTAATTCATGGTTTTTAAAACGGTGCTGTCTTCTTTCTAAACATTAATACATAGTTGGGCAAAATGCAATAATGATTACATTTTCTATAATCACAATTGCTATCATTATATATTGAATTACGAGTGATTATGTTTACATTCTAATGCAATTAATTTTTTTTTGCAAAGTAATGCATTGCAAAGTAATCGTAATTACAAGGTAATGTATTACTTTGAATGGATTTACTGTCCAACACTGCATTAAGAGATGTGGTCTAAGAGTTCCAAGAACAGTAATTTTTTCCCAGATGTGTGTACAGTAATTGACAGATAATTTCAAACTGTAACCCAAAAGCAATGATTTAGTTCATAAGCAGGCGCAAAATATATGGCTTTCAGGTTGTTTTCATCGAAGTAAGTGCCACGTCATTGGCACTATATAAAAGAAAAAAAGAAAATATAACGAACGAAACGATATACATCTTGGCGTAGAAAGACGAAAATGTTTTTCAATCCCGGGATTGAGAAAAAAGCAATCCCGAATCCAGGGATTGAAAATATGTACCGGGATTGGAGGCCCTACTCATGGTGTCCTAACATTTTCCATGCAAATTTTCATAATGTTCGATTCACATTACCGACCAGGAAAATTAGGGAATTTTAGTCGTTTCTGGGGAAATTACAAAAATTACAGGAATTTAATAACCTCGAAGATTTGCATATTTAGAGTAGTAAGGAACAATGAAAAAATGTAATATTCTTTGTAGGAATATTTCTGAGTCTGTTTTGTATAAATAGGAATTCAAACCTTTTAACTTCATTCTTTTTATTTTATTTAATCCACTTCCATTTCTCTCTATATATATGTAACGTTTCAATGATGAACTGTAACACGCCAATATGCAGAGTATATTGTTTTGCGTCAAGAAAGAGAGAACAATCAACCGTCTGACTAAATTTATTTCAATCACGCGCCTTTTATATAGTTACAAATATTTACATAATTCCTAACAGCGTAAAAATTTACATCTACTAATAATTTATAAGCAGAATGTGACTTATATATATATATATATATATATATATATGAAATAAAGTTGTTGAAGTCCTGGTAGCTCTTGTTGTACTGTGTTGACCAAGAGGAACAGTCAGGATGTAGAGTTTTCCAGTACTCTCTGCACCTTGGAAGACCTTTAAAAGTTCTCACAAAATACAGGCAGTCGTGGTCGAGGCAGAGTGGAAAGCTGGGGATATCCACACAAAAAACGAAGACACAGTTACACTAAGAAAGTTCCGTTAACAGATAAAAGCTGAGCTAGAAGCGCAAGATGGAGACATAGAAGTTTCTTACTCGTCTACATGATAGTTGAGATCGACATAAGGTACGACCGACGTGAGCTGACGCTAAGGGTGAACTAAACTCAACTGACTGAACTGTCTGAACTGTCAAGTCCCTGTAAGGTGATGATTTATAGGTTAAAGACGGGGTGACCTTATGTGACAGGGGCGTTTTTGAGAAAGGGCGCCTTTACCTGTCCAGGTGTGAGAGGGGTCTCTGCATTCCACCACATGTGACAGTGTGGGTGGCCTGTCGTGGGAATTGTGAATCTACCTGATTTATGAGTTCCATCTTTAGACTGTTGTTTTGGTAATACTATGCTCGATCTCTGCTTTAGCTCAACTCTTAAATCTATTACATATTTTATTTATTTATCCACTTTGTACAAATTACATTACATAGGGTGATGTAAAGACACAGATTAATCATGCGCATAATTATTTATAGATGTGTTTCTATAACAACATGGCAATCTTGTTATAGTTATCTACACAATATGAGGTTGTTGTTTTAAATTACCATATATATATATGTAATGAGTTGAGGTTTGGTTGTTGACTCTCGCTATTACTGTGTTGACGAGAGGAACAGTCAGGATGGGGAGTTTTCCAGTACCTCTCTGCACCTTGGAAGACCTTTTACAATTCTCACAAAGTACAGGCAGTCGTGGTCGAGGCAGAGTGGAAAGCTTGGAAATGTCTACACAAAAAACGAAGACACAGTTGCACTAAGAAAGTTCCGTTAACAGATAAAAGTTGAGCTAGGAGCGAAAGATGGAGATAGAAGAGTTCTTACTAACTACATGTTAGATGAGATCGACATGAGGTACGACCGACGCGGGCTTGCACTGAGGGTGAACTAACTGTCAAGTGACTGTAAAGTGATTGTATTTATAGGTTAAAGACGGGGGGCCTTATGCGCCAGGGGCGTTTCTGAGAAAAAGGGGGCCTTTTCCTGTCACCAGGTGTGAGAGGGGGCTTTGTATTCCACCAGCTGTGACAGTGTGGGTGGTCTTGTTGTGGGAATTCTAAATCTATCTCGATTTTGACGTTATGACTTCTATCTCTTGCTTAGCTCAACTCTTAAATCTATTACAGATTTTTATTTATTTATCCTGTTTGTACAAATTGCATTACATATGCTGATGTAAAGACACATGTCAATAATACGTATAATCATTAACAGATGTGTTTCTATTATACCACATTAAAATCTTATTTAAGTTATATACAATATGGGGTTGTTGGTTTAAATTACCATATATGTATAATCTAAAAACTCAAATATTTCTATATTTTAAAAAATATATATTTTATTTTTATTCATTCACATAATTCTACTTTTCGTTATCATCGTTTTTAGAAAGACTTTCAGTTTTGTTGTAAATATGCGTAGTTAACATATCTATCCTTTTAAATCACTAATATAGGATTAACTTTATAAATTCTATATAATGTGAAAATAACTAATGTGTAATATTTCCTCAAGTAATTGAAATAAAAGCTACTTGATGGTAAATAATTTATATATATTTTTTATCACGACTGCACCTTCAACTCTTTATCTTATCGATCCTTTGTCTTCTCAACCCTTTATCTAACAACAAACAACTTATTCATTACATATATATATATGAAAAAATAGTACAAATGTAATATTGTACTGGGATAAGGTGCATAAATTAAGAAAAAGGCATCTCCTTATCGTGCAACTGAAAGTTGCTAAGGCTTGCGCCATCTATCGGAATAAATATCAACTATTCTCGTTGATTTTTAATTATTCCAGAATTGGCCAAATACCCATTCTTGATTAATCAAGAAAAGCTAACCACGGACGCGTTTCGGGCTGTTGGCTCTCATCAGCGTGGTGCAAGCTGTACCTCAACGACCAAAAGAAATTGGTCATTAATAAGGCATCCTGAAAAATCATGAAACGGGTATATAGATCGAAAATTTGCCCGAGAGGAAATAATCCATAGAAGCAATGGGCGCTTCTCCGTCAAAATAAACGTCAAAACCTGACGCCATCTATTGACCGTCGCCGCAACTAGCGGCCTCGGGTCGGTGACAAAGCCACAACACCAGCTTTGGCAAACTGAGAAGCGTCCCACCTATGTGGCCCAGGCCACATTGCCAGCAAAACACCTCTTTGGTAGATTGTGAAGATTCCATTAGATCCCGTGTGGATCTCATGAATAAAGTCGGTCAAAGACTGACGAGGGCCATTAGCTCGTAACCATGGTCTCTAGGTGGACGCTTCTCAGTTTGCCAAGCTGGGTTGTGGCTTTGTCACCGACCCTAGGCCGCTAATTGCGGCCACGGTCAATAGATGGCGTCAGGTTTTGACGTTTATTCTGACGGAGAAGCGCCCCATTGCTTCTATGGATTAATTTCCTTCCGGCAAATTTTCATCTATGTTCTAGCATAGATTTGGCCCAGCCACATTGCCAGCAAAACACCTCTTTGATAGATTGTGAAGATTCCATTAGATCCCGTGTGGATCTCATGGAATAAAGTTCGCCCTAGACTGACGAGGGCCATTAGCTCGAAACCATGGTCTCTAGGTGGACGCTTCTCAGTTTGCGAAAGATTTACTTCCAGAATTTGCTTCAATCCACTTCTACTTTGTGTGACACTCGTGATATTTGTTCCTGGGCCCAGATAATTTATCCATTCCTTGTACCTGGTCTATTTCAAATCTGGGCTTCCTATGTTGAAGTTACATTCCGACATCAGCTAATTTAAATAGGTCTATACAGAGTATTATTTTCTACTTTCTATTCAAATCTATCATAATCGTTTTCTACTGTGTGAAACTATTAAAATATTAAAGTTATATTCAACGCGTTATCTATATATCATAATTGGAACTATTATGAAAGAATTTTTCTTTTTTATACTTTCCTTACTGTAATGAAAAATATTTGGGTAGGTCTGTCTCATTAGTGATGTAATCCTCCCATTGGTTTCGCCAGTAAATCCCCCCATATTGTTTCTTAGAGCTTTGCTATTGTAGCGCCTGGATCAGTTTGTATACTTATGTAATACTTGTAGGGTGGAATTATGGTTATAGTATTCAAACAAATGATGGACATACGCTTTAAGGGACAGTTGAAAATGCATGTAAATATTTGCATCGAGTAATTCTTTTCCGCGAAAAATCGTTAAAGGCCAGTTAAGGCTAAATTAAACCTAAGACAATGATACGACTCATATATACAATAAATATAACTGTTAAGTACTATCTTATATACAAGCATCAGAGTCATCAATTCTGTCATCGTTTGCTTTTGTGAATGGAATATAAATACCCAAATATGGCCATTTCCTATAATCATCGGTGGTTCAGTGGAGTAGAATGCTCACCTGCCACGCGGGCGGCCCGGATTCGATTCCCCGGCCGATGCATTTTTATTTTTACAATTTTTAAAACTCATTTATATTATTATCCTATATATATAAAAGTCAGCGTATGTATGTTTGTCAAACTATACACGTCCACAATACGTAACTACATCTGACTAAATTTTAAACAGTATATAAAGTATATCTGGAAAAACGTCTTAGTGAAAATTCCCAGGTCTCTATCCGAATATCCGTCGTGTTTATTGAAATTTGCTCTTTCGCTCGCGCCTCTAGCGGTCTGAAAATGGAGGGGTAATACCAGCTGAACCTAATGTACAGGTAAAGGTTGGAGCGGGACGTTTCTCAAGAGTGACATCACGGCCTCCAATTTATAATTGTAACGAATAGTATTTGAATAAAAATACTTTAATCGGGTTAAAACCGGGTTCATTCGGCTAGTTAAACAATAAACGTAAGTTTTAAGGACAGTTGAAATGCATGTAAATATTTGCATAAAGCAATTCTTTTACGCAAAAAAATCATAAAAAGGCAGTTAGCACTGAATTAAACCTAAGACAATAATTACGACACTTATATACAATAATTGAAACTGTTAAGCACTATTAAACAATGAAGTAAGCTTTAAGGGCAGTTGAAATTCATGTAAATATTTGCATTAAAGCAATTCTTTTACGGAAAAAAAATCATAAAATTCCAGTTATCCCTAAAATAAGCCAAAGGCAATAATACGACACCTATATACAATATTTAAAATTGTTAAGCAAGGCTTTTTAAAAAATATAACAAATTTTCTTTTGTCCTTACTGCGATGGAAAAATATATGGGGTGTCTGGCTGATCAGGTGTGTACCTCCCAGCGGTTTGGCCGATCTCGTTAGTTTGATAGGTGACTATTTCTTGATATCTTGTCTTTTGGTTAGTTATCTTACTTACACAATATCACACAATGAGGGTCGTAACCATATTTCAGTTATTGTCAGCAATAGTTCAAAATGGGGGACCCAATGGGTCAAAATTCGACAACCTAAATCCCGATAAAACCAAAATCCCGACAAATTAAGTTAGAGAAAAACTGAGGACGCTTATTTTATAGATATAAGATACAATTATATTGTCGCAATCGAATGAATAGAGGTACACAGAGCTATTTCAGCAGGTTTTATTATTAAATTAAGGCCCGAAAATTGAGTGATATCTTTCTCACCTTCTATCTAAGAAAAGAAGGAATATCTACAGTTACAAAATTTACTTAACATCAAACTATTGAAATATTTACATATTTTATAATTAAACAATTACTTTGATTTCACTCTAAACAAATTTCGCGACAAAATTATGATGCATAGCGCGCCATCTGTTATGAACAATCAAAACTATTATAGACGCGTATGATTCTTTTTAATTAAACAATTTCTACTGCCCTTACTGCAATGCAGTACTTAATTTTAAAAAGAATCATACGCGTCTATAATAGTTTCGAATATTCATAAGATACAATATTTGTTTATAAACATTCATTCACAAACACAGTAAATTCCTACTGCTTCTGTAGAAAAAGACAACTAAAACTCAATACATTTATCGATAGAAGTCCAATCTTTCACAGCTACAGAAGTAATAATTTTTATCCCATCGAAGAAATGTGCGAATTTGTATATAACAAAGACACCTATGTAAAATTCAATAATTTTTGTAAATTCATTTTAGATTTTATTTTCTGTTTGAGAAAACTATCCTTTCAGTTGTAATTTTGTTTTTAGTCTTGTTTATTGAATTGAATATAAAGTGAATGTATATATAAGCTGTTACAATGTATTTAGGCGCAAGTATCCCAGCTGGGATATCGCGTCCGATGTCAAATAACAATAAATAAATAAAAAACAGTAAAATAATTAAGTCAAATGATAAAATTTGTTTAGATTTCTTATTTGTTGGATTATGATCATGTCGGATATTTATCTCTGACTGGATTTCGGTCTGTCGGGATTATGTTTGGAGGAAACACCTTTAAAATATATCTCTTTATATTTTTCATGGAGGGTATTGACATGTACTTAGTTTTTTATTTATTTGACATATCGGACGCGATATCCCAGCTCGGGATACTTGCGCCTAAATACATTTTAGTAGATTATATACAATTCATTTTATACAATTTAATAACCGGACTAAAAACATAATTGAAACTTAAACGATAGTACTCCAAAACGAAGAGAAAATCTAAAATGGATTATTTTAAGCAACCTATATATAATTCATTATATACAACTCAATAACCGACTAAAAACACAATTAAACTGAAACGATAGTTTTCTCAAACAGAAGAGAAAAATCCAAAATGAATTTACAAAAATTATTGAAATTTACATAAGTGTCTTTGTTATATACAAATTCGCAAATTTCTTCGATGGGATAAAAATGATTACTTCTGTAGCTGTGAAAGATTGGACATTCTATCGATAAATGTATTGGAGTTTGTATTACATAATTTAAAGTACTTTCTATTTCATTTTTAACCCTTCTATGGTCTTGTGCCAGCAAACAATGGAAACATCATCCGCATAACAGATTATTTCAGAATTTGGGGATGCGAAGTTGATCAACAAATCATTCAGGACTATATTCCACAATAAAGGTGATAATGGTCCGCCCTTGAGGACATCCCTTTGATAAATATTTTGAAATTGTTGTATTCGAGAAGGTGAGACTTGTTTTTCTTCTCCGATTTAAAAGGGGGGGGGGGGGGGTAGCATAAATCGGTTTAGCATTCGCATATGTCACATATATAAGAATTAAGAAAAAGGAATCTCCTCATCGTACAACTGAAAGTTACTGATGGCTGGCGCCATCTATCGGAATAAATATCAACTATTCGTTGATTTTTAATTATTCCAGAATTGGCCGAATACCCATTCTTGATTAATTAAGAAAAACTAACCACGTACGCGTTTCGGGCTGTTGGCCCCTCGTCAGCGTGGTGCAAGCTGTACCTTAACGACCAAAGAATTGGTCATTAAGGCGTCCTGAAAAATCATGAGAGATGGCGCCAGCCATCAGCAAATATCAGTTACATGATAAGGAGATGTCTTTTTCTCAATTTATTCATCTTATCCAAGTACAATTTCACATTTGTACTAATTTTTCATATATAAGAATATATAGTTAAAATGAATCCGTCAAGCCAATTTCTTCCTCAAATAAATCATGAATAGGCCTGCTGTACAAGCGTAATGAATGTATTCAAACTCGTAGGTAACTAGTTTCAAAAGTTATAAAGCTATATATCAATTTATATAAATTATAACATTTAGAAAAGCTAGAGAGTAAATAAAGAATATGATTGGTTTGACGTAAATTCTTTTAGAAAAAATAATTCTCACTTTCTTAAACATTCATCAAATTCTTTTATCCTGGGATATAATTCTAATGTGGATCGCGTTTTTATCTAAAGCTGTGTCATCACAATTTAATATCCAATAGATAAAGAAATAAAATTAGGAAATAAATTCCTCGAAACTCTAAATAATCGGATTAATAATCAACAAGGGAGTTGAGGCAGAGGATTGGTGTTTAACGTTACAGAGAAACTTGCCATTCCCAGCTCCATGGTTCCCAAGGGATGTATCGCCAGGCTTTCGTTTAGCTACAATCGTCTCAGAAAGCTATATTATAAAGGGGAAACTATTGTCTATGTTAAATTATAAAACGGGCTTCGGTGGAAGGATGGTCTAAACAGTTGGTTTCCGACCGCTACGACCCGGGATCGAATCTCGCATTGGGCACTTTTTTATGATAAAAAAAAATGCTCAATGGCCCTCGATTCTTGCAAAGGTCCAACCCCATCAGCGAGTGCAAATACCCAAACGGGGCTCTGGCACATTTTTAAGTGCAAAGTCTAACTTTTTTCACATGTGTAGACATGTATTGCACTTACAGTAAAAGCAAGTCGCCTACTTCTACCCACCATGATTATCATGGCCTGTACCACGTGTACTAGGGATAAGCAAAAAATTAAAAAATAAAATAAAACAATGACTGATTTAACAAGTTTTTACATATTTTAAGAGAGATAATAATAAGTAACGACAACAAGGATTATTATGTAAATAACAAAAGCAAAAGCCGTAAGCATTTCCAGGCAAACTGGCACTCCCCCTTGTGGTGACGGTGGGAACTAGTTGGTGCCAACTGTGCTATCAAGCTCGCTTTCACCATTGAACCGGGAAAAAACAAACAACGGTATCATAGTAGAATTAAAACGTTTTAATTATGATTTTTAAAATATGAATAGTGAAGCAGTCAAAGTGAATAATAAAACCATGCTGATCAAGTGCAAGAATTTTCTCTACAAGCTTGATACCCTAATATGATTGAGTGGAGATAAGAAGAAGAAATATTCGTTGTCTCTAGTGATCCGACTGTGGTCTACGTATTCCTGTAATGGTGAATTTAAGTGGCGTATAAACAGATCGTTTCATTAGATGAGTTCATTTTTTAGTTTAATTATTCTTGACACATTCCATCGCATGAGTAACGGGCTAATGCTATATATATATTATATAATCTAAATATAAAAATATTCTATAATTTAAAAAAATATATTTTATTTTCATTCATTGATAGTCTAATTGTTTTGACCATAGTTTTAGAACACGCCGACTTTTATATACTCGTTGTAAATATGTAGTTATCTAACCTATTTTTGAAATTCACTAATATAGAATTCATTTCATAAATTCTATATAACTGTGAAAAATGTCTTATTGTAATTTTCTTCAAGTAATTTAAAATAAAAACTACTTGATAGTAAAAAAAAAAAAAAAAAATTACCAGCAATTAATCTCTATCTCAAAATAATATTTATTATAACATATATATATTGTAATACTATATATTTTCAATAGTGTGTAGGGTTAAAATTGTTGTTTTTTTTTACTTTAAAATTATTCAATTAGTACTTTCTATAAATAGAGTGCTGATTAAGAGTATATTCTTTTCCATATTGTCTATGTCCTTTGCAGCTAGGAAAAAACCTCAATTCGACTAAATCTCTAATTTAAAAGTCGGCTTTGAAAAAGTCCACGAAATCAGCGCTAAATAAATTTAGAAGCGACTTTGGAATGCCAATAAGGGCCAAAGTTGAACTAGTTAATGGACATTTGGTTTACCTGAATTATGGTTAACTAACATCTGTTTCTTTTCATTGGTAATAACCGAAAATTAATTCATAGCTTTTCTGAGATAAAATTTTATAGTCTTTATGACAAGGACACAATTATATTTTGCTATATTTTGAAGGATATTATTCCTGTATGAAAAAAGGCAACTCTCCCTTTGTAATTACCTAAAAAATCACTTTCTTGAAGTTCTCAGAGATCTTGGTCAGAATAGGAAAAAATGCTCATCAGTTCAAACTTAGGAAATAACATGGTATATCCTTTTGACCCACAATTTTAAACCCACATTATGTTTGTTTTGAAATTTTTCAAAGGAGATATTAAACAAGAGTTGAGATTATATAAATAGAAAAGCAAATACAATGAACAGACTAGAACGGCAGTCTATGGCTTACTGGAATTGATCTATGCGCTGATGGCTTACCTAGCCAGTGTGGGACATCAGTGAATTAACTAACATAATTGGTCTAACAGTAGATATGACACAGTAACGGCTCTTTGAAAAAGTTGTCAATCCACACAGAGTTAGGCGTATAGCCAGTGTCAGGCTATCTCCCTCGTTTGTACAAAGCGGTTGGTATTTATTGCTTGCTCATCGAGAGTGGGCGTGAAATTGGTCGATTCTTAAAAAAAGGCATTCTTTCTGGTGGAATGGTAGGGTCGATTTCAGGTCGAACTATTTTGTAATTTTGCCGTAGAATGTGTGTGAAAATCATGTGCGAAATCCACGTTTTATTGAAGGAATAGGTTTCCTTTGACGCATAGCATTACACTGGCCTTGATACATCTTTTATTATTTAAAAGAAGATTCTACAAAATTGTTGATATCTGAAACTATATGTTTACAATATTTATATATTTTAACGTCGCAATATTGTTTACAATGCTGAAATGGTTATCGGGAAGATATATCTGATTATTAAAAACTGCGTGATTTATTTTGTATTCCTTGTTAACCCGTCTTATTATACTCAAATAAATTCTATTTTTTTCCGAACAATTTTCAACGGACAATTATACTTAAATACTATAAAGGATAACAAATTTAAAAGGCCTTTTACCTCATATATATATATTATATATATATAAGAATAATAATACATTTATATATGTTTATAAAATATTCATATTCATTTTTAATTATCATACACACACACATTGCTACGAGAATAAATTGCACTCGTTGAGTTCAGTTGAAAAAACAGAAGCACAATAGGATATATTCAATGTAATAAAAATGAAAGATTATTTAATCTAAATGGTGCCATTTCCGCTTGGCTCAGAATTTATAAACTCTCTTCATTTTGAGCGATATAGAAAAGCTTGAACATTTTAAAAATATATTATCACTATAATTATAATTTCAAATTTACTACTTTTACTAATGATAATATGTAATTGTTTATAAATATACTCAAGGAAAATTCAAATAAAAAGGCATATATTGGACCAAAATATCATTATTTTACCAATAATTCCAGTTGGCTGAACGCCAACCATTATCAAGGTATAATAACATTTAAAGTGTGTCAAAATTTATTTATTTATGGATTGCTCTATTTTCAAAAAAATACTCAAGACTATAACTTTATATAAACTAATCAGGCCTGTACTTACATATGAATCTAAAATGTTGATTCAAATTTCTAAATCAACCGATATGTAATATAAATCAAATTCTCTGCAAACTTGAATAATTCTATGCTCAATTCGAGAATGCAACAATACTTCATCCAATTGTGTTCATACTCTTGTAAATTATCCTTTCACAGACTATACGATATATAGAATCAAGAACAATTAAATATGATTTATCACAACTTCTTTCGATAAATGATCAAAATCCTTATAAACCCATGCACCAATGCAAGATTATGCTAATATACAATTTCGAAGCTTTTTTCTCTTGTTGTCTTCCATTGGCTCGAAAATAATACACTTTGGTTAGTAGCCCGTAAAACTATATTTATCTCTCTTGTTGTGTCCTAACATTTTCCTTGCAAATTTTTCAAATTTTTCATAATGTTTGATTCATATAACCGACCAGGGAAATTAGAGAATTTTAGTCGTTGCTGGGGAAATTACAAAAATTACAGGAATTTAATAACCTCGAAGATTTGCATAAATTTAAAGTAGTAAGAAACAATACAAAAAATGTAATATTCTTTGTAAAAATATTTCTGAGTCTGTTTTGTATGAGATAGGAATTCAAACCTTTTAACTTCATTCTTTTTATTTTATTTAATCCACTTCCATTCTCTCTCTCTAAAAAATATTGCATTTTGGTGAATATATCCTTAGCTGTGTAATATCGCTATATATATATATATTTGACATACTTAGATTAAATTAATATAAATATATATTTTTCCTGCTTGACACACACTTAAAGAAATCTGAATATAAAAATATGAAAAACTCCGATAGTTGCGACTTTAGAACGCTCCAGGAATCCGGGCTACAGGAAGAGACAATTAGAACACTGTGTGTGTTGTGTTCTCTTTAGAATTTTTAAACTTTAATAATTAATAAATAAAAATACATTTAAAAAACGCTTCTATTTAAATGCACTAAAAAGAAAAATAAAATATTTTATCTTCTGTTATTGAGCAATTAGATGTATCTGAGTGAAAATAAATGCGGCGGGTGACGATCATCATTAATTTCGAACCTACTGTGATTTAATATGTAGCAGATGATTAGCGATTTTTATAAGTGTTTGTCCCCCGCCGCTTTTATTTTCACCTCAGATTCACAGAATCATCACTCAGAATTGCTCAATGACAGAAGATAAAATATTTTAATTTTCTTTTTTGTGCATTTAAATAAAAGCTTTTTGAAAATGTATTTTTATTAATTAATCAGTTAATTTTTAGTCATGAATTTACAAAACTTAGAATCAAAAGTTCACTGGGGATTAGGCCTTAAATAGAAGGGAGGCCTTCTCGTGGCGGATTAGTCAATATAAGGGGCGTGTAACAAAAGACTTAAAAAGAAATATAGAAATTTGTTCAATTCTGGCCACTCCGACTACCCAGGGTTCTGGAAATTTGTACACTTGCATTGTTCATTGGACTGAGTGAGTGTCAAAAGTTTCATACTTCTATGTGATCTGGAAGTATATTAAAATTAATTTACAAAATTTAAAAGGCAATTTGGAAATTTGTCAATTTTCGGTCACCCTGACAACCAAGAAGTCTGAGATTTTTCAACATGCATTGTCATCGGGTTCTGAATAGTTTTCCAAATTTAAGATTCCTACGTGCTCTAAAAGTATATTAAAAATCGATTACAAGATTTGTGGACAGACAGAAAAGCGAGTTAAATAAAAGCTTTTAAAAATATAACGAAGAATATAAAATTTCTGAGACTACATATACTTGAGTAACTAAAGCGTCAATTTCTCTTTTATTTTGCTTATCCCTAGTACACGTGGTACAGGCCATGATAATCATGGTGGGTAGTTAGCGACTGCTTTTACTGTAAGCGCACCAAATGTCTACACACGTGAAAAGCAGTTCGACTTTGCACTTACAAATGTGCCAGAGCTCCGTTTTGTTACTTGCACTCGCTGGTGGGGTTGGACTTTTGCAAGAATCGGGGGCCATTGGAACATTTTTTTTTAAACAGAAAAAAGTTTCCAATGCGGGAATCGAACCCGGGTCGTAGTGGTCGAAACCAAACGGTTTAACCAGCCTTCCGCCGACCCCCTCAATTTCTATTAATTCAGTGAAATATATATTTATGAAGGTATTCAACAAAATAAATGTTTATTGAAAAATTTGTTTTTAAAATGTCTTCTCTCTCGTATAAATGTAGCAGAAGATCAATTTCTACTTCCAGAATTTTGCTTCAATCCACTTCTACTCTGTGTGACATCGTGAGATTTGTTCCTAGGCCCAGATAATTTAATCCATTCCTTGTACCTTGTCTTATAATACATCTGGGCTTCCTATGTCGAGGTTTACATTCGTCATCAGCTATTTAAATAGGGCTATACAGAGTATAATTTCTCTTTCTATTTAAATCTATCATAATCGTTTTCTACTGTGTGAAAACTATTAAAATATTAAAGTTATATTTAACGCGTTATCTATATATAATAATTGGAATTATTAAGAAAGATTTTTCTTTTTTATACTTTCCTTACTGCAATGAAAAATATTGGGTAGGTCTGTCTCATTAGTGATGTAATCCTCCCATTGGTGTCGGCAGTTAAATCCTCCATATTGTGTCTTAGAGCTTTACTATTGTAGCGCCTGGATCAGTTTATATACTTATGTGGTACTGTAGGGTGGAATCTTGGTTGAAGTATTCAAACAAATGATGGACATACGCTTTAAGGACAGTTGAAATGCATGTAAATATTTGCATCGAGTAATTCTTTTCCGCGAAAAATCGTTAAAGGCCAGTTAAGGCTAAATTAAACCTAAGACAATGATACGACTCATATATACAATAAATATAACTATTAAGTACTATCTTATATACAAGCATCAGAGTCATCTCAATTCTGTCATCGTTTGCTTTTGTGAATGGAATAAATACCCAAATATGGCCATTTCTTATAATCATCGGTGGTTCAGTGGTAGAATGCTCACCTGCCACGCGGGCGGCCCGGATTCGATTCCCGGCGATGCATTTTTTATTTTTACAATTTTTAAACTCATTTATATTATTATCCCTATATATATAAAAGTCAGCGTATGTATGTTTGTCAACTATACACGTCCACAATACGTAACTAATCTGACTAAAATTTTAACAGTATATAAAGTATAATCTGGAAAACTCTTAGTGAAAATTCCAGGTCTCTATCCCGAATATCCGTCGTGTTAGTTGCAAATTTGCTCTTTCGCTCGCGCCTCTAGCGGTGAAAATGGGGGGTAATACCAGCTGACCTAATGTACAGGTAAAGGTTGGAGCGGGACGTTTCACAAGAGTGACATCCACGGCCTCAATTTATAATTGTAACGAATAGTATTTGAATAAAAACATTTAATCGGGTAAAACCCGGGTCATTCGGCTAGTTAAACAATAAACGTAAGTTTTTAAGGACAGTTGAAATGCATGTAAATATTTGCATAAAGCAATTCTTTTAAGCAAAAAATCATAAAAGGCAGTTAGCCCTGAATTAAACCTAAGACAATGATACGACACCTATATACAATAATTAAAACTGTTAAATACAATTAATCAATGAACGTAAGTTTTAAGGACAGATGAGATTCATGTAAATATTTGAATAAAGCAATTCTTTTACGCAAAAAAATCATAAAATGCCAGTTATCCCTAAAATAAGCCAAAGGCAATAATACGACACCTATATACAATAATTAAAATTGTTAAGCAAGACTTTTTAAAAAATATAACAAATTTTCTATTGTTCTTACTGCGATGGAAAAATATATGGGGTGTCTGGCTGATCAGGAGTGTACCTTCCAGCGATTTGGCCGATCTCGTTAGTTTGATAGGTGACTATTTCCTTGATATCTTGTCTTTTGGTTAGTTATCTTAGTTACACAATAGCACACAATGAGGTCGTAACCATATTTCAGTTATTGTCAGCAATAGTTCAAAATGGGGGATCCAATGGGTCAAAATCGCGACAACCTAAAATCCCGATAAACCAAATTCCCGACAAATTAAGTTAGAGAAAAGATGAGGACGCTTATTTTATAAATATAAGATACAATTATATTGTCGCAGTTAAATGAATAGAGGTATACAGAGCTATTTCAGCAGGTTTTATTATTAAATTAAGGCTCGAAAATTGAGTGATATCTTTCTCACCTTCTATCTAAAGAAAAAGAAGGAAATATCTACAGTTACAAAATTTACATAACATCGAACTATTGAAATATTTACATATTTTATAATTAAACAATTACCTTGATTTCCCTCTAAACAATTTTCGCGACAATATTATGATGCATAGCGCGCCATCTGTTATGAATAATCAAAACTATTATAGACGGGTATGATTCTTTTTAAAAATAAACAATTTCTATTGCTCTTACTGCGCAGTAAGGGCAATAGAAATTGTTTAATTTTAAAAAGAATCATACGCGTCTATAATAGTTTCGAATATTCATAAGATACAATATTTGTTTATAAACATTCATTCACAAACACAGTAAATTCCTACCTGCTTCTGTAGAAAAGAAAACTAAAACTCAATACATTTATTGATTGAATGTCCAATCTTTCACAGCTACAGAAGTAATCATTTTTATCCCATCGAAGAAATGTGGGGAATTTGTATATAACAAAGACACCTATGTAAAATTCAATAATTTTTGTAAATTCATTTTAGATTTTATTTTCTGTTTGAGAAAACTATCCTTTCAGTTGTAATTTTGTTTTTAGCCTTGTTTATTGAATTGAATATAAAGTGAATTGTATATAAGCTGTTAAAATGTATTTAGGCGCAAGTATCCCAAGCTGGGATATCGCGTCCGATATGTCAAATAATAATAATAAAAAAACACACAGTAAAATAATTAATTCAAATGATAAAATGTGTTTAGATTTCTTATTTGTTGGATTATGATCATGTCGGATATTTATCCCTGACTGGATTTCGGTCTGTCGGGATTATGTTTGGAGGAAACACGTTTATATCCTTTATATTTTTCATGGAGGGTATTGACATGTACTTAGTGAATCGATCATTTCAAGTGTATAATATTTATAATGGATTAATAAGTAGAGTAAAAATAAATGTTAAAAAATAATAGTTATTGCCAAAATAGCACATCAACAAGAAAATTAATTATAATGCTATTTGTTAAGATTTCCTAGTCCTTAACTGATTGGAAGCCGTATGGCGTTTAATTTTAGAGGACTGTATCTGGTTTTCTTGCCACCAAGGCCTTCTGCTATCACCATCTCTATTCAACTACCCAGGCGACACCCCAATGGTGCCGATAATGACTCAAACAAATAAACAAAAAACAACTAATTACTCGCTCACTCAAATTTCAAAACAACTCACTTATATACAAATTTAGACATTTGGTCATTAGTCAATTACAATATATACAAGCACAGAATAATACAATTAAATATTAAATAACAAAAGAATACACCTTATAAAACTCAACACTATTGCTTCTCAAAGAATAGATAAAAACGAAACTTGTGCTCTCACACCATATTCTATAAAAAGGAAATATCTGAAGATAAAACAAGTTGAATAAAGATTTAGGTGAGTATTTTTTCCGTCTATTCAAATAACAGTTTCCCATCACATTGGATAGATGGTGTGGAAGTGTGGAAAAACGAACTGTCAAGACGTGCCCCCAAGTGTTTTTGGCGAGGGAAGTAGAATGTTATTAACAAACAAATGATCCAAAATTCTGTTCGAATTCTTCAAACTCACCTTGTCCTCATCCTCGTTTGATACAACTGGTTCTGTTTAGACGATTACGTATTTTTTTCGAATCGAAATAGGTATTATTCTCAAATTGTTGTAGGGCTATCACCTGTCACGTATTGTTTCTGATCTAATAACATTACTTCTTTGTGCAGCTTATTATCGCATAACCATGTACCCTACTAAACAAAAATGCTCAAATAAAATTAACTTCACTTCAAATGCCGTTCATGTCACTTTTAAAAGAACCTAAAATAATAACCAAAAATGTACAGCAAAAGTCGTTTATGCAATAAGGTGCTGGCTTCCTGTTATTGATGTTTTAGCGAATCGAAGAGAATCTTCAACCAAATACCTCACAATTATATTTTGATGTATGATAGATTGATTTGGTGAGAAATAAACTATTATTGGAGCCTGAATGGAACAATTATTTTTACCAGTTGAAAATATTCTAATGGGAATTTATGCTTAGCGTCCAAATTAACTGCAAATATTATTTTAAATTAAGAGCTACGTGAGTGCAGGTATCTCATTACAAGCTTTGGTCTTTTTCTTTTTAAAATTAGGAAAATGGAGAGGGAGGGCAGTAACAAGCTCGATAAACACTTGGGTTCAGCTGACCTGGCTAATAGTACTCTATAAGGACTCCCGTGGGACACGGGATGAGCAGCGTCTTTACTCCAAATTAGAGACTTTGTGAGTCCGGCTGTTCCCCCCACTCGCCCAACGCGCTGAGCCCTGGCAGACACAGCCTTCTTGTCCAGCTTTAACCAGCGTCTAGCGGACGAGAACCTGCGCTGGACTTTCCACGTTGGCACCATCATAGAAGTTGTGGTTCTTCGCGGGACGAGGACTCCATTCCTGTGCGTCACCACCCGCACTGCCCGCCGCATGCTGGAGCGACCGCGTCCCTGGCCCAGCTAGTGAGGAGGTGGATTACACATTTGGATCTCCTCAATACCATCTTTTGGTCGTCACTCAGGCGCTGTGCCTATTTCGGCCATGACGCAGATGTGGAGGTAAAATTAGTTTTGTACGTCTTGCCACATCTCCAGCTTATCCAGCCTCGACCCAATAGTCTTGTGTCGCCTTTGGGTCCAGCGACCTGACGCTAGCCCACCGGTACTGGTCCTGCCACTGGCCCTCTTCATCTGGGAGGCATTTACCATCATCGGGCGGCCCTCTGACTTGCAGGGCTGGGTCTTCGGGCGAGGCCTGGATGACGACGCCCTGGCCATTCTGGCGTCTCCCAAGGCGTGTTTCTATAAGTATTATCTAACATTGAACTGAGACCGGTTCAGGTGGATCTTGTCTACAGGAGGACTCTCTCAAGGTGGAAGAACCACTCTCCATGAAAATAATTGTTTACATTTTATCACCAGATGAAAATTAATATCATTTATTTTTGTTTAATTTATCATTTGTTCTGTAACAATTAACTAAGTGTCAATATAATATTTTGAATTGTCAAAAATCGACCAAATTAGGAGCGTCTGCACATGGCGTTTGTTCCTCTAGTCAGACGCGGCCATTTAATAATGGAGCTGAGTCGGCCTGCTACAGAGGTGAGATCTCAGTCCTAACATCTGACCTTTTTAACTTCTCTCCAACATGAAGTTCTATAAAAACATATGGAACCCCTCACGATTTTGCGTGTCATCCTTGCGTAGGGGCCACGCTAATCTTCTCTGTATTGTTCCAATTTTAGTACACCTATCCCCGATTTACACGGTAGATACGTTCCTGAGAAAAACGTGTAAATCGGGGGATAGGTGTACACAGAAATAAAAATAAAATGCATTGACAGGTTAAAATATGTAGTCAGCACATAAGCTCGGGATTTCTCGTGAGATGTGTACACAGCGCATGTGAACATAGAACATTCATAAACAAAACTCAAGGAAGTTGTATCTTTTAGCATGTATATCGAGATTCAGATAATAACTCTGAAAGATATTTGACCAACGGTGACTTTTATTGAAAACACGAAATAACCAAGTATGAACAAAATTACCTGTCTCCTTAAAAAAAAAAAAATAGACGACCGGCGGCGACATCAAAATATGAAACTTCCTTAAGTTTTGTCTATGAGTGTATATACTCGCAATTTACACTATTTGCTTTATATTAAATTTAAATCAATTAAAGTACACCTATCCCCCGATTTACACGGTAGATACGTTCCTGAGAAAAACGTGTAAATCGGGGGATAGGTGTACACAGAAATAAAAATAAAATGCATTGACAGGTTAAAATATGTAGTCAGCACATAAGCTCGGGATTCCTCGTGAGATGTGTACACAGCGCATGTGTTCAATCACAGTAGCATTTAGTATAGTGCGATAAAAAAAAAACCTATTAGGAAAACCGTGTAAAAGCGAAAACGTGTAAAACAAGTACCGTGTAAATCGGGGGATAGGTGTATATGTACCGCCGAACAAGCGTGTTCATGAAGTTCTATAGAGTTGATAACTTTATTCAATTGAGTGAAGATACCAAGAATGAGAAGATATATATTTTATCATAAAATTGAAGCAATTCACAATGATATTGATAACTTAAAATCAGATTGAAGATAGAGGTAGGAAACCGGCATTCATATTTATCAAAAATAGACACTTCAGCCAGTTAAAGTTTTATTTTTATTTCTCCTGATGAAGACAAAAAGATTTTTGTTGAAACGTTGACGAAATAAAATTTCAACTGGCTGAGAAGTATCTATTTTTAATAAATAAAATTAGATATTGTAAATATTATTAAGATTTCATCATGCCATTTCTTTCACAATATAAACGAATGAAGACATTAAGACGCGAATGTTTCTTTTCACAAATAAATCAAACTTATACTGTCCTTACTGTGATGAAAAAATATTGGGAGGGCTTGGCTCATCAGTGGTGAACCCTCCTAGCGGTTTCGCCAATTTAATCTACCAGACCGCTTTTTAGAGCTCTAATACTGTATTGGCTCGTTCTGCTTTTATATGATGTAATGAAGAGTGGAGTCTTAGAAATGGTATTTAAGCAAACTATGGACATAAGCTTTTAGGACAGTAGAATTACATTTAAATATTTGCACCGAGCAATGCTCTTCCGCAAATAATAAGGACAAGTTAGGCATAAATTAATACATAACAATAACGCGCCATCTATATTTAACGAATGAAGACATTAAGACGCGAATGTTTCTTTTCACAAATAAATCAAACTTCTACTGTCCTTACTGCGATGAGAAAACTTTCACAATACAAATCAATTCATGGGAAGAAGGGAAGGTAGGGTTTTTAACAATATTTAAAATGTAATATTTAAAATATCCACAGCTTCATTGACAATATTGAAAATAATTTAATTGTTTTAAAAAGTTTTATTTAAAGTTTTTTTTAAACGTTTTTTTGTATCAATAAAAATGTAATAGATTTACAAACGAAATATCAAAGGATTTCATATATAAATTCTAAATGCGTGTATCTTGTGTATAAGTATTTATATATATTATTCATAATAAAAAAAGCCATTTCAAGCAGAATGTACCAAAAGTAGAACGACAGAAAATCCAATATTTCCTACATAGGTTGAATTTATTCACTTCACCAAACAGGATTATTGGTTCGCTTTTTGAAAGCCCTTTTATTTATCACATATAAGGTCTATATTATTTATATATATAAGAAATACTTATATATAATTGAATATTATTGTTTCTTAGTTGACTTTAAATTGTTTGAATAAAATTCAAAATGTGTGTACGTGAGAATAATTATTAAAAAAGTGTGTACCCATTAAAGAAATTGAATACTTTAAAAATATATTTCAAGGATATTCTCTCTCTATCAATTTATTTCCAAAAAACATCAAAAGTAATTTACAAATCTTCTTGTATATTATGTAGAATGTTTCAATTTTATCCAAATAATCTACATGAATTTAACACTTACTTTTAAAAGTTGTGCAACAATTTTGTGCAATCAAACAAGGCTCTGGAATCTTATAAATGTAAACTTCGAATTGATTTCTAGCTATGTAAACATGTGGTACACTCAGAATATAAGAAGTTGCCTCACAACCCAATTATCATGGCTCGTTCCACAAGTAATTGCCATTAGTAAAAAAACTTAATTGAAACCTATACCTTATTCCAGCTGTTTATTAGAAAACTTTTCACATATATTTTAATTAACTCACTATATAATTAAATAATAGGGAAAACCTATTGATATATTATTAAACAAATTTATTCATTAAATTTTTCAAATATTGATAATTAATCTTTTTAGGAGAGAGATGCTGAGAACAAAATGATGCATAGAGAGATTCAAATAAAAGCCATTCTAACAATTCATAGCGATTTGTGCGTTTTTTTGTCAGCCTAGTTTATGGGCGGGAATTTCAAATAATTAGAACCTTTAATTGCATTAATTCCATAAAAGTCTAATAGGGTCGGAAATTAATTAGACGACGTTTGTTTCTAACAATACTGGGTCCCATGTGGTCAGGTATTAGAGGGGTTGTCCGAAAGTCATTTTTAAATGTAAACGTTTTTATCTTTTCTTCAAAAATAGCGTATTTTCAGAAGTAATTCGTTACAACTTCAGATTCTGGTGAATTATTAATACGCTAACCTATATATGTGCCGTTGTGTCTCAGATGAATTTATTCACTATAACCTTTATTCTAGTGAATTACTGATACGCGTCCCTATATGTAACATTGTCTCAGATGAAGTTATTCACTATAATCTTATATATTTCAGTGAATTACTGATACGCCAACCTATATATGTACCGTTGTCTCATATAAATTTATTCACTATAACCTTTATTCTAGTGAATTACTGATACGCCAACCTATATGTAACATTGTCTCAGATACAGATAGTAATTCGCTAAAATTACTGATACGCCAACCTATATATGTACCGTTGTCTCATATAAATTTATTTGCTATAACCTTTATTCTAGTGAATTACTGATATGCGTCCCTATATGTAACATTGTCTCAGATGAATTTATTCGCTATAACCTTCAATTATAATGTATTACTGATCCGCTAACCTATATATATTCTGTTATTTTAGATAAATTAATCAACTACAACTTTTTTTGATTCTATGAAATTCTTAATAGGCCAACTTGTGTTTATCATTGTCAAAGATTAAAAAAAAAAAAAAGATTAATCAATTCACCACAACTTTATATTCAGTGAATTTCTATATAAGCCTACCGGTGTCAGATGAATTAATTTGCTACAAAAGCAGATCATATAAAATTTCTGTTAGGCCAACCTCTGAGTTAAAATCTTCCTCTCTACAGAGCTGATATGATTTACCAAATTCCTACTGGAGGATATGTAGTCTGTGACATCAGCCACTAAGGGGCGTCTGGTCTAAAGAATGAACCTGGTTATCAAAAACATGTAATTTGCATAGTCAACCTTCTTAGGCAAACTTAAAATCTTATTGAAATTATATAAGGCTTAAAGAATGGGATTAGCTGTCTGAAATAATCGTAAACTGGAAAATGTAACGCTTTCCAAAAGTTAGTGATGTCCTATATTTTTAGCTATTATAGTCCGATATTGCCAAATCCAGTTGATAAAACGGTCTTGACTTTCAAAAATAGTATGATGCCAGCATATGCATGCATATCAATCACAATATTAGCTTGCTGAACGATTATATTTAGAATTTCCATAGAATTAAGAACAACCTCAAATATAAAAAAATTCAATAATATATAAGGAAGGTATATATATCAGATAGTGTCGTCTTACTCTTAAAATTGTGATATTTCCTGAATTTACTTCCTATGTCCTTGAACTATTTATATATGACATACAGAAAAATAAGGTTTATATATAAGTCGGGTACCACCTGTTGATTGAAAATCAAATTCGTTTTTCTCTCTTTTATCGGTGTGGAAAAGCGTTTCTTATTCGTCACATAGTCCTATTCATCGTATTCAGGGTGACTATTGTTTCTACGGGTCAAAACGCAACAAGTATCGCAAGAGGTCCTTGGGTCCAATTACAGTCCAAGATCGATTTTTCACAGCTGTTCGCCTCCTGGGCCGAAATTTGGCTTCAATTCTGTTTCTCTTAGGATATAGCTCCAATAGTTTTATTTGTTTATCCGTGTTCTACGTCCATATATGTTTCACATGGTATAGTGACATGTTTCCTCCATTATGTGGTGTTGCCCATATATGAGATAATCCAAATTAAAATAGATGTTGACGGTGAAAAATTGAAGCATTTATCACAGAGAGCATTTAACTCTTTATAAAATAGAATAAAGTTTTGCCGTCAGCTGCACTCCTGACGTTGCATTCTTTCGTTTGCTGACGCAATCTTGCTAACATCATCTAATAGTCGCATCCCTTCAACACAGATGTCGTGCGATTAGGTGGATTTGACCAAGCAGCTTATTTCAATCCAATGTCACGACCTCTTTCAAACTCTGACATATGTTTGTAATGAACAGGAATAATGCTGCGATGCATTGATACAGTAGAAATAGGCTTACTACAAAATATTAAACGGAAACTTCATAAATCACTTCGTGTAGCTCCGAATATTAAGTCTAGAATAGTAATGATGGATGCACAGTTCAGATTCGCTGGAGATCTTGCTTTTCATGAATCTGCCACCAAATTTCAATAATTTGCACATTTGGTCGAAACGTCTTTGTCTACGTATTTTCATATAAATCGTACAATTCCTTCTTGGTGCTTCGATTCTTTTTTGTTTTATAGGTTATTAAGTCCCTACTAGTCGCCCTGTCTGAAGAGCTGATATGACCTAGAAACTCTCAGCTTTATAGGCTATTTAGGTTTTTTAAAAAAGAAAGAAAGTAGTAAAAATAAGTGAGACCATCGTAATTTCATTTTGTATACCTAATTTCACCAATTTTCTCGTACCTTGTTAACTACCTAACACCTTAGCTTCGTTTTAGCACCTACAAAACAGAAGATTGAATTCCTTACATAAAGAATCACACTATCCTAGGGGTCAGCAATCTGTGGTTCGCGATCCACATGCAGCTCTTTATATGTAAAACTGCGTGTAGTACTCGCATAAGTAAAACTTCATTCTTACGAGTACTATTTATTGTTGCCAAAATAAATATGTTGTGGCTCTTTAAAAACTTTGAAAATTTGACTCTCTCGATTCAAAAAGTGCCAATATCTGCACTATCCTAAAATAAACTAAGTGTTATTATTTCCGAAAGGGATTCAGAGTTATCTAATTTAATATTGAAAAGTAAGAGTATACTATCCTAGAAGTTGTTAGCTTGGTATCTACAGACAACAGCTGTGAGACACAACTGGACTGTCAGATCTACATATTTATGAAGCCAGTCCTATAATGCAATTCAGATGGAGTCATCCGATTGCCGCCTAACACCAGCAAATAAGTAACCATGGCAACGTAGCTTACTTAAAATAACAGAGAGCATATTCCGGGTCGAGTCAGAAAATTGGAGCTATGTCCTTTTACCCAATGCCACTTAAATTTTAACAACCATTTAGAGAAACGCCTCTTTTCAACAATTTATATAAATTTTAACAATCTCTATAACAATCCCTTTAACCATCACAACACATCTCCATCAGTATAACCGCTATATGAACTCGTTGGAGTATCTGAGCAAATATTCACTCATGTGAAAAAATAATGGAAAAAAGATATGAATGTCAGATGTAGATATTAAAAACAAAGAAGGCATATCCTGACCAGGAGCACATGTGCTTTTTAGGTGGCAGAGCGCCATTTAGTGGAAAGATAAATCAACTAAAGTTGATTCAGCATGTTCCCTGATATTTGGCCAACCCTTTTTCTTGCTAAATCAAGAAAAGCCATTAACGAACGCGTTTCGGGCTGTTGGTCCTCGTTAGCGTGGAGCAGGCTGTACCACTGCGATCAAAAATGTTTTGGTCCCAGAGGCTTCTTGAGAAACCAAGAAATGGGTATTTAAGGCTAAACTTGCCTAAATACGCTTAGCATGTAAAAAATAATAGAAAAAAAATTAAAAATGTTAGGTGTTGGTATTAAAAATAAAGAAGGCATATCCTGACCAGGAGCACATGTGCTTTTTAGATGGTAGAGCGCCGTCTAGTGGAACAGAAATCAACTAAAAGTTGAATCGATGGCGCTCTGCCATCTAAAAAGCACATGTGCTCCTGGTCAGGATGTACCTTCTTTATTTTTAATACCAAAACCTTACCTTATTATTATTATTTTTTCAATTATTTTTCACATATTTAATTATGTTTAATTGAGGCCTAACTGGGGCTTATTTGTAAATTGCTTACGAAAAAGTAATATAATTATTTTATATATTTCTACTGTACGCTCAAAGAATATGTCATAACTTCTTAAACAAGAATTCCCTTCTCTAAACTGCCTGATATGTGAGTAGAATAGTACAATTCAATTTTAAATCGATATGGTCGATTAAACTGGTGAAACCGCAAGAAGGATTCACCACTGATGAGCCAGGCACTGCAAATTCTTTTTCTTTCCAATTAAAGACTCTATGAATATTAGGATTGATGATAAACACAAGATACTAAAACCAAATTTAAATAAATGAATAGTGTGTGGCGTTTCGGTAACAAGCGCTGTTACTGAAATGTTACACACTATTCACTTGGATTTGGTTTTATCATCTTGTGTTTATGAACTACACCTATCCCCCGATTTAAACCGTACTTGTTTTACACGTTTTCGCTTTTACACGGTTTTCCAAATAAGTTTTTTTTTGTTTTATCAAACTATACTAAATGCTACTGTGATTGAACACATGCGCTGTGTACACATCTCACGAGGAATCTCCCGAGCTTATGTGCTGACTACATATTTTAACCTGTCAATGCATTTCATTTTTATTTCTGTGTACACCTCTCCCCCGATTTACGCGTTTTTCTCAGGAACGTATCTACCGTGTATATCGGGGGATAGGTGTATTTGCAAATTGTGCCTTATCATTAGGATATTGATGTTTTATCCAAAGAATAAAACATATTTTGCGACAAATAGTCTCATTTCTCAAATATCAGGTATTTCCACGAACTGTGAAAATCGTTTGAATAGTGGACAACCCACGCTGGATGAACTTCTAAAAATATATATAAAAGAAGAAGAAGAATAAAAGTACATATTTCAATAATAATAGATCCCTCCCTATTGATGGAAACTGAGAGCTGAGAAAGAAAATTAATCCTATAAAGGAAAATTCGTCTCGTCCGTTAAAGGAGAAGTAGAGACATAAATTGCATTTTTTTTACAGAAGAAAAATAATCCTATTGAAAATGCACCTTTTTCAACTAGACAAGATGGTATTTTTAGATGTCAGATTTGAATGAATGGTGTGGGTGACGTATATATTTTATACTTTATAATATATTATACACATTATAATATTTTAATCAAAAAGGCTGTATATATATGATTAGCCTTAATCGGTATTCATATGTGTTGGTTTCTATGTTGCCTATATTTTTACCAGATCTCTCATCAGTTGTTTTCTATCCGAAGAGATAGCATATTTCTTAGCTCAGTGGTCATATCGAGCTTTCTCGGCGTGGTATTAGATGAAATAAATGAGGTCCGATATCTGGAGTTTTATTTTTTTGATTCACACTTAAAAATAAGATGACATAAGACCTATCTTGAATGAATAAATTGTATGCGACCTTTTGCTAACAGCGTTGTCACCGAATCTTCACACCTTTTATAAATTTGAATTAGATCTTGTTATCACATGTTTCTGTTGTTGTTTCTTATCCCCTTGTGTGAAGATTACATGAATTCCAATGGAATGGGGGGTAGGGATGCAGCTTTCATTGATCATGGCACCATGATCCAGGCACACTGTGGTGAAAGTCTGACTTTGCCTGTAATTTGAGGCCGTTCCTTACATGGAAGTAGATGCCTTTGCTGCCGACTCTAAGATGAGTACAGACGCAGCTCCTTCGTATCCCTGTAGTCTATCAACCGGGTCAGTTGAATTCAGGATTTTTGAAGAGGTTATCTTTTTCTAACAAGGCTGCTGTTGGACCGTGACTGCTTATTCGTCAGAGTTATTCTGCTTGTTTCGCAGCTGGCTTCATATCTGAAGGTCATTCCCCTATCCGCTACCTGGGAACGGGCCCTGTAGCAGTCAGCTCTGCCTAGGGTTACATGTTTCTACTATACAATACAAATTTTTACCTGCTATTTGCCCCGTTAGCAAATAAAAAATCTATGATGATATTTAGATAGGCTCTGGTCCAATAAGATAAATTATTTTTTCTACTTTCATAAACTAATTGCTATTTTATAACTTGGATTCTTTGTATATATTTATATCATAAATTAATTTTTAGTTTTATTATGTGAAGTTATATTATTTTAATATCAAATATGTTATATGATAAAATCCTTATTAGCTAAAAATAGTTTTATTCTTTAATTTAATTGTTAAAATTTTTATTGTTTTATATATATATATATAGTATATTTTAAACTGTATAATAATGGCACTTTTAGTATATGTCACATATCTTCCAATTAGTTAGAGCCGATACTTTATAAGATCCTACCCTTCTATTAAAGTGTGAAATGCTCCTATTTGCTTCCACCCCCATATTTTGTATATATGCTATATCTTTATTATTAATACAGCCTGTACCCCCCCCTATTTGTATTTAAACTAAAAATGGTGACGTCAAAATAAAGATCCAAAGAGTGGTCAGTCAGCTGATGGCAGCTGGGGACAGATGAGGAAAATGCCAAAGCCCAGGGACTTTTTATTAGACGACCCCTGTAAAGAGGACAGGTTTTAGCAGGGGGGTCAGCGACAGTATGTTCTAGAGTGTTTTACATAGAGCTATTTTAAACTATAATTTTTGTCACAAGCATATATATGATTTGTGTAGTACTTCGGTGGAGTACAAATCTCTTAGATCTTCTAATTGCCTTTTAAATTAAAATAAATAAATATTATTTTTAGATTTCAAAGGTTTTTCTATTTCAGTTTTATTTTATATATTCGTAATATAGGGAACTGACTTCTATAGAACCTTATTCTATAAAATGGTAAATTTTGAATGCGTAATAGTTGATCTATTTTATTGTACCGATATATTTTTAGATTAATTTAGGAAAATTTTGCGTTACATGTGCAACAGGATAATGTTCTTGTGCTTTCGTAGTTTTATATTACTAAATCTGCTTAAAACTTCATTTCTCATTTTCATAAAATTCTGTTTTTACCTTTTAAGAATACAGAAAACACAAATCATAGTAAAAATATCCCATAACGATCTCAATTCATAAATGTTTTTTGAAAGAGATACATTTCAGTAGGGATACGTTTATGGATTAGCCAAATATATATTAGAAAATATTTGAAAATTTTGACCCGGAACTCGTTTCAGTGGTTAACAGATTAAAATAAATTCTAATTAATTATTTTAATCATTTTTCTTATAATAACTCTCAAAATGGCCATTGTCGGATTGAAAACCATATGGAATGTGGGAGAAAATTCTGTGGCCATTAGCAACCCTGAAGAGATGGCTGTTTGGTAAATGGTGACAAAAGTTTGTCGTTTGTAAGATTGAAAGTTCCAAGAAGGTGATCGCTTGATCGCTGATGAAATAGTTCTCATAAAAAAATGTATTTTGAACACATGAAAACATTTGAATTCAGAAGAAGTAAAAATAAACTTATATTCTTAAAATTAATAAAAATAAAAGGATTTTTGTTGAATATAAAATATTTTGAAAAAATAGTACAAATATGATATTGTACTGGGATAAGATGCATAAATTATCGTGCAACTGAAAGTTGTGGAAATTTTCGGAATAATTAAAAATCAACGAGAATAGTTGATATTTATTCCGATAGAGGGAGCAAGCCATCAGTAACTTTAAGTTGCACGATAAAGAGATGTCTTTTTCATAATAAAAGATTTTGTCAATCATATGAAGCGAGCAACTTCAAAACATCTCTTGTCATTTTTATCGATTCTATTTTCAATATAGTTTTCGCACCTATGTGATTCTTTTTAAATGAAAATGGAAAATGGCAAAATGTCATACACCTTTAGAAAACTTAGTTTGGAAATTTTCTATGAAATATTTAACGTCTGTTTTCGCTTTTTGTCCAAACTTAAATTGGAAATTACTAAAAGATTACATTGCATTTAATTTTTATGTGTATTTTATTCAGGTTTGGACCGAAAGTAGTTAAATATTAAAAAGGTTGTTGGATTTTCTGTTAAATAAAGTAATTTCAGTGATTTACTAAAGTTTGACAAAATGAACTCGAGATGTTTTGAAATGGCACACCTTATATGATATAATTAAAACTATCTATTCGACTCTTCACAAATATTGAAATCTTTGAACTCTCGTTAATTTAAAATGTATTAAATTAATTTTTCGCCAAGGCAATCTATAAATAATTACAAAAACTAATTTTTTAAAAGTTAAAGCCTATAAATAACCAATAAAAGAGAGCTCTTTTTTAAATCAAATAAATCAAAATATTAATTATATTTGGAGTATTAAAGTTTAGGAAGTTTTGATTTTCTATATAAATTTAGATAATTTATTTAGTGCTGTTAATTGATTATAACGCAATTTCAAGATGTCGTTACATATCTAAATTCTACTTTTATAAAAGCTTATATCCATAGTTTGCTTAAATTTCATTTCTAAGATTTTAACTTTCAGTGTTGCATATAAAAGTAGAATGATCTAATACAGTATTAAATCTCTAAAGAAGCAGTCTGGTAGATTAAAAAAAAATTGGTGAAACCGCTGGGAGAGTTCACCACTGATGAGTCAAGCCCTCCCAATACATTTTATTTTCATCGCAATAAGGACAGTAGGGGTTAGATTCATTTGTGAAGAGAAACATTCGCGTCTTGGTGTTTTCATTTGTATTTTATAGATGGTGCGTTATTGTTATGTATTAAGATCTGAAAGCGTCTCTCTCTCTCTTGGCTGATCCTTCTACTGAGAAGAAACTCTGAAACTCTTGGCTATACTTGGTTGTCTTGGAATCAATGTCGCAGCTATGGTAATATTTCCTTAGTAATGTGCTGATGTATTACTTTACCATGTATTACCTTTGGTCCCTGGGTGATCCCATTGGAATACACCTTCGCGATGTGGAGGGTCTGTCTATGATCCCTATGCTGCTTCCAATGTATCCCTACTCTTATTTTCTTTCTTACTGTAAAATACCTCACTTTATAGATCAATATTGGCCTTCGGCTCTAAGACTCTGTGTGGTTCAACCATAATTGAACACTATGTTCCAGAAATCTTCCGCTAGGTATATGGCCTTTATTGTGCGTCTACTGCATTACATCTATGCTCTCATCCCTTGGTAACATGCTGGATATTATTTGGGATCATGGTAAGACATATTTACCAACTATAGCTTGCAGGTCATTCGACTAGCGTGAAGTTCTGTGAAGTTGGTCTATCTTTTTTTGGTCTCAATACTTCTTTTGTCCCTTGTACGAATTGTACAAGTCTTAATTCTTCAGAAAGGCAATAGAAATATGACCTCTAGACGATTTACTAGAACAAAAATATAGCTAGTGACATTTAATTTATGTCTAATGCACCTTATGGCACTTAAACTCTGATTTCGCCCCTTAGTGACATGCGTCTGCATGTTGTATCATTTTTAGTTATTGCCTGGCTTCTTGGTGTTCGTGAAGTTACTTCTCTTTCTAGAGATGCTTCCACGGCATTGTAACTCTGCTTTCACCTTTGTTGTCTTACTTATGTATATTTTAACGTTTTTGTCACATGCCATATGGCACACAGAAGGGAATGAAACTTTCCCTTTCTATGGCTCTCTTTCTGTCTTTCTATAGAGAACAATTTTTAAGCCTTACCAAATTCTTTATTTTTATTTACTTCTCCTGACGAAGACAAAATATTTTTGTCGAAACGTTGAGAAAATAAAAACCTCTAACTGGCCGAAGTGTCTTTTTCATAGAAAAAGATAATTATTATTTTCAAGTAATTATTTATTATTTGGTATGGATATGTTTCAAGGAATTTCCGGTATATTTGATGACTCGGAATTATTGTTGATTCAATAACTTCTAAAACATTAAGATAAGTACAGACCCGTTTATGTATTGTGTATGAGAAATTAAAACTATTTTTGAGGCGTACGATTCTTTTAAAATTAAACAAATTTCTACAGTCCTTACTGCAATTATAAATTAATGGGAGAGCCTGGCTCATCAGTGTTGAACCCTCCCAGCGGTTTTTCCAGTTTAATCTACCATATCAATGTAATATTGCATTTGGCTGTTTTGCTTTTATACTGATACTGAAACTGACCTCTTGGAAAAAGCATTTTAAATGAACTATGGAAATAAACTTTGAGAACAGTAGAAATACATATAATTATATGTAGTAGCCTCACAAATAGTTTTAATTTCTTATAACATATGTTTCGCTAATGCATCCTATTAATATATTGTGTTATGATGCATTAGCGCACCATCTATTATCAAAATTCGAAACTATTATAGATGAAAATATTGTTTAGCTCAGTGGTTCTAATGATGTCTTTAATCGAGGCAATAAATAAATTTCTCTGTGGGCTTATATCTTTAAATATATGTTTTGTGTGTTTGGCATAATTCAAAATGGTAGATTAAACTGGCGAAACCGCTGGGAGGGTTCGCCACTGATGAGCCAGGCCCTCCCATTAATTTTTCCATTGCAGTAAGGATAGTAGAAATTGTTTATTTTTAAAAAGAATCATACGCGTCTATAATAGTTTCGAATTTTGATAATACACCTATCCCCCGATTTACACGGTAGATACGTTCCTGAGAAAAACGTGTGAATCGGGGGATAGGTGTACACAGAAATAAAAATAAAATGCATTGACAGGTTAAAATATGTAGTCATCACATAAGCTCGGGATTCCTCGTGAGATGTGTACACAGCGCATGTGTTCAATCACAGTAGCATTCAGTATAGTGCGATAAAAACAAAAAAAAACTTATTTGGAAAACCGTGTAAAAGCGAAAACGTGTAAAACAAGTACCGTGTAAATCGGGGGATAGGTGTATATTGTGTGCCTATAACTCCCGAAATATGTATTTTTTTATTAAAAATAAAAAGGAAAACTAGACTTAAAAAAACTATAACTATTTTATTTTATCGTAAAGCTAGAGGCTGCCTGGTCGGCATACATAGTTCTTCAATATAAAGATACTTGGCCAGTAAATCTTTTTATTATCTCTCTTTAATAATTATTTATAAGATAATAAAAAAAGATTTACTGGCCGAAGTATCTTTAATTTGTAGAAATATTTTATTCTATTTTGCCTTTCAATTTTTAATAAAAAATAAAAATATCGGGACTTATGCGCCACCCTGTATTGTGTGGCCATATAAATTAATATGTTCTAAAGAATATATAATCATTTTTTGGTTGGTAATCACGCTTATTGGTTGTCTATTATTCTCTATTGTTGTCTATAATTAAATGATCTTAAACAGGCAATCAGCGTTGAGGTCTTCAATAAATGAAAATATTTTTTAGCTCAGTGGTTAGAATGATGTCTTTAATCGAGGCAATAAATAAATTTTCTGTAGGCTTATATCTCTAAATTTATGTTTTGTGTGTTTGGCATAATTAAAAATTATTCAAACAATTTAAGAATGCCAAACCCACAAAACGTTTCACCGTCAAAACAGACGCTAAAGCGTCATCTATTGACCGTCGCCGCAAACTAGTGGAATCGTGTTGAAGACAAAGCCCCAACACCAGCTTTAGCAAACTGAGAAGCGTCCACCTGAAGACCATAGTTTCGGGATAATGCCATTTTCAGCAAAGCGCAGACTTATTTTATAATAGATCCACAAGGGATCAAATGATCTTCACAATCTTCCAAAGAGATGTTCAGCTGGTAGAAAGCTAGGCTAAATCTATGTCCAAAATAGCGAAACACCTTCCGGTAGATTGTGAAGATTTCATTTTCTCAATTGTGGATATCGTGAACTAAAGAGTGCCATGGGATGAAAAGGGCCATTAGTCCGAGACCATGGGCGTCAGGTGAACACTTCTCAGTTTGGAGAATCTGGTGTTGTGGCTTTGTAACCGACCCGAGTCTGCTAGTTTGTGGAGACGATCAATAAATGACGCTTAGTTTTATGGGTTATTTTATGGGGGAGATGCAAACTTTATTTTTATATATAAATTTCTTCAAGAAAAATTCCACCTATATATATGTTGTAATTTATTTCAAAATATACTTGATATCCATATGTAATATAGTTATAGTGTAACAACCTAAATTGTAGACACAATCCGATTCGCCAGTTTGGCCATCATGTAATACAAAACGGAATGATCAAATTAGATTGAGAGGCAGCCGGCGCCCAGACAGGCGAAAGATCTCCGATTACACCGTCAGTGCGAAAAACATAGTTGGATTACAGGTAGTTCCTCCCTGGCTCTAGAATAGATCAGACCCTCCTCGATCGGCGCCCAGCCAGCTGCTATCTCTGAGGTGACATCCAACAAACCGCAAACTAGCGGCCTCGGGTCGGTGACAAAGCCACAACACCAGCTTTGGCAAACTGAGAAACGTCCACCTAGAGACCATGGTTTCGGGCTAATGGCCCTCGTCAGTCTAGGGTGGACTTTATTCCATGAGATCGACAAGGGATCTAATGGAATATTCAGAATCCGCCAAAGAGGTGTTTAGCTAAGTGGCTGGACCAAATATATGGTCAAAATATGGATGTTAATTTTGCCGGGAGTTAATTGATCTATAAAAGCATAGGACGCCTCTCCCGTCGTAATAAACGTCAAATTTTCCATCTATATTTGGGCAATAGATTTGGCTGAGCCACTTTGCTGTCCTTTATTTCTTTCAAAAGTCTTAAATTTGCGTTTAATATCTTTCGACTTCACTGAAATACGAACTTCTATTGTTTAATATTGATTATGTATAAAAATATCTTCGATTTTTAATTAGAAAACTCCATTAGAACAGTTCAGGCCTATAAAAATAGTTTTAGTGCCTTAAGAAAGTTCAAAATATTTGTATATTAGAAGAACTTAAGTTTTTTGTTGCTTTTTGAGATAGAAATTTTAGGATATTCATTTTAGTGGTATAATTTTAGTTATATTATTGAATTGAAATGTGGCTGAAGATATGAAAATGGCTCTCTTGGCTATTAATACGTATTTATTGGAACACCTTTCTCAGTTACCCAACACCTAGATTTATTATTTATATATTAATTTAACAAATTAAACCAGAATTGGTGTGTATATGATATAGAAATTAATTTATATATTATCATAAATTCTTAACCGAAAATAAGCAATTTAGTTATTTACTATGCTAATTTGCATATAGGCTTCAATAGCCTTTGTCTATGATAACGACTCGAGGTCAATATCTTACGTTGTAAACCTTCCAATAAGATTCTTTACGTGCCTTTCATTATAGCTAAATCGAATAACAATAGTAGATAAAGGAAGTAACCGCATATAGTCTGTAAATACAAATGTTTGATATGTTTTGAGAACCGGTAGTTACAATATTATATGGTAAACTATGAATTAAGATATACCTTTCTCTTTATTTGAGGTTGATTGAGCTGTTCAGTAGTTTCAGTCAAGAAAAAATTCGAAGAGTTTTCCAATTTCAATAAATACAAGAAAGTGTATATCAAGAACGGATATAGAGCGATCAGTTTTAATTTGTAAAAAAGGTCATATAAAAGAATCAATTAGCATTTCTTTTATCAATATAATATTCCATATTGTATACAAATATTTTATTTCTTTAAAATAGGAAACTATTTTGAAATTTTTATTATTATATACAGAAATTAATTTAATATGAATCACTAGCGCGCCATCTGTTATCAAAATCCAAAACTATTTTAAAGGCGTAAGATTCTGTACAGTACTGTACATTCTACTGTACAGTAGAAATTATTTAATATCAAAAAAAAATCTTACGCCTTTAGAAATTAATTTATTTACTCAATTTTTCTTAATATACGCTAAGATAACAAGGTTCTGGTATTTGATATCAATTAATTTTTGTTGGGTAAAATCCACGGAGTTCTATTGGCTGTTGAAAGAGAGTGTCTCCAGTTGTAATTTCGCCAAGTGTGTAAAGAGGACTTCCTAGGAGAATATTAAAACTGGCGAAATTAAAATTTTATTTTTGATATTGTTTTTATTAGATCAAAAAAAAATTTCCTTTTTTTTTTATTTTGAAGAAAATATTCAGAGAGAATTATTTAATTTTTTCTCTTTCTGTCTGATATATTGGAGATATTTTAATATAAAGAAACTTTCGAATTCTCTACTTCCATTTGTGATTCTGAGATTGCGATGGTGTTAGCTATCTTTATAGATATTAGATAGGACCTCGTAAAGATAGAGGCTGCCTGGCCGGCATTCATAGTTCTTGAAAGGTGATAAAAAATTATTCTCTTATTTTTAACGCCTTGCCAAATGTTTTAATTTTTGTTTGCTTCTGACGAAGACAAAATCTTTTTGTCGAAACGTCGCGGTAATAAAAAGATTTACTGGTCGAAGTATCTTTATTTTCAAGAAAGATAGGACCTATGTGGATGTTTAGTACTAGAAATCTTTATAACGTTCGATCAATTCAAAGTTTGGATTCATTTCTTAGGTTATATATTGCCTGAAGCAAATTCAACAAAAAGGCGAAATCATGAGGTATGTACATAAACAATTCATCTTATAATACGTTTTATATTTTTCTCCTGTGGAAGGACAGTAATAATCGAAATCTCGGCAAAATAATGAAAGCTTTAAAAGAAACATTTCGCCTTATGATGTCGTGCTTTTGATAAATTTGCTCAAGGCGATTGTATAACCCAATATATAAATCTTTGTCTATGATACGACTCGAAATCAACTTCAACTTGGGTAAAACTTCCAATAAAATACTTAGCCTTCTTCATGATCGCTAAATCGAATAACAATAGTAGATAAATGAAGTAAATAAATACGCATATACTGTGTAAATACAAATTCGATATGATTTTCAAACCTATAGATGCTTTATGTTGTCAGAGAAGTGGTAATTACAATATTCCGTGCTTCTTATGGCCGACATTGTACAATACAAAATACTCGACCCATATTAGGTACTAGATAAATTACACGGGTTGGCCTCGGGTTTGTTCAGTTGATTATATAACCCAATATAAATCTTTGTCTAAGATACGACTCAAGGTCAACTTTTACTTTGTGAAATTTCCAATAAGATACTTTACGTGCATTTCATGATCGCTAAATCGAATAACAATAGTAGGTGAATGAAGTAAATGAAAGAGCAACGCATATAGTCTGTAAATACAAAATTGATATGATTTTCAATTATAAAGATGTTTGATATGTTTAGAGAACCGGTAGTTACAATATTACGTATTTCTTATGGCCTACTATGTACAAGACAAAATACTAGATCCATTAGGTACTGGATGAATTACATGGGTTGTGTGTGTGGCCCGAAATTCTATTCGAGATCTGTTTGACTAATAAATATTGTGGGTTTAACAAAGATCTAGTAACACTACTATCATTTTTATTTGTACTAAAGATAGGAATCATTAATGTATTTTTGAAGATCATTTTTGGTTCGAATTTTGTTTGGAAAAATGATATGGCTAAATAAAACAAATTTTTAATTAATTCCCAACGTTTCAGGGACTTCTGTCACTCTTCTCAGGGGAATGATTGTGGAGAGTGAATCTCCTAGGTAGAGTGACAGCTAGTCACTGAAACGTCTGGGACTAAATAAAAATATTGGTTGAGATATAGCCATTAAGAGCCATAATATAGAGAAGTTTTAGTGATATGTGAAAGAAACATTCGCGTCTTAATGTTTTCATTTATCTTATGTAGCCATTAATATATTCTATATACAGTTACGAGCGTCATGCGTTCTTCATCTCTGTCACCGTTTGCTTTTTTTTTTTTGGAATGGCGCTCTCCTGTTGGTTCGCTACGATGGCGCCGCCAATGCGCGAGAAACTTTGTTTTTGACTTTGCCCCCCACTCGCTTTTTGGTTTTTGTAACTATTGTGTTGGAGCGGGTCGCTCCTTAAATAAATTCATATATTAGTTAATAACTAAATGGAATCCGCTCTTCTCTTTTTCCCAGTAAGAGACGCCTACGTAAGCCAACAGTACATAGACAGATAAAGCACATAGGCTATAGTTATTAACTAATATATGCATTTATTTAAGGCGCCAATTTATAATTGTAACAAATAGTATTTGAATAAAAACATTCAATCGGGTAAAACACGGGCGTTGCCCGGGTCATTCGGCTAGTTGTTATCATAAACATGTTCCGACTACAGAATATGCAAAGAGGGCATTATAGGATTAATTTGCATAATGCTCGATAAAATCTATGACAATCTTCCAGACCTTATTCTAGATCTAATATAGAGATGAACCATGTAACGTAGAAACGTGTGTATGGTTAATAAACGGAATATGCAACTCATAGATCGCTTTGAACAAAAAATCGAAATTTATTTTAAGGAGAAATAACGATTATTTCTAACCTTAGGGATGAAGTATGAAAGTATGAATTACGAAGAGTTTATTTTTCCGTTTATCATTACTCTTCACAATTCATCCTTTCATACTTCATCCCTAAGGTTAGAAATAATCGTTATTTCTCCTTAAAATAAATTTCGATTTTTCGTTCAAAAGAAACACATGCGGGATAATTTTCAAATCTCGTTCTACAATCATAAGCCGCATTATATTGTATTATAAATTACTTTATTTGTTTCGATTGAAGAGACCCGCTTGGGAAACAAAAAGAATGAAATCAAGGTCGATAATCTATCCAAACTTAGACATTATGTAATAGGTTACACCTATTTTATAGAATGAAAATACTTTAAACTAGGTAAAATATAATTCAACTTCTATTTAACTTACGCAAAAATAGATAATCGTCTAAAATTGAAAATAAAAATCGTAAATTAATAATTAAATCTTAATCAATGTTCAATACCTTATGCACCTTATGCATAATTTTTCATGTGCACGCGATTAATTTATATTTGAAAAAAAATTAAATAGATATCAAAATAAGGTTGAAAAAATAAAACAGTATTATTGATGGAAAACTGATCCTCTCTTCTGTTGAAAGAATGCTTAGAATATTCTACGTAGACGACCGGATGGATCAATTGGCCATATTTCAAGGTCCTGTCGAATCTCTGTCATCAATCTTCATGAATAAATCTTCATTTACAGTACAACAGAGCCATGTCTTGTCGCTTTTAAAGTTACATATTTACTGACTGATATTCAATGTTTATAGTCTATTCGTCTGATTTGAATCTTTCTTTTTTATTCCCATCATAAAATTTAATTAAGAAAGAGAAGAAATTCGCTTCAATAGGTATTCGATGCTCATATATAAGGTTTATTACTTACCAAGTATGCAGTGATGTTGTTGTTGTCGTGTCCAACGAAGAGCCTCAGATGTCTCCATGCATCTCTATCACATCAGCAGCAATGTCCACTATCTTGGGTGTGTAAAGCTGCTGCCCTGGGTCCATGTCAATTTTCTGCAAGGCTGCAGCCATTTCTGGGCATGAGAATATGTGGGTAGGTGTTAGTTCCACACCTTATAAATAAATGCGTATGTAAATACAATCAAATGCTCGAAACAAAGTTTTTCCGCGATATTTATATCAAGTTCATATAAGCAAAATCTATTTTTCGACTAAATCTATTCGATGATGACATTTTAACTCTTAATTTGTTGCATGTCTTGTAGGTTCTTGTGCCATCTGGATGTATTGTCATTCCTTTATAGTGTTTTGTTCTGAGTCTTGTTATAGTTTTTGTAATTCTTTTCTTAAATTTTATTTCGCATATTTGATCTTCTCATATTTTTGTTTAATTATATTTTATTTTGCCGAAGCATCAGCGTCAAATACTGACATTGTATGCAGTGATGGAAAGGCGGTATAATTAAATGCTTATGTAAATACAATCAAATGCTTGAAACAAAGTTTTTTCGCGATATTTATAACAAGTTCTTATAAGCAAAATGCCATTTCTCGACTAAATCTATTCGATGGATGACATTTTATCTCTTAATTTGTTACTTTTCCCATGAGATTCCAAGTAAAGGAAAGAGAAGGTATGTGTTGTTGTTCTATCCCAACCCAATCAGCTCGGATGAAAGAAGCAATTAGTCTCATTTGTGTGAGCTTTTCATGCTGGACTTGTCTTCCTCAATTATTCCTACATTTGGTGCATCTTAATCTGGTTAGCTATTTCCTAACCTGACTACACAAATTTCCCTACTGGGCTAAATCCACCTCAACGCTACTTTCTATCTGCAATTACAGTAGATTGGGACACACAAAGAAGTTATATTTTTTATCTATACTAAGGATAGATTTGGTACACTAGTGGGGAATCGTTTTTTTTTAAATATTGTAGGTAGTAGAGAGAAAAGTCTTTGGTTTTCATGATAAAAAGAATAAAGTGATTTATTATATATCAGTAGGCAAAAGGTAGAACAAAAAAGACAAATATGACTATTTCTAGTCGGAGAACTATAGAAAACAGAAAAAAAATCTTTCATAACAGATCTTTTTGTTTACAATTATTCAATTATTTTCATTAAAAGTTATAATTTCTGTTGGATCGTTTTCGAAGACAACTCTCAGATTTATAAAATTAATTTATTAAACTTTTAGATATAGAGAGAGAAACGAATTGATTACTTTGTATTTAAGCCAACAAAATAATCATCTAATATTCATACATCGTTCTAACCAGATTCAATTTATACAAAACAGACGACAAAGATATATAAAAAAAAATTAATGGTAGGATTTCTTTCGTAGCATCATATGAAGAATAGAAAAATATGTGAATATTATTGTACTTGGAAAGGCATCTCTTAGCTTAAATTATGAATCTGGAAGATACATTATGTTCATTAGTAAAAAACTAATTCTTCATCACCACAAGTATGGTTTTTTACTAGGGTAATGAACTTAATGTATCTTTCTGATACATAATTAAAGGGAGATATGCTTCTTTAGGTACATGAATTCAATCCTTCCGAAATTTTATGATGAATATTACTATTTTTAAAAAGTTCATTTTCATGAAATTTGCAATGAATATTTTTTTATTTATGGAATTCCGACGCTCTCAGCCGTATTGAAGTGGTTTAATCACTATGCTTATCCAAAATATTGTTTGTGCAAAGATTTCAGCTACTTATTAATTCTAGAATTTTCATAGTTTTAAAACACATTTTTTGATAACAAAGCGTTTATACGTCGAAATATTGGGAATCATATAAATAAATTAAAAAAACACGTCTATTTGAATGAATGTACAAAAAGTGAGTAAATGTGAGGTTAAAGTACCAAGACGAGGTTATAGATGTAGAGATACAGATTCACAATTGTAAAATGTAGTAAAAATCCCAACAACTTCTTGAGCGTTCAGTCAAAATTCTTATTTATAAAATGTTTGAGAATATAAACTCGAGTGATATTTTATATTTGCTTTCACATAAAACAATATCCTACTGACCTAACTTTAAGGATAAAGTATTGGAAGGGCCTGTCTCATTTCAATGGTGAATCCTTTAAACGTTTTCGCCAGTTCAATCTACCAAATCGCTTTGCTATTGTATTAATAAGTTCTGATTATAGATTAGGCCATTTGATGGAATTCTTTAGGAAGCATTTAAAGGAATTATAGCACTATGCTTTTGGAAAGTAGAAATTTTATTTAAATATGGGATTGAACATTGCATTTCCGCAAATAGATTTTCCACAAATAAGCCTGTTAGGTATTAAAATTAATAGAAGACTTAAGCGCAACATATTTTTTTAAACTGACAAAGCTGCTGGGAGGGTTTAAAACACCAATGATTCAAGCTTTTCAATATTTTTTTATTCGCAATCAGACTTATATGAATGGTTTTGTTTTATTGCAAATATCAAAAAGAAACCTCTAAAAGTGGATAACAAAGATATAATCTTGTAAGGTTGTTAATTTACATGTTTTCTTCCTTGTGGATGTTCCCAATTCTTCGCGTCTGTAGTTCCTGCCAGAATTGTTCTTTCTTCGCGTCAACCATCAAAATTGTGTGTGGTTGTTGTTGTCGTGTCCAATAAAGAGCCTCAGATATGCTCGTGCATTTCTATCACAGCAGCAGCATTGTCCACTATCTTGAGTGTGTAAAGCTACTGCTCTGGGTCTATGTCAATTTTCTGCAAGGCAGCGGCCATATGGTGTGTGGTCACAATGATATGTTAAATATACATAATTATTAATACAAAGCAATAATGTCCCATCTATATATAACAAATGAGAACATTAAGACGCAACTGTTTATTCTCAAAATAATGTCTTATTGATTTCATCTGTTACGTATAGATTTCGCATTATTGCTTTATATTAATTTATGCCTAACTTTACTTTTCCTTATTGATTGCGAAAGAATATTGCTTTAGCAAATATTTAAATGTAATTCTACTGTCCTAAAAGCTTATGTCCATATTTGCTTAAAACCATTTCTAAGATTCCACCCTTCTTTGTAGTATATATAAGCAAAATGATTCAATACAGCCCTTGAAAGCATGTAGAAGGCGGATTAATTGTCGCGCGATCCAATACAGCCCGGGCGGTTGGCGTTTCTTGCGCTCCAGGGGCCTGGGTTATCCTTATTTCTCTCTTCAATACAGTATTAGAGCTCTAAAGAAGCGGTCTGGTAGATGAAATTGGCAACCGCTGGGAGAGTTCACCACTGATGAACCAAGCCCTCTTAATATTTTCACATCACAGCGTAAGGACAGTAAAAGAGTTTGATTTATTTGTGAGAAGAAACATTCACGTCTTAATGTTTTCATTTGTTATATACATAACTATAATATCTTACATATGCTCGGTCTAAATATAATACATAATTGATGAAAAGTAAATATTTATTACAGAAAAATACCCTTTTATGAACAGATACTTAATAATGATATTTGCATATATCGCTACTCTGTAAACTTCTCTCTTTGGTATTTTAAAAATGTTCATTTGTTCTTTCATTAAATATTTGCCGTGTCATTCTGAAATTTGTCTTTCCTAATTTTCTAAGTGAAAATATTATTATTTAAAATAATTTTGAAACAATAATTATAATTCATTGAAAAAATATTAACATAATTGATGATCCAGCAATATGCAAATATGTATTAAAATCATCTCAATCATATTTGTTGTACTTATATATATTGATTTCTTTCAAAATCTAAGTAAATACAGACGAATCTTGATAATTTGAAACTCGAAGGACCATAGAAAATTTTTAATTTATCAAGAGTTCAAAATAACAAGAGTTTAAACAACAAAGAGGGAGGGAAAAAATCAAGTAAACAAGAATTTGAAGCTTTGGCCATTTCGGGATATACATACTATGTTAATACAAGATTAAATAAGTGACTAACCGAGAGTGTGTTTTTAAAGTAATAAATTTATTGGGAGCTTTCGGGTTTTACCCTTTCTCAAACAAGAGTTTGATCAAAATTCGTGATTTACTATTTGAAACAATCGTAAAGTTGTTCATTTGTTGCAAGATACTATTTCTTCAACTTCAAATTACCGAGGGAACCAATTAATCTTTATTTTATTCAACTTATCGGGTATATTTTTCAAGGGACCGCGGGAAAAAATTCAAATTATCGAGAAATTCATATAAACGAGTTTCGGGGGTCGGTGGAAGGATGGTATAAACCGTTGGTTTTCGACCGCTACGACCCGGGTTCGATTCCCGCATTGGACACTTTTTTTTTTATTAAAAAAAAAATGCTCCTATGGCTCCCGATTCTTGCAAAAGTCCAACCTCACCAGCGTGTGCAAGTAACCAAACGGGGCTCTGGCATATTTGTAAGTGCAAAGTCGAACTACTTTTCACATGTGTAGACATGTGGTGCACTTACAGTAAAAGCAGTCGCCTACTTCTACCCATCATGATTATCATGGCCTGTACCACGTGTACTAGGGATAAGCAAAAAAATGAGTTTCAAATTATTGAGAGTCGACTGTATTTGATTGTGAATTGCCACCTAAACATGTCTGATCAATATTACATCTTATTTATCTAAAATAAAAGATGATTTTATTTTCTAAAAAGAGAATTAGGATTCAATGATTCAATTATTGAAAAACAATACTGTAGATATATATACATTGTTCAAATTATATTCTCAGTATCTATTTAAAGAATATATATATTATTTAAATATATTTTTGGAGGAAGAATAATAAGTGAAATTCTATGCAGAGACCAAATGGACCGAAAATTCTATAAAAAGTAAATTTCAATTTCCTGAGCTATCCAATCTACATATTATATCGGTTCTCTCTCCTAGGAATTCATATATTAAATTGAGATATATATATGTATATATATGTCTTTGGGAATATAATATCTGGATTTTGGCATAATAGATAGACACAATATTTGACTAATTTTACAAAGTAATAGGCCAGCTTACAAAATTACCCCTACACAAATGCTTACTACACTTTTTGAGAAGTTAATTTTATTGGTTTGAGAATTAATGTATATGTAGATATATATATATTATAATATGTAAAATGTAAATATTTTATTTTTTAAAACATATATTTTATTCTCATCATTGACTGTTCTACATTTTTGACCATAGATTTAGAACATACCTTTTGATTATTGTTGTAAATATGTATAGTTGACCTACCTATTTTTTTTTAATTCACGAATATAGGATTCATTTTATAAATTCTATATCACTGTGAAAAATAATTTTATGTGTAATTTACTTCAAATAATTCAAAATAAAAACTAATTGATGGGTAAATAATTATCTTTCCCTTTTCACGACTGCACCTTCAATTCTCTATCTTTTTCAACAACAAAACAAAATAATCATAGCATATATTTATGTATATATATTTTTTAAAATTATTCATAATACACGTGGTATAGACCCACTCATATCATGGTGGGTAGAAGATGGCGACTTCTTTTATTGTAAGTGCACCACATGTCTACACATGTGAAAAGCAGTTCAACTTTGCACTTAGAGAATTAATATCAAATACTAGAACATTAGCTCGTTTATCGAACGGATAGTCAGGGAAGATTCTTAAATAGCATTATGTAATAGTAACAGTTTTACTTTAAATATATTTATAATAGTTTTTAAAAATCTATTTAATTTGAATTACGTTATGAGACTAATTCGCAAATGATTATATTTAAAGAATTATTTACATATTTTTTCGTTTATTATTCCAATGAAATATTACTTATATGTAAATAAAATAACAGAATACTAAATAAACACTTATTTGTTGCTAGATTTTGGCTCAGGACTTCATGGCCGTATGAAAAAGAAACCTATATAATTTGCATTTAGCACTCTTCGTCTTTTTTTTACAAAAGTATGAAAAATAATAAGTCAAATTGATTCCATGTTGAAGCCAACATACATGCCCAAATACACGGTTATATATTAAAATATAAAATAGGAATATATATATCAAAAAACACAACACAAACAACTTTTTAAATTCATAAAACAGTATGTTTTAGTGTAAAAGTAATTCAAAGTATTTTTCGGGTTATGGATATTGTTTAAACGAATAGAAAAGGATCCCTTTAAAGACTGGGACATATAAACAGGCAATTATTTAATAAATTCAGTAATTTTATAAATTTATAACATAGAGGATAGGAAAAATCTTATATTAAGCATGTAAAAGTATTAAATCGAATAAAGTTTGCATGCACATGTATATTTCTGAGTAGAAAACATTTTATTATACTCTTTGATTAAGTAAGTATTAAATAAAAACATTCATATTAAGAAAATTCGAGAACTATTTTTCTCTAGAAACATAAATATTTGATTACGAGTATATATTAAAACCCCTCTATTCAATTGACTCTATTCAATGGTATTCAATTGACCCCAAATTTAAGCATTTAAATTTAAATCACCTTAATAAAATGATAATATTTCAATGGAAAAAAAATGTTGGACCAGAAATATTGACTGTAATAAGAATAAAACTGTAATAAGCATATATACACTCTTTAAAATATTTTATTCCTTTAATAAAATTTTTAAAGTGCAGATTAAAAGCCTAATGAAAATTACATCGAATTAAGTCTTATGTGTGAAATTTTAGACAAAAATAATTATCTCTACAAACTCGATTCTATAGAAGATTTTATATAAAAAGTTTTCACACAGTCTTTTATTGCGAAGATTAAAAAAAATTGAACGGGCTGGTTGTTTGGCAGCCTATTCTGTTCCAATGTTGACATGGGGGATTTCCCCTCAACAACCGCTACTTGGAATGGATCGAGGATAACACTGCAGCCTTCCTCTGCCAGTGAATATCTTTCTGAGAATGTAATTTGCCAGATTTTCTGCCATTGATTATAGAATTGATCGATCCTCGATTTAAGACTTAACAATTGAGATCTAAGCCATTAAGGCCAACCAGTATAAGACATAGCCATCTATAAAATAGAGAGATTTTGTTTGGGAACCAATGTTTACATGAGGGAAATGTATTTCATCTCAACAACCACTACTTGGAATGAACCAAGGATAGCGCTGAAGCTTTCTTCTGCCAGTGAATATCTCTCTGGGAATATTAATTTGCCAGCTCCTCTGCCATTGATTTTATAATCGATCGAGTCTCGATTCAAGACCTAACAATTAAGATCTAAGCCATTAAGGTCAACCAGTTTAATACCTAATCACCTATAAGACAAAGAGGTTCTGTCTGGTACCCAATGTTTACATGAGGGAAATGTATTTCACTTCAGCAACCGCTACATGGAAAATGCAGCCTTTCTCTTCCAGTGAATATCTCTCTGGGAATGTTAATTTGCCAGCTCTTCTGCCATGGATTATGTAATCGATCTTATCTCGATTTAGGACTTAACAATTAGGACCTAAGCCATTACGGTGAACCAGTTTAAGACCTGGCCACCTATAAGACAGAGAAGTTTTGTCTGGAAGCCTATTTTGTTCCAATGTTGACATGGGGAAAATGTATTTCTCATCTCAACAACCGCTACTTGGAAATTGCAGACTTCCTTAGCCAGTGAATTTCCCTGGAAGGTATATTTGCCAGGTCTTCTCGATTTAAGACTACACAATTAAGATCTAAGTTATTACGGTCAACCAGTTTAAGACCTAGCCACACATAAACCAGAGAGTTTGCTGTTCAGAGTTATAAATACAGTTCTACATGTGAAACATGATCGTATTTTAGACCAGTCCCAATTACAATAGAGAGTTGGAATAAAAGCGCCAGTATTTACAAAAAACTAAATTTTGTATTTTAGATTTTAATCGGTTTTAAGGCCACTATTTTGAAATAACCCGTTTAATTTTATTCTTTAAGTTGGGCCGAATATTGTTAGAAAATGTAGAAATGAATAAAGCTTGAATTGATATCTTAAATATTATAATCAGCGATATGTTTTCTTGAACCTGAAAAATATATAAATAATGAAAATATATTGTAGCAGATTATTTATTATTCTTTGAAAATATTTTTAATTTCGATATTTGTATTTTGAGATACACTGTAAACTATTCTCATTGCCTCTCTGCTATTTTATTAGTTTTAAATTAGTTTTACATTAAAATAATTGCCGTGTCATTCTGAAGTTTGTCTCTCCTAATTTCTACGTTACATCTGGTGGAGATGCTGGGTAGATTAGGAAAGTCAAACTGAAGATAGCCGAGAAGACCTTGAGGCCATGGGTGCTGTGATCTACATTTTCAGAGACTGGCTCCAAGATTCCACCGCCGTGTCAAAGCCAAGAATTCCCTCCAAGATGACGATGTCCCCATTGATGATATGACGACAAAGCCGCTCTTCACGCTGCAAGAAAAAAGGACGCAAAGGTACTAGGGCCAAACTTCCAAGACTCCGAGGGAATACATGACAGAAACACTTCAGATCCATGTCAGTAGAAACAAGATTTTCAAGCTGTGGGTCACAGCTCCCATAGGGAAGGAACT
>CP092872.1:60411762-60509712 GCA_030710605.1 Cordylochernes scorpioides
CTGCCGTTCTGACATTTCATTCTTTCGTTTGCTGACCCACTCTTGCCAACATCGTCTAATAGGCGCATCCCCTCTACACAGATGTCGTGCGATTAGGCAAAATGACCAAGAACTTTACAGTTACAATCCAATTACACGACCTCTTTCAAACTCTGACATATGTTTGTAATGAACACTAATCTTTCGGCGATGCATTGCTACAGTAGAAATAGGCTTACTGCAAAATATTAAATGAAAATATCGTAAATCAGCTCGTATAGCTCCGAATATTAAGTCTAGAATAGTAATGATGGATACGCAGCTCAGATGCGCTGGGAATCTTACTTTTCATGAAGCTGCCACCAAATTTCAATGATTTGCATGTTTGGTCGGAACGTCTTTGTACGTATACGTATTTTCATATAAAACGTACAAATTCTTCTTGGCGCTTCGATTCTTTCTTGTTTTAGAGGGTATTAAGTCCCAATTAGTCGCCATATCAGAAGAGTTGATATGACTAAGAAACTCTCAGCATTATAGGCTATTTCGATTTGAAAAAAAAAGAAAGAAAAGAGTAAAAATAAGTGAGACCATGGTAATTTCATTTTGTATACCTAATTTCACCAATTTTCTCGTACCTTGTTAACTACCTAACACCTTAGCTTCGTTTTAGCATCTACAAAACATAAGATTGAATTCCTTACATAAAGAATCACACTATCCTAGGGGTCAGCAAACTGTGGTTCGCGATCCACATGCGGCTCTTTATATGTAAAGCTGCGTGTAGTACTCGCATAAATAAAACTTTATTCATGCAAGTATTATTTACTTGGCAAGAAAAAATGTTGTGGCTCTTTAAAAACTTTGAAAATTTGACTCTTTCGATTCAAAAGATTGCCGATATCTGCACTATCCTAAAATAAAATAAATGTTATTATTTCCGAAAGGGATTCAGAGTTATCTAATTTAATATTGAAAAGTAAGAGTATACTATCCTAGAAGTTGTTAGCTTGGTATCTACAGACAACAGCTGTGAGACACAACTGGACTGTCAGATCTACATATTTATGAAGCCAGTCCTATAATGCAATTCAGATGGAGTCATCCGATTGCCACCTAACACCAGCAAGTAAGTAACCATGGCAACGTAGCTTACTTAAAATAACAGAGAGCATATTCCGGGTCGAGTCAGAAGATTGGAGCTATGTCCTTTTACCCAATGCCACTTAAATTTTAACAACCCTTTAGAGAAACGCCTTTTCAACAACTTATATAAATTTTAACAATCTCTATAACAATCTTTTCAACCATCACAACATATCTCCATCAGTATAACCGCTATATGAACTCGTTGGATTATCTGAGCAAATATTCACTTATGTGAAAAAATAATGGAAAAAAGAAAAAATGCCAGATGTAGATATTAAAAACAAAGAAGGCATATCCTGAACAGTAGCACCTGTGCTTTTTAGATGACAGAGAGCGCCATTTAGTGGAAAAGAAATCAACTAAAGTTGATTTAGCATGTTCCCTGATATTTAACCAACCCATTTTCTTGCTAAATCAAGAAAAGCCATTCACGAACGCGTTTCGGGCTGTTGGCCCTCGTTAGCGTGGAGCATGCTGTACCACTGCGATTAAAAATGTTTTGGTCCCAGAGGCTTCTTGAGAAACCAAGAAATGGGTATTTAAGGCTAAACTTGCCTAAATACGCTTAGCATGTAAAAAGAATAATAGAAAAAAGTAAAAAGGTCAGGTGTTGGTATTAAAAATAAAGAAGGCATATCCTGACCAGGAGCAAATGTGCTTTTTAGATGGTAGAGCGCTGTCTAGTGGAACAGAAATCAACTAAAAGTTGAATCGATGGCGCTCTGCCATCTAAAAAGCACATGTGCTCCTGGTCAGGATATGCCTTCTTTATTTTTAATACCAACACCTGATATTTTTATTATTTTTTAAAAATTATTTTTTTTCACATATTTACTTCTGTTTAATTGATGCCCAACTGGGGCTTATTTATAAATTGCTTGAGAAAAAGTACTGTAATTATTTATATATATTTCTACTGTGTGTTCAAACATCATGTTCATATCTTCTTAAATATCTTAAGCAAGAAATCCCCCTCTAAACTACCATATATATAAAACAGAATAGTACAATTCAATTTTAAATCGATATGGTCGATTAAACTGGTGAAACCGCTAGAAGGATTCACCACTGATGAGCCTGGCACTGCAAATTCTTTTTCTTTCCAATTAAAGACTCCAGGAACATTAGGATTGATGATAAACACAAAATAATAGAGCCAAATTTAATAAATAGTGTGTGACGTTTCGGTAACAAGCGCTGTTATCGAAATGTTACCCACTATTTATTTGGATTTGATCTTATCATCTTGTGTTTATGAACTACTAGCCGAATGACCCGGGCAACGCCCGTGTTTTAATTTAGACACGTGGACCTGTTGGATCATTAACGCCCGTGTTTTACCCGATTGTGTGAATGTTTTTATTCAAATAATATTTGTTACAATTATAAATTGGCGCCATAAATAAATGTATATATTAGTTAATAACTATAGCCTATGTGCTTTATCTGTCTATGTACTGTTGGCTTCCGTAGGCGTCTCATACTGGGAAAAAGAAAGAGAGGATTCTATTTAGTTATTAACTAATATATGTAATAATGTGTTGAGATCCTGTCGACTCTCTGTAATAAGGTGATGTAACCGAGGGTCAAACCTGTAGTAACCGAGAGGGACAGTCAGGGGGTGGAGGTTTTCCAGTACCTCTCTGCACCTTGTAGGACCTTTAACAGTTCTCACAAAGTACAGGCAGTCGTGGTCGAGGCAGAGTGGAAAAGCTGGGGATGTCCACACACACAAAACGAAGCGACACAGTTGAAAGAAAGTTCCTTGAATAGATAAAAAGTTGAGCCAAAAGCAAAGATGGAGATAGGAGTAGCGTTTCTTACTGACTACATGGTGAAATGAGGTGGAACTTGGAGACAGCCGGCGACGCGCTGATGGGGAACTGTGCTAACTGTCGCTAAGGCCGGTCTTATTTATACTACCTCTCCGACAAAGAGAATTGCATCACGGCACGTGTCGCTGCTACTCGAGACACGGCACGTGTCGCTGTTATTCGAGTCTGGCGCCTACCTGTCGGCTAACAATCTATCTTTAGAAGTTACTTTGTGATCTCTCAATCTTGCTTTTAACTTGGCTTTTAATCTATTATATAGTTTTATTTATTTATCCTCAGTACATTACATTTGGTGATGCAAGGAGACATGTCAATTATGCATATAATTAGTTATAAATCTGCAATTAGTTCTATATACAACATGACAATCGTATTACATAATATAGGGTTATTGGTTTAAATTATCATATATATGCATTTATTTAAGGAGCGACCCGCTCCAACACAATAGTCACAAAAACCAAAAAGCGAGTGGGGGGGGGGGGGGGGGGGGCAAAGTCAAAAACAAAGTGTTTCGCGCAGTGCCGGCGCCATCGTAGCGAACCAATAGGAGAGCGCCATTCCAAAAAAAAAAGCAAACGGTGACAGAGATGATGAGGCTCGTAACTGTATATAGAATATACAAATTGTCCCTTATCATTAGAATATGAATGTTTTATTCAAAGAATAAAACATATATTCCGCCAAATAGTCTCATTTCTCCAATAATTATTTTTTCAGGTATTTCCACGAACTGTGAAAATCGCTTGAATGGTGGACAACCCACGCTGGATGAACTTCTAAAAATATATATAAAAAGAAGAAGAAAAGTACATATTTCAATAATAATAGATCCCTCCCTATTGATGGAAACTGAGAGCTGAGAAAGAAAATTAATCCTATAAAGGAAAATTCGTCTCGTCCGTTAAAGGAGAAGTAGAGACATAAATTGAATTTTTTTTTACAGAAGAAAAAATAATCCTATTGAAAATGCACCTTTCACGACTAGACACGATGGCGCGTATTTTTAGATGTCAGATTTGAATGGATAGTGGGCGGTGTATATCTTTTCTACTTTATAATATACACATTATAATATTTTAATTAAAAAGGCATATATTGGATCAAAATATCATTTATTTTACCAATATTTCAGTTGGCTGAACGTCAACCTTTTTCAAGTTATTATAACATGTTATTGGATGTATATTGGATCAAAATATTATTTATTTTACCAATATTTCAGTTGGCTGAACGTCAACCTTTTTCAAGTTATTATAACATGTTATTGGATGTATATTGGATCAAAATATTATTTATTTTACCAATATTTCAGTTGGCTGAACGTCAACCTTTTTCAAGTTATTATAACATGTTATTGGATGTATATTGGATCAAAATATTATTTATTTTACCAATATTTCAGTTGGCTGAACTCCAACCTTTTTATATAAATATTGGTAAAATAAATGATATTTTGTTCCAATATATGCCTTTTTAATTAAAGATTTATTCATGGATTTCTCTATTTTCAAAAATTATAATATTTATATTTATTAAAATTAATGATACTTCGGCTAGTAAATCTTTTTATTATCTCGACGTTTCGACAAAAATCTTTTGTCTTAGTCAGGAACAAATAAATATTAAAACATTTGGCAATTTCATTCTATTGAATTATTTTTTAAAGCCTTGCCAAATGTTTTTTTTTTTTGCTACTGACGAGGACAAAAGATTTTTATCGAAACGTCGAGATAATAAAAAGATTTACTGGCCGAAGTATCTTTAATTTGAAGAACTATGAATGCTGGGCAGGCAGCCTCTATATTTACGATAACATATACAAGTATTAAGAAAAAAAAAGGCATCTCCTTATCGTGCAACTGAAAGTTGTGTTGCGTTAGACCGCAAGACAATGTGAAAAGATAGTACAAATGTGATAGTGTACTGGGATAAGGTGCATAAATTAAGAAAAAGGCATCTCCTTATCGTGCAACTGAAAGTTGTGTTGCGTTAGACCGCAAGACAATGTGAAAAGATAGTACAAATGTGATAGTGTACTGGGATAAGGTGCATAAATTAAGAAAAAGGCATCTCCTTATCGTGCAACTGAAAGTTGTGTTGCGTTAAGACCGCAAGACAATGTGAAAAAAATAGTACAAATGTGATATTGTACTGGGATAAGGTGCATAAATTAAGAAAAAGACATCTCCTTATCGTGCAACTGGAAGTTGCTGATGGTTTGCGCCATCTATCGGAATAAATATCAACTTTTCTCATTGATTTTTAATTATTACAGAATTGGTCAAATACCTATTCTTGATTAATCAAGAAAAGCCAACCACGGACGCGTTTCGGGTTGTTGGCCCTCATCAGCGACCAAAAAAAAAAAAGACAATATATATGTATATTGATATGTAAAATGATATTTTGAAGTTGGTTTTATAAATGAATTATAAATGTATATCTTAAACTTTTAAAATATTTTATTCCCAACGACCCAGCTGTCGTCCTTTTCAACAACGAAGGCAGTTCAAGGAAAACTATATTTAAAAGGGCGACACAACGAGTTGTCGAAAGTTTGAAATATAATAAAAAGGTTGAAGATATTTATTTATTATTCTTCTACATCACTATTTTAATTGTTGTATTATTCTGTTTATATATATGGAAAGGAAAAAAGCACATTAGAACGATTTTTACTTCACTCTTAACTTCTTTTACTTAATAATAGATTTTCTAGACACTTAATATTCTTTTTAAAATAAAACAATTTCTACTGCCCTTACTGCAATGGAAAAATTAAAGGGAAGGCCTGGCTCATCAGTGGTGAACCCTCCCAGCGGTTTCGCCAGTTTAATTTTTCCATTGCAGTAAGGGCAGTAGAAATTGTTTTATTTTAAAAAGAATATTACGTGTCTAAGATAGTTTCGTAATTTGATAACAGATGGCGCGCTAGTGCATCGTAATAGATTTTCTATTTACTATTGCTAGAAATTTTGCTTATCTTTCATTTTTGAATGTATTTATTTTCTGAAATATTTCTCAGATTCCATTTCCAATGCAATTTATACAGACGATGTGTCGGCTCTACGGGCTGGTCTGGAACGCTACACTAGGCCTAAACTTTATTGAAGTTGGGTTTTAATAATGATTTTTATTAAGATATTATCATCAGAATCCGCATGTTTATTATCATTATTACTATTGATAAATATAAGTCACTTCATATATGAAATGTTAGTTAAGATTCTAACATAGTTAAACCTTCATCTGAATAATTGCTATGCTATAGTAAACACCGCATCTGAATAGATGGGAAATAAGTGTAGAGATTTCTTCATGCTACCTTCGCTTCAGGCCCAATTGAAGAAAACATTACTATATAGCGCTCCTGCTAATTATAATACCTGGACTATTGCTTTGTATTTTGAGATATAAATGGAATTTTATTTCTGTATATTGTTGCACTAGGCTGCGGTTTGGCAGATTCTTCAGTCTTGATTCTCTCCTCAGACGCTTCTAGCATCTTTCCAGAACGTGTCTCAACCATCCTACAAGGTTAAACCAGTCAATAATAAGACAACTATATTTTTAAGTAACACCTAGAATATATCTTTATTTATCTCATCAAAGTTTAAAGCAGGTTGGGTATTTAGTGTATCAAAATAAAAATTATTTAAAGTACATAATATTTCATAATATAATATTCTGTTTTATAAAAATAAATAGATATAAGATTTATATATATATATATTCGAAATATATGGGAAATTATATTATAAATAATTTTTAAAATAGGCGCATTAATCATGATGCATCAATATACCACAGTGAACTGTTGGTCGAGATTCCAGACGAGCATTGTCATAGCTGGCGAGATTTCCTCCAGGTTGGTCGCGGGCAGCACGTAAGACATCTTGGCGGGCGATACGAATTCTGGGCCAAATGAAGAGAACAACGATACTAATACTGACGATATACGATTAACGATTAAAATTGCTTGGTTGCTATTGGTGACGTGTAACTCTGCTCTTCACTGCGATCACTTCGTCTCACCTGACACCATAAGTGTTGAGTCTTGATCACAATATAGGTCAGGAGTCGACAACCCTTTGATTCGGAAGAATTATAAAATTACAATTTACAAAATTTCAAAGTTTTTCAAAAGTCACAAAATTGTTTCTTGCCAACAATAAATAGTACTCGCATAAATAATATTTACGAATGGAACTATATAAAGAGCTTCATCTTCACATCCAAAGAGCCGCAAGTCGACGACCCCTGGTATAGCTGGTTTTCTTCGACGGCTCCTAGCATCGTAGAGTACTTTAAGTAGTATGTAGATAAAGGCACTGTGCTTTCCTCGTGCGGTCACTCACCTGATATTGCATTCGTATCGCCTATCAAGACGCCTACGTCGCTAAATTGACTAATATCACACCGGCCGCGTGCTTCCTTCATCCAGCGCTAATCTCATCTAGCAGTCCTTTGGGATATTTTTTATTGCTTATCTCAAATAATAAATTATTATAAAAAGCAGTCTTAATATAACTTCAAAATCAAAAGGAAAGCGTCATTGCCTACATATATAGAATTTGAGAAAAAGGCAGAAAAATATTCGATGAATGAAAGAGAATGCCTTTCTTTCATTTAAGTAGTTAACGAATTTCAGGGAATTGTTTTAGATCCTTATTCACTTTTATAATAGACCATCAATTCATTTTATGATGCATTAGTGCGCCATCTGTTATGAAAATTCGAAACTATTATAGACGCGTATGATTCTTTTAAAAATTATACAATTTCTACTGCCCTTACTGCAATGGAAAAATTAATGGAAGGGCCTGGCTCATCAGTGGCGAACTCTCCACGTTTGCTTGAAGCATATTATATATTTATAATTGTATGTAATTCTGCTGTCCTCAAAGCTTATGTCCATAGTTCATCTAAAATACCCATTTCAAGAGTCTAACATCTCAGTATCACTATAAAAGAAAAATCGAAAATGCAATATAACAGCGGTATGGTAGATTAAACGGGCGAAACCGCTGGAAGGTTCACCACTGATGAGTAAGGCCCTCACATTAATTTTTCCATTTCCATTGCAATAAGGGCAGTAGAAATCGTTTAAATTTTAAAAGAATCATACGCGTCTAAAATAGTTTCGAATTTCCATCAATATTTTGGTTGACTAACATCAAGGATCCTTATGGAAGGTTAGCATTTATTATATTTTCATCCGACAGAATTTCTCAATGTACAATTCTATCATTATTAAATAAATTGTCTTGTATATAAAAATCGTTCATCATATAATTAGTAAATTTACTTATAGCCCACTATAATGAAGCTTTAACCTAAATCTTTGTATAAATATTTCATAATTTTATATAAGAAAATAAAAATGCTCATCAGCACCCCAAGAAAAATTGATTCAAATTATGTTGGCCAGTCTCATAAGCAGGAGCGCAATTGCGAAGTTTTCTTCAAAATAGGAATGTTGATATTTTGATATATTTGAATATTAATATTTTAATTTGGAATATATATATTTCCCCATATATATAGTTGTTTTCTATCAGAAGAGCTAGCATATTTCTTAGCTCAGTGGTTAGATCGAGCTTTATCATCGCGGTATTAAATGAACGAATGAGGGCTCCGATATCTGGAGTTTTCTTTTTTTAATTGCACATTTGTAAATAAGGTGACAAGATCAAACTTAAATTAATAAATTGTAAGCGACGTTTAGCTAACAGCGTTGTTACCGAATCATCACACCTTTTATAAATTGAATTAGATCTTGTTATCACATGTTTCTGTTGTTGTTGTTTTTTTATCCCCTTGTGTGAAGATTACATGAATTCCAATGGAATGGGGTGTAGGGATGCAGCTTTCATTGATAATGGCACCATGATCCAGGCACACTGTGGTGAAAGTCTGACTTTGCCTGTAATTTGAGGCCGTTCCTAACATGGAAGTAGATGCCTATGCTGCCGACTCTAAGATGAGTACAGACGCAGCTCCTTCGTATCCCTGTAGTCTATCAACCGGGTCAGTTGAATTCAGGATTTTTGAAGAGGTTATCTTTTTCTAACAAGGCTGCTGTTGGACCGCGACTGCTTATTCGTCAGAGTTATTCTGCTTGTTTCTCAGCTGGCCTTCATATCTGAAGGTCATTCCCCTATCCGCCACCTGGGAACGCACCCTGTAGCAGTCAGCTCTGCCTAGGGTCACATGTTTCTACTATACAATATAAATTTTACTTTATCATTGTTTTACATACACTCTCTCTAAGCTATTTTAAACTATTATTTTTGTCACAAGCATATATATGATATTTGTGTATTACTTCGGTGGAGCACAAATCTCTTAGATCTTCTAATTGTCTTTTAAATAAAAATAAATAAATATTATTTTTTTTTATTTCAAAGGTTTTTCTATTTCATTTTTATTTTATATATTCTTATTATAGGGAACTGACTTCTATAGATCCTTATTCTATATAAAATGGTAATTTTTCAGAGCCTAATAGTATATCTATTTTATTTTACCGATAAACTTTTAGTTTTTTTTTTTTGAAATTTTTGCGTTACATGTGCAACAGGATAATGTTCTTGTGCTTTCGTAGTTTTATATTACTAAATCTGTTTAAAACTTTATTTCTCATTTCCATAAAATTCTGTTATTACCTTTTAAGAATACAGAAAACACAAATTATAGTGTACTAGAGCGCCATCTGTTATCAAATTATAAAACTATTTTAGAGGCGTAATATTCTTTTAAAATAAAACAATTTCTACTGTCCTTACTGCGATGGAAAAATTAAAAGGAAGTTCCAAAAATGCAATATAACAGCGGTATGGTAGATTAAACTGGCGAAACCGCTGGGAGGGTTCACCACTGATGAGCCAGGCCCTCCCTTTAATTTTTCCATCGCAGTAAGGACAGTAGAAATTGTTTTATTTTAAAAAGAATATTACGCCTCTAAAATAGTTTTACAAATTATAGTAAAAAAATATATCTTACCGATCTCAATTCATAAATGTTTTTTGAAAGAGATACATTTCAGTAGGGATACGTTTATGGATTAGCCAAATATATATTAGAAAATATTTGAAATTTTTTACACGGAACTCGTTTCAGTGGTTAACAGATTAAAATAAATTCTAATTAATTATTTGAATCATTTTTCTTATAATATTTTTCAAAATGGCCATTGTAGGTATTGCGATTTCACCGCCACTCTGTGTTGTGACGATGATCTAAGTTCTATAGAGGTAGTCGATCACCTCTATTCTTGGTCGGCGGGGTTGAAGGTTCAAAATTAAGGCGTCGCTGTTTATAACACTTTTAAAATATACGACGAAAACAGGAGGGAAATTATATTTATTAGAATTTAAGAAAATAAGTAAAGTATTATTTAATTAATTATATATTTAAATATTTACACTAAAAGAATTGGAGATCAGGGCAAATTCTAGTGTTCGAAAGTTGTTTACAAGTTCTTCTGTTATTGTTTTCTCATTTTTGCCGCTGCATCCCTGTAGCCGCTTCCGCCGGCCTCCCATTGGCTGCTTCGGACGGCTTCTTTTCCAACATTTCTCCCACCTTTGAGTTGGCGTCTCGACGACTCAAACATGGAAAGGAAAAGTTCAGTAGATCCAATCGGTTGGGTCTCTTGATGGGCCGTCCGTAACTTGACACAACATTCGGGGTTTCAATGTGATGTTGCTCTTGTTGTGAAGTCAAAGGGTCTTCTTCAGTTGTCAATCGAACTTCTGGTGTGGGAGATCGCTCCGTTAGAGGGTCTCGACATTTATCTCGGGCGTTATCTCTAAATTGTAGAGTTTTTGAATAGGTCGTATTTTATTACCTGATGAAGTTTTCACTTTCGCAACCCTCACAAGTCCATCTTTTCCTGGATAGAGTTGGATTATCCTGGCTAACGGCCAGTGTAGTCTCTTTAAACTCTCTTGTCCAATGAGTACCATGTCTCCCACCTTGAATGGTATGGTAGTCTTCAGGCGTCTCGTTTCCTGTCTCAGGAATCCAAAATATTCGATACGAAATCGTTCTCTAAGATCTTCTCGTACACGTTTGATATATTGATATTTGCGGGAGAGGGTCTGGTTATCAATCAAGTCCAGGTCTGGAACGCCAACCTCTCTGACCTCATGTAAGAACAACGAAGGTGTCAATGGAGCGAGATCCTCACTTTCTTCAGTTAGGTAGGTCAGTGGGCGTGTGTTCATCAAGCTTTCGACGTCACACATTACCGTGGAAAGTTCTTCATATCCCAAGGAGGTTTGACCGAGAATCCTAAAGAGCAATTGTTTCATCATTCCAATCAAACGCTCCCACCATCCACCCCACCAAGGAGCACCAGGCGGTATGAATTTCCAGGTGATGTTTTTCAATGTGGGATCACATTTTAATCTCGAAAAATCAATCTTCTTTAACGTATTAGTCGTGCCTCGGAAATTAGTCCCATTATCCGAATGCACAATGAATGGGCGGCCTCTTCGAGCAATAAATCGGCGGAAAGCTTGGAGGAAGGCTTCCATAGACAAAGATGTCACAAGTTTCAGATGAACTCCTCTATACACTGAGCAAGTGAAGATGACAATCCATGCTTTCTTCTTATTCTTTAAGATAAAATGCCCAGTTAGATCAACTCCTGCTATCTCGAAAACTGCAGCATCTCGGTCTTCTTCCTTTGTTCCAATTTGTAAAAATGTTTTCTCAATATCGGAAGAGACACCTACTTCATATTTCCGGAATGTATTTAGAAGTATTGGTATAATTTCTATCAAATTGGGTCCCTTATCCAGACAGTCATTCAGGGAAAGTTTATCTCTCTTCCGGGCCGACCCTTTAAATATTGGCCTTATTTTAAAAGTTTGACTGTTTCTTTTATACACTGGTCGATGTGGCAGGTTGTGTACACCATCTAGTTTATCCTCTCTGGAATACTCTATTATCCCCTGATTTATACAGTCTTCAAAGATCTGTCCATACTCATTCATGTCTCCAACTTCTTCCAATTTTCTTCTTACAGAACTTAGTTGGTTTTCGGCTAGGTCTCTATTCGAAGGAATCCTCTCTTTGTCTTGCACCCAGGGTAGAGCTACCTCATAGCGCCCCTCGATATCTCGCGTCGTGGTGTGGGCGAAATGTTCCTCCATTTCAGCTTGTAGTGACTGATTCTTCTTCTCAACCTCCGCGTCAGAGACTCCAATTGCATCTAATGTCCACAAGTTTTCTAGATCCAAAGATAGAAGTGTAGTCACGCAAAGGGATCTGGTGTCATCTCTCACCTCCGTTGGAGGAATCTTTCCCATCACAGTCCATCCTAGTTTGGTACGGATTGCCACCAGTCCAGATGAGATTCTTCTCTGAGCATCGGTTAGCAATCTCCCGGCGATGTCCGCGCCTATAAGGACTTCTATACGGTCTCTCATCAAATCAGACACGTCGAGTTCTTCACTCCCTTCTAAAAATGATCTTGGACACACCGGAGGTATGCTTCCACAGATAAGGGGTTGACCTAGTGCTTCAAACTCACAGCGATAGGAATTATTGATGTCAGATAAATGAATGGTATAGACCTCATGTTCAACTACGTCGGTACTCGATCCTCCAAACAAGGAATGCCGGAAGAACTCTCTCCTAGATTGTTGGTATTCCATTTCCATTGCTGTGCTATGTAAAATATATGATCTTTGGGATCCGGTGTCTATTATAGCCCGTGCTGTCTTCTCCGTTCTGTTCCCTTTGAGGGTCACTCTCAAAGTAGGTAACAAGACGTCTGGGGAGGTTGATAAGTTGGCGAGAGTTTCATCTTGCACCGTTGGAGACTTGGAAGATCCACCTCTATCTAAAATCAGTTTTGTGCACATGACATCCAGGTGGGAAGACATGTTGCAGATCGAACAACGGACTACATTTCTGCAAAATTTACTTAAATGAGAAGGCCGAAGACATTTATAACAAACGCCTTTTTTCTTCATGAGTGATCTCTTTTCGTTTAAACTCATATTAGCTGCAAAGTCACACTTAGGGCTTCCATGGTTGTCTTTACCACAAAATACACATTCATTCGATTTGTGAACTGAATTCAAAAGTTCTGAAGCTGTCGCAATTGGTTTTTCATTGTAGAATCTTGTCTTTGGATGTTTGTTTACTAAATTAGGTTTAGAAGTTGATTCATTCCCGGTACCGATTTCGTTTCTAAAACTCCTCTCCCGTGCAGTTAATTGTCTTTCTAGAAAGGTAATCAAGTCATTAATTACGTAACCTGTCGGGAGTTCTTTGTTCAATTCCAAATTAAGGTCTGCAGGTAGAAGCTTTATTATTATCGGGCACAACAGTTGTCCATAAACATCAATGGACACGTTTAGTGACTCGAGACTTCTTATTTGAACAGAAAGGTTGTCAAAAAGTTCGCGGAAGGTTCTTACATCGCTTGACGTTTTGAGTGGTCTCATTGACAACAAATTGTTCATATGTCGGCTAATCAAAATGTCTTCTCGCCCAAATCTGTCTTTAAGCAATTTTATAGCTTTCTCATAATTGTCCGCAGATAAAGCGAAACCTTCGACTGTGTTTAGTGCAGTTCCGCCGAGATGTGACTTCAGATAGTTAAATTTATCGATCGGATTCAGTGAGTTGTTCTGGTGAATAGCTGCATCAAAAGAATTCCAGAACGTCAGCCATTCACTAAAATTTCCATAAAATTTCGATATCATCAATTTCGGAAGTTTCACAGTCGTGCAGGAAGGTACATAATGTCTCATTTCATTTTCATCTATTCGTGAGTTCGAATTCGGTATATTTTCGCCCTGAAAATCTGATTGGCGAATCTTTTTATTTGCCCTAAATCTCCAAGTAATATATTTCTCTTGATATTCCTCTACGCCCTGTAATTCCTTCTCTAAATCGTCAGTTTCAAGAAGCGTTTCTATTTCGTGATCCACTAATTTAAGTTCGTTAAATGATTCATTCAATTGTTCTAATAATTCAAGATCAATTCTAATTAGCGTGTCAAGTCCACTTTCAATCTTATTGCATGTTTTCGTTAAATATGATCTGTTAATAGCACGCTTCTTTTTTAAACGTAGAATTAATTCTTCCGCCATCTTGTAAACAAAGCGGCAAGTAGGGTTAGCTAGCGAGTTATAAACGGTCAGCTCAAAATGCTTCTTTTTTCTTCTAGAATTTACCTTCAACAGTCCCGGCTGGGATGCCAAAAATATTGCGATTTCACCGCCACTCTGTGTTGTGACGATGATCTAAGTTCTATAGAGGTAGTCGATCACCTCTATTCTTGGTCGGCGGGGTTGAAGGTTCAAAATTAAGGCGTCGCTGTTTATAACACTTTTAAAATATACGACGAAAACAGGAGGGAAATTATATTTATTAGAATTTAAGAAAATAAGTAAAGTATTATTTAATTAATTATATATTTAAATATTTACACTAAAAGAATTGGAGATCAGGGCAAATTCTAGTGTTCGAAAGTTGTTTACAAGTTCTTCTGTTATTGTTTTCTCATTTTTGCCGCTGCATCCCTGTAGCCGCTTCCGCCGGCCTCCCATTGGCTGCTTCGGACGGCTTCTTTTCCAACAGTAGGATTGAAAACCATATGGAATGTGGGAGACAATTCTGTGGCCATTAGCAACCCTGAAGAGATGGCTGTTTGATAAATGGTGACAAAAGTTTGTCGTTTGTAAGATTGAAAGTTCCAAGAAGGTGATCGCTGATAAAATAGTTCTCATAAAATATGTATTTTGAACACATGAAAACATTTGAATTCAGAAGAAGTGAAAATAAGCTTATATTCTTAAAATTAATAAAAATAAAAGGATTTTTGTTGAATCTATATACATATATAAAATTGAATGTCTGTCTGTTTGTTTGTTTGTACTCTATAGATTCAAAACCCATACATCCAATCGCCGTGAAATTTTGGGATATTATTAGGTATATCACCGGGAAGGTTTTTGAAAAATAATTTCATTAATATCTTGAATATCCTTAGAGTTACTTGCAGATTTGTAGATTTAACTCGCAAGCAGCGCCCCCATTGTGACGATGATAACAAGTTTTCTTATCACTAAGTTTGTTATCTTAAATATTATTTATCAAAAGTAAGATTATCTCAGGATGACATGGCAATGTGACACGGGAAAAAATGTTCACTAGATAAAACTATGATTTTCTATATGATATAAAAAGCCAACAATGAAGAGTGAATGTAATATAAAAAGCCAACAATGAAGAATGAATGTAAGATAAAAAGCCACAACAATGAAAAGTGAATGTAATATAAAAAGCCAACAATGAAGAATGAATGTAAGATAAAAAGCCAACAATGAAGAGTGAATGTAATATAAAAAGCCAACAATGAAGAGTGAATGTAAGATAAAAAGCCAACAATGAATAGTAAATGTAAGATAAAAAGCCAACAATGAAGAGTGAATGTAAGATAAAAAGCCAACAAAGAAGAGTAAATATAATATAAAAAGCCAACAATGAAGAGTGAATGTAAGATAAAAAGCCAACAATGAAGAGTAAATGTAATATAAAAAGCCAACAGAGTGAATGTAAGATAAAAAGCCAACAATGAAGAGTGAATGTAATATAAAAAGCCAACAATGAAGAATGAATGTAAGATAAAAAGCCAACAATGAAGAGTGAATGTAATATAAAAAGCCAACAATGAAGAATGAATGTAAGATAAAAAGCCAACAAAAAAGAGTAAATCTATATATATAAAATTGAATGTCTGTCTGTTTGTTTGTTTGTACTCTATAGATTCAAAAACCATACATCCAATCGCCGTGAAATTTTGGGATATTATTAGGTATATCACCGGGAAGGGTTTTGAAAAATAATTTCATGAATATCTTGAATATCCTTAGAGTTATTTGCAGATTTGTAGATTTAACTCGCAAGCAGCGCCCCCATTGTGACGATGATAACAAGTTTTCTTATCACTAAGTTTGTTATCTTAAATATTATTTATCAAAAGTGTGATTATCTCAGGATGACACGGCAATGTGACACGGAAAAAAATGTTCACTAGATAAAACTATGATTTTCTATATGATATAAAAGGCCAACAATGAAGAGTGAATGTAATATAAAAAGCCAACAATGAAGAATGAATGTAAGATAAAAAGCCAACAATGAAGAGTGAATGTAAGATAAAAAGCCAACAATGAAGAGTGAATGTAAGAAAAAAGCCAACAATGAATAGTAAATGTAATATAAAAAACCAACAATGAAGAATGAATGTAAGATAAAAAGCCAACAATGAAGAGTAAATATAATATAAAAAGCCAACAATGAAGAATGAATGTAAGATAAAAAGCCAACAATGAAGAGTAAATATAATATAAAAAGCCAACAATGAAGAGTGAATGTAAGATAAAAAGCCAACAATGAAGAGTAAATGTAATATAAAAAGCCAACAGAGTGAATGTAAGATAAAAAGCCAACAATGAAGAGTGAATGTAATATAAAAAGCCAACAATGAAGAATGAATGTAAGATAAAAAGCCAACAATGAAGAGTGATGTAATATAAAAAGCCAACAATGAAGAATGAATGTAAGATAAAAAGCCAACAATGAAGAGTGAATGTAATATAAAAAGCCAACAATGAAGAATGAATGTAAGATAAAAAGCCAACAATGAAGAGTGAATGTAAGATAAAAAGCCAACAATGAAGAGTAAATGTAATATAAAAAGCCAACAATGAAGAATGAATGTAAGATAAAAAGCCAACAAAGAAAAGTAAATATAATATAAAAAGCCAACAATGAAGAGTGAATGTAAGATAAAAAGCCAACAATGAAGAGTAAATGTAATATAAAAAGCCAACAGAGTGAATGTAAGATAAAAAGTCAACAATGAAGAGTGAATGTAATATAAAAAGCCAACAATGAAGAATGAATGTAAGATAAAAAGCCAACAATGAAGAGTGAATGTAATATAAAAAGCCAACAATGAAGAATGAATGTAAGATAAAAAGCCAATAAAGAAGAGTAAATCTATATATATAAAATTGAATGTCTGTCTGTCTGTTTGTTTGTTTGTACTCTATAGATTCGAAAACCATACATCCAATCGCCGTGAAATTTTGGGATATTATTAGGTATATCACCGGGAAGGTTTTTGAAAAATAATTTCATGAATATCTTGAATATCCTTAGAGTTATTTGCAGATTTGTAGATTTAACTCGCAAGCAGCGCCCCCATTGTGACGATGATAACAAGTTTTCTTATCACTAAGTTTGTTATCTTAAATATTATTTATCAAAAGTGTGATTATCTCAGGATGACACGGCAATGTGACACGGAAAAAAATGTTCACTAGATAAAACTATGATTTTCTATATGATATAAAAGGCCAACAATGAAGAGTGAATGTAATATAAAAAGCCAACAATGAAGAATGAATGTAAGATAAAAAGCCAACAATGAAGAGTGAATGTAAGATAAAAAGCCAACAATGAAGAGTGAATGTAATATAAAAAGCCAACAATGAATAGTAAATGTAATATAAAAAGCCAACAATGAAGAATGAATGTAAGATAAAAAGCCAACAATGAAGAGTAAATATAATATAAAAAGCCAACAATGAAGAATGAATGTAAGATAAAAAGCCAACAATGAAGAGTAAATATAATATAAAAAGCCAACAATGAAGAGTGAATGTAAGATAAAAAGCCAACAATGAAGAGTAAATGTAATATAAAAAGCCAACAGAGTGAATGTAAGATAAAAAGCCAACAATGAAGAGTGAATGTAATATAAAAAGCCAACAATGAAGAATGAATGTAAGATAAAAAGCCAACAATGAAGAGTGAATGTAATATAAAAAGCCAACAATGAAGAATGAATGTAAGATAAAAAGCCAACAATGAAGAGTGAATGTAATATAAAAAGCCAACAATGAAGAATGAATGAAAGATAAAAAGCCAACAATAAAGAGTGAATGTAAGATAAAAAGCCAACAATGAAGAGTAAATGTAATATAAAAAGCCAACAATGAAGAATGAATGTAAGATAAAAAGCCAACAAAGAAAAGTAAATATAATATAAAAAGCCAACAATGAAGAGTGAATGTAAGATAAAAAGCCAACAATGAAGAGTAAATGTAATATAAAAAGCCAACAGAGTGAATGTAAGATAAAAAGCCAACAATGAAGAGTGAATGTAATATAAAAAGCCAACAATGAAGAATGAATGTAAGTTAAAAAGCCAACAATGAAGAGTATATCTCTATATCTCTATATCTCTATCTATATATAAAAGTCAATTTCTGTCTGTCTGTCTGTTTCGCGATATACTCAAAAACTACTGAACCAATTGGTACCATATTTTGCATGTCGCTTTTTATAAACCTGAGGAAAATTTTCGGCTGCATTTTGATTAGTATTTTTGGCTATTTCTTTTTTTTTCATTTGAAGAACTTTTTTTTACGCGGACTAATCCGGAATGGAATAAATACCTAAATATGGCCATTTTTTAAAGCATCGGTGGTTCAGTGGTAGAATGCTCGCCTGCCACGCGGGCGACCCGGGTTCGATTCCCGGCCGATGCATTTTTTTTTTACAATTTTTAAAACTCATTTATATTATCTTATATATTGTTGCACCAGGTTGCGGCTTGGCAGACTCTTCAGCCATGATTCTCTCCTGTGCTGGGTCTTGCATCTTACCAGAGCGTGTTTCAACCATCCTACAAATTTATATAAGGGAATAATGAGATAAGTCTACTTTAAGTAACCTTCAGAATGCTTTATTTATTTTCTCACATCAAAGAGAGCAGTGAAGTCACACGTGTACCTAAATACAAATGATGATAATCTAATCTGTTTTAAATAAATATCATAGAATATTTTATATAAAAATAAATAAATATATAATTTAAATTTCAAATATATTAAAAATAATATAAGAAATACGCCATTAATCATGATGTAACACTTCCCCCTCTCCAGAGGTCGTCACGTCCTCGTGATTGACCTCATCAATTCTTTCAAAATAGGGTTTGATTCTTGAGACATGGACAATCAATGGGTCTTGGCCAGGATTATCTTTTGGTTCAATTAAGTAATTTACGTTGGACAGCTTCTTTAATATTCTATATGGGCCAAAATATTTTCTCAGTAGTTTCTCACACTTTCCTATTTTCCTAATTGGTGTCCAAACTGCTACTAATTCTCCTGGTTTGTAGCTTCTTTCCATGTGTTTCTTGTCATAGTTCTTTTTCATTCTTTCTTGAGTCTTTATTGTGTTGTTAATAACTAATTTTCTTGTTCTGTTTATTTTGTCTAAGTGATGTTTTATGTATTCATCATAATCATCCTTGTCAATGTCCACCGAGATATTCCTGTCGTCCAAAAGAGACGTGGGTTCTCTTCCAAACATCAGGAAAAAGGGAGAATATCCTGTGGTTTCCTGAATTGTAGTATTGTAAGCGTGAGTGATGAATGGGAGTATTTCGTCCCAATTCTTCTGATCAGTGTTCACATACATACTGAGCATATTGATCAATGTTCTATTTAACCGCTCTGTCAATCCATTAGTCTGGGGATGATAGCTCGTTTTGAAGCAATGTTTAATCTTGCACGTTTTCATCACCTCTTTCATTAAATTACTGGTAAATTGAGAGCCTCTGTCACTAATAAGATATTGTGGGGCTCCGTGCCGGAGAAAAATATCCTCTACTAGAAATTTTGAAACTTCTTTCACTGTTGCTTCCGAGACTGCTTTTGTTTCTGCATATCTAGTGTAGTAGTCCGTCAGCACGATTATCCATTTTTTCCTGTTTTTCGTAGATGGCAATGGACCAACAAAGTCAATTCCAATTCTTTCGAAAGGAAAGTTGGCTGGGGGAATGGGCTGTAGTAGTCCAGAAGGTAATTGGTTTGAGCCTTTTCTACTTTGGCAAAGGTGACACGTCTTAACGAACTCTGAGACATCCTTTAGCATGGATGGCCAAAAGTATTTACTCTTTATTCGGTACATGGTTCTGGCGACACCCAGATGGCCATTCGACATATGATTGTGATATTCTTTCATAATTTCTCTCTTTTTCTTCTCTGGAACCACAAGCAACCACGCCCTGCCTTCAGGGTTCGGGTTTTTCTTAAAGAGGCATCCATCTTCTACTTTAAAGTTTTGCGCAATTGATCGCCTGCTTCCATTAAGGTTTTTCTTAACACTTTCGATAAACTTATCCTCTTCGTCTGTTATTTGATTTAAAAATAGCCTTTCAAAATCCTCATCCCAATCAGTTTCTGGTAAGGGTCCCCAAGATAAGCCATCGGCGTCCAGATGCTTCTTTCCTGATTTATGTATTATATCGAAGTCATATTCTTGAATTTTCAATGCCCATCTTGCCAATCGACCTGTTGGATCCTTCAAGTTTTTGAGCCAGCATAAGGCGTGGTGGTCTGTTACTATTTTAAAGTGTCTTCCATAAAGGTAGGGTCGTAATTTTGACATTGACCAGACAACGGCCAGACATTCTTTTTCAGTGGTTGAATAATTTTGCTCCGCTTTACTTAGGGTACGACTCAAATATGAGATCACCTTCTCTTCACCACCGATGTCTTGGACAAGTGTTGCACCTATGCCGATGTTGGACGCATCAGTATGAACATAAGTAGGTGCATTTGGATTGAAGTGACCTAAAATTGGTGGACTTAATAGTGCTGTTTTCAGGGTTTGAAACGCTTCCTCTTGTCTTTCTGTCCAGGTAAATGATACACTTTTTTTTATAAGGTTGGTCAAAGGGTCAGCAATTTTTGAGAAGTCTTTGATAAATTTTCTATAATATGAACACATTCCCAAAAAGGATTGTACTTCTTTGACCTTTTTGGGCCTAGGGAAATTTCTGACAGCTTTGATGTTATGTTCCGCGGGTTTTATACCATGTTTGCTCGTTATATAGCCGAGAATCTCCAATTCTTCAAAAGCAAATCGGCATTTTTTGTCGTTTAACCTTAAATTAGATTCACGAAAACATCTAAAAACAGCTTCAAGTCTTTTGAGGTGCGTTGGAAAATCCGGGCTATATATGATAACATCATCCAGATAACACAAACAAATTTGCCATCTCAGATTTCCAAGCATATTCTCCATATTTCTCTCAAAGGTAGCAGGCGCGTTACAAAGTCCAAAAGGCATCACGTGGAATTCATATAATCCATGTGCTGTAGTGAAAGCTGTTTTCTCTTTGTCTCTTTCTTCGACTTCAACTTGCCAATATCCAGATCTGAGGTCTATTGCTGAGAAGTGTGTAGATCCTTGGAGAGTATCCATAACTTCGTCTATTCTAGGGATCGGATAGACATCTTTTACTGTCACATTATTCAGTTTTCTGTAGTCCACACAAAATCTGTATTTACCATCTCGCTTCTTGACCAATATTACTGGAAAAGACCAGGGGCTAGAAGATGGCCTAATTATGCCTTCTGTAAGCATCTCGTCAATTTGCTCTTTTATAATATCTCGTTCTTTAGCACTTACCCGGTAAGGCTTGTGTTTAATTGGCTTCGCGTCTTCTGTGTCTATCCGATGTTTTGCCAAATTGGTTCTCCCTAATCTCGACGAAAAAAGATCTCCATACCTTTCTAAAACTTGTTTTAACTCCTTCTGTTCCTTTGGTGAAAGATTTTCGTTTATTTGGAATCTAGGTTCTTTGTTCTCTTCTACCTCTCTTTCTCGACTTACATTTATTTTCGCTGGACTACTTCCAAAAGCCAATGTTTGGTTTTTCATTATTTTTAACGGTCGAGGATACGGATTAGTTATCCAGATGTGTGTTTCCCTATTTATAACATTGATCAAGCTTCTTGCTAGACGAAGTCCATTTGTTTGAAACATTTTGCTGCTCTCCTCGATAATATATTCTCCATCCTCTGTTTCTACCAATGCCTTGATCAATTTCATGGAACATTCCGGTACAATGGAATCCTTGGCACTCTTTATTTTCAACATTTCAAAATTGATTTCGTCATGATTATTCGTCAAATCGTATTTGATAGTTTCTTGCTTACAATCTATTTTTGCGTTCATTTTCTTAAGGAAATCTCTCCCAAGAATTAATGTCCGTAAATGCGTTTTCAATATCACAAAGTTGTGTGATAATGTTTCGTCATCAATTTTTATATTTAAAAATATACTTCCTACCATGTCCAATTTTTTTCCATCGGGTCCTGCACAAATTTTTGCGAATTTACTTATACCATGGCCTGTATCGAGGGCCGTTCTGAGGTCGACCACTGAGAGGTCAGCACCTGTATCAACCAAAGCTTCAAAAGTCCCTATCTTGTCCACGTTAATTTTTAATTTGTATTTAGGGTCCAACTTCTTGATTCCGTTTATGGTCGACTTGCTTTGATTGACAGATTCAGGCGCGACGCTTAGTTTAAATCTTCCAACACGGAATATCTATTCCGGGTAGGAATATTTGTCTGTGTGTTATGACATACATCGGCATAAAGCCGAGGTCCTGATTTCTCTGATATTTCATTCATTTGGCATTTCTCTTCGACCTTCTCTTGGGTATCTGCTGGATCCTCTTCTAAGATTCTTATAAACTTGACCCTACAATAACGGGCCACGTGCCCTGGCTTGTTACATTTAAAGCAGATTGGTCTTCCATCTTCCGTCCTATTTTTGCTCACTTCTTGGCTTTTATTGTAGGTGTTTCTCTGAAGGTTTGGTTTTGGCACAAAGTTAGGATTATAAGGACGTCTAGGGGTAGAGGGCTGGGGAAAGTTGTTTCGATACTGTCTGGGAGTAGGAGGGGAGTCGTTCTTGTAATTATTGGAAACAGGGGCTTGGGGCCTGGAAGTGGTCTGGTAGTTTCGTGCGGCAGTCGGCGGCACGTACCTCGATTGTTGTTGGGGTCTAGAATAGCGTGGACCGTTATATAGGTTTATGGATTTCTCCACACGTTCCCGATACATCTTTTCAAAAGAATCCATTTTCTTGCACACGACAAGAAGGTCATCGGTCGTTTTAGGAGGGTTCAGGTAGAGCGCGAATGAGTACTCTTTTTTCAGTCCTCCAATAACATGTTCAATTTTTGTTTCTTCTTCCATTGCGGGGTCAACCTTGTTGCACAACACTAGAATGTCTTCCGCGAACCTGATTGCTGGTTCATTCCAGTGTTGCATTCTGTTGAGCTTCATTCTAAGTTCTTCTTTATTCGCGTCCAAAGAAAAATCCTGAATGAGGCGGATTTTAATATTTTCCCAGCTCGTGAAACTAGTTTGTGTAAATTCAACCAGGTTTTAGCGCTTCCCGTCATGTTCATGGCGGCATAACGAGAGATAATGTAGTCTGCCCAATGGTACAGGAAGCCAATTTCTTCAAGAGATTCAATCCATGGGCGAGGGTCTTCCGTTCCATCATACTTGGGGATGTCGATGTTGGGATTCAGGACAACTGGGTCGGAACTAGCATCTCTACCAATTGTTGCACCAGGTTGCGGCTTGGCAGACTCTTCAGCCATGATTCTCTCCTGTGCTGGGTCTTGCATCTTACCAGAGCGTGTTTCAACCATCCTACAAATTTATATAAGGGAATAATGAGATAAGTCTACTTTAAGTAACCTCCAGAATGCTTTATTTATTTTCTCACATCAAAGAGAGCAGTGAAGTCACACGTGTACCTAAATACAAATGATGATAATCTAATCTGTTTTAAATAAATATCATAGAATATTTTATATAAAAATAAATAAATATATAATTTAAATTTCAAATATATTAAAAATAATATAAGAAATACGCCATTAATCATGATGTAACAATATATAAAATTGAATGTCTGTCTTTCTGTACTCTATAGATTCAAAAACCATACATCCAATCGCCGTGAAATTTTGGGATATTATTAGGTATATCACCGGGAAGGTTTTTGAAAAATAATTTCATGAATATCTTGAATATTCTTAGAGTTATTTGCAGATTTGTAGATTTAACTCGCAAGCAGCGCCCCCATTGTGACGATGATAACAAGTTTTCTTATCACTAAGTTTGTTATCTTAAATATTATTTATCAAAAGTAAGATTATCTCAGGATGACACGGCAATTTATTTGCGACAAGAATAATGATACAATTCCAAGGCGAAGATACTATTCCTTTAACTTCTAATTACCGAGGGAACCAATTAATATTGATTTTATTCAACTTATCGAGTATTTCTCAAGGGACCGGGAAAAAATGTTCACTAGATAAAACTATGATTTTCTAATGTAGAAAATTAGGAAAGACAAAATTCAGGATGACAAGGCACACAGGGACCGGGAAAAAATGCTCACTTTATCGAGAGATTCAAATTTACGAGTTTCAAATTATCAAAATATATCTTTTTTATTTTTTAATAAGTTTTTAGAGAATTGTTTTAACAAATGTTCGCTAGACAAACCTTTACTCGGGTAAAACCCCGGGCGAAGCCGAGTACGTTTTATAAGTTTAAAGAGAATTGTTTTAACAAATGTTCGTTAGACAAACATTCACTCGGGTAAAACCCGGGCGAAGCCGGGCACATCCGCTAGTATAAAATATTTTGAAAAAATAGTACAAATATGATATTGTACTGGTATAAGAAGCATAAATTATCGTGCAATTGAAAGTTGTGGATATTTTTGGAATAATTAAAAACAACGAAAATAGTTGATATTTATTCCGATAGAGGGAGCAAGCCATCAGCAACTTTAAGTTGCACGATAAAGAGATGTCTTTTTCATAATAAAAGATTTTGTCAATCATATGAAGCGAGCAACTTCAAAACATCTCTTTTCCTTTTTATCGATTCTATTTTCAATATAGTTTTCGCACCTATGTGAGTCCTTTTAAATGAAAATGGAAAATGGCTAAAAAGTCATACACCTTTAGAAAACTTGGTTTGGAAAATTTCTATGAAATATTTAACGTCTGTTTTCGCTTTTTGTCCAAACTTAAATTGGAAATTCCTAAAAGATTACATTGCATTTAATTTTTATGTGTATTTTATTTAGGTTTTGACCGAAAGTAGTTAAATATTAAAAAGGTTGTTGGTTTTCTGTTAAATAAAGTAATTTCAGTGATTTACTAGAGTTTTTGACAAAATGAACTCTAGATGTTTTGAAATGGCACACCTCATATGATATAATTAAAACTATCATTCGACTCTTCACAAATATTGAAATCTTTGAACTCTCGTTAATTTAAAATGTATTAAATTAACTTTTCGCAAAGGCAATCTATAAATAATTACAAACTAACTTTTTAAAAGTTAAAGCCTATAAACAACTAATAAAAGAGAGATATTTTTGAATCAAATAAATCAAAATATTAATTATATTTGGAGTATTAAAGTTTAGGAAGTTTTGATTTTATAAATAAATTTATAGAATTTATTTAGTGCTGTTAATTGATTATAACTCTATTTCAAGATGTCGTTACATATCTAAATTCTACTTTTCTAAAAGCTTATATCCATAGTTTGCTTAAATTTCATTTCTAAGATTTCAACTTTCAGTGTTGCATATAAAAGTAGAATGATCTGATACAGTATTAAATCTCTAAAAAAGCAGTCTGGTAGATTAAATTGGTGAAACCGCTGGGAGAGTTCACTATTGATGAGTCAAGCCCTCCCAATATATATTTTTCATCGCAATAAGGACAGTAGGGGTTAGATTCATTTGTGAAGAGAATTATTCGCGTCTTGGTGTTTTCATTTGTATTTTATAGATGGCGTGTTATTGTTATGTATTAAGATCTGAAAGCGTCTCTCTCTCTCTCTCTCTCTCTCTCTTGGCTGATCCTTCTACTCCGAAGAAATTCTGAAACTCTTGGTTAAACTTGGCTGTCTTGGAATCAATGTTGCAGCTATGGTAATATTTCCTTAGTAGCGTGCTGATGTATTACTTTACCATATACTACCTTTGGTTCCTGGGTGATCCCATTGGAAGACACCTTGTGGAGGGTCTGTCTATGATCCCTATGCTGCTTCCAATGTATTCCTACCATTATTTCCTTTCTTACTGTAAAATACCTCACTTTATAGATCAATATTGGCCTTCGGTTCTAAGACTCTGTGTGGTTCAACCATAATTGAACACTATGTTCCAGAAATCTTCCGCTAGGTATATGGCCTTTGTTGTGCGTCCACTGCATTACATCTATGCTATCATCCCTTGATAACATGCTGGATATTATTTGGGATCATGGTAAGACATATTTCCCAACTATAGCTTGCTGGTCATTCGATTAGCGTGAAGTTCTGTGAAGTTGGTCTATCTTCTTTTGGTCTCAATACTTCCTTCGTCTCTTGTACGAATTGTACAAGTCTTAATTCTTCATAAATGTAATAGCCCTATGGCTTCTAGCTTATTTACTAGAACAAAAATAAAGCTAGTGACGTTTTCTTTATATCTAATGCAACTGTGGCACTTAAACTCTGCTTTCAACTATTGGTAAAATGCGACTGCATGTTGTAACATTTTCTGTTATTGCGTTATTGCCTTGCTTTTTGATGTTCGTGAAGTTACTTCTCTTTCTAGAGATTCTTCCTCGGCATTATAACTCTGCTTTCACCTTTGTTGTCCTGCTTCTGCATATTTTAACGTTTTTGTTACATGCCAAATGACACACAGTAGGGATTCTACTGGAATGAAATTTTCCCTTCCTAGGGTTTTCTTTCTGCCTTTGGAGTTGATCAGCTAGCTCTATTGTAACTCTCCTTTATTTATTTGGAATTTTCAGGCCATTAAGGATCCTTTCATTGTAACATCATTGAAAATCAAGGTCAATAATAATAAATATCAATGAATTTGACATGAATAAGATTTGGGGAAAGATGGGTGGACTTCAGCTGTGGGGGATTGCCTATGTGTGAGGGGTAGTGGCGTTATTCCAGTGTGGGGAAAGACAGACAGTCTGGTGATATCGGCGATGGCAGAAGATTGACTTCTTGGAAAAAGTATTTTAAATGAACTATGGTCATAAGCTTTGAGGGGATACAGTAGAAATACATATAATTATATGTAGTAGCTTCACAAATAGGTTCAATATATTATAACATATGTCGAGCTAATGTATCCTATTAATATATTGTGTATCCATATAAATTAATATTATATAAAGAATATATATAATCACTTTGGTTGGTAATCACGCTTATTAGTTGTCTATTATTGTCTATTGTTGTATATAATTAAATTATCTTAAACAGTCAATCAGCGTTGAGGTCTCCAATAAATGAAAATACTTTTTAGTCAGTGGTTATAATGATGTTTTTAATCGAGTCAATAAATAAATTTCTCTGTGGGCTTATATCTCTAAATTTATGTTTTGTGTGTTTGGCATACTTCAAAACCTATTCAAAATATTTAAGTATGTCAAACACACAAACATCTCACCGTCGAAAAAGACGCTAAAACTGAGCAACATCTATTGACCGTCACCGCAAAGTAGCGTACTCGTGTTGAAGACAAAGCCACAACACCAGCTTTAGCAAACTGATGAGCGTCCACCCGGAGTCCATGGTTTCGGAATAATGACCCTTTTCAGCCCAGGTCTGACCTATTTCATGAGATCTACAAAGGATCAAATAATCTTCACAATTTTCCAAAGAGATGCTCAGCTGGTAGAGTAACTAGGCTAAATCTCTGTCCAAAATAGCAAAACACCTTCCGGTAGATTGTGAAGATTTCATTTTCTTAATTGTGGATATCGTGAAATAAAGAGTGTCATGGGCTGAAAAGGGCCATTAGTCCGAAACCATGGGCGTCAGGTGAACACTTCTCAGTTTGGAGAATCTGGTGTTGTGGCTTTGTAACCGACCAGAGTCTGCTAGTTTGTGGAGACGATCAATAAATGACGCTTAGTTTTATGGGTTATTTTATGGGAGATGCAAACTTTATTTTTATATATCAATTTCTTCAAAAAAAATACATTTATATATATGTTGTAATTTATTTCAAAATATACTTGATATCCTTATGTAATACAGTTATAGTGTAACAACCTAAATTGTAGACACAATCCAAATCGCCAGTTTGGCCATCATGTAATACAAAACGGAATGATAAAATTAGATTGAGTGACAGCCGGCGCCCAGACAGGCGAAAGATATCCGATTACACCGTCGGTCCGAAAAACATGTCGGATTACAGGTAGTTCCTCTTTGGCTCTAGACTAGATCAGACCCTCCTCGATCGGCGCCCGGACAGCTGCTATCTCTGAGGTGACATCCAACAAACCGCAAACTAGCGGCATCGGGTCGGTGACAAAGCCATAACACCAGTTTTGGCAAACTGAGAAACGTCCACCTAGAGACCATGGTTTCGGGCTTAATGGCCTTCGTCAGCCTAGGGCGGACTTTATTCCATGATATCCACAAGGGATCTAATGGAATATTCGCAATCCGCCAAAGAGGTGTTTAGCTAAGTGGCTGGACCAAATATATGGCCAAAATATGGATGTTAATTTTGCCGGGAGTTAATTGATCTATAAAAGCATAGGACGCCTCTCCCGTCGAAATAAACGTCAAAATTTCCATCTATATTTTGGTCATAGATTTGGCCCAGCCACTTTGCTGTCTTTTATTTCTTTCAAAAGTCTTAAATTTGCGTTTAATATCTTTCAACTTCACTGAAATACGAACTTTTATTGTTTAATATTGATTGTGTATAAAATAAATTCGATTTTTAATTAGAAAACTCCATTAGAACAGTTCAGGCCTATAAAAATAGTTTTAATGCCTTAAGAAAGTTCAAAATATTTGTATATTAGGAGAACTTAAGTTTTTTGTTGCTTTTTGAGATAGAAATTTTAGGATATTCATTTTAGTGGTATAATTTTAGTTATATTATTGAATTGAAATGTGGCTGAAGATATGAAAATGGCTCTCTTGGCAATTAATACGTATTTATTGGAACACCTTTCTCAGTTACCCAACACCTAGATTTATTATTTATATATTAATTTAACAAATTAAACCAGAATTGGTGTGTATATGATATAGAAATTAATTTATATATTATCATAAATTCTTAACCCAAAATAAGCAATTTAGTTAGTTACTATGCTAATTTGCATATAGGCTTCAATAGCCTTTGTCTATGATACGACTCGAGGTCAATATCTTACTTTGTAAACCTTCCAATAAGATTCTTTACGTGCCTTTCATTATAGCTAAATCTAATAACAATAGTAGATAAATGAAGTAAATGAAAGGGGGGGCACCGCATATAGTCTGTAAATACAAATGTTTGATATGTTTAGAGAACCGGTAGTTACAATATTATATGGTGAACTATGAATTAAAATATACCTTTCTCTTTCTTTGAAGTTGATCGAGCTGTTCAGTGAAGAAAAAAATTAAAGAGTTTTCCAATATCAATAAATACAAGAAAGTGTATATCAAGAAAGGATATAGAGCGATCAGTTTTAATTTGTAAAAAAGGTCATATAAAAGAATCAATTAGCATTTCTTTTATCAATATAATATTCCATATTGTATACAAATATTTTATTTCTTTAAAATAGGAAACTATTATGAAATTTTTATTATTATATACAGAAATTAATTTAATATGAATCACTAGCGCGCCATCTGTTATCAAAATCCAAAACTATTTTAAAGGCGTAAGATTCTGTACAGTACTGTACATTCTACTGTACAGTAGAAATTATTTAATATCAAAAAAAAAATCTTACGCCTTTAGAAATTAATTTATTTACTCAATTTTTCTTAATATACGCTAAGATAACAAGGTTCTGGTATTTGATATCAATTAATTTTTGTTGGGTAAAATCCACGGAGTTCTATTGGCTGTTGAAAGAGAGTGTCTCCAGTTGTAATTTCGCCAAGTGTGTAAAGAGGACTTCCTAGGAGAATATTAAAACTGGCGAAATTAAAATTTTATTTTTGATATTGTTTTTATTAGATCAAAAAAAAAATTCCTTTTTTTTATTTTGAAGAAAATATTCAGAGAGAATTATTTAATTTTTTTCTCTTTCTGTCTGATATATTGGAGATATTTTAATATAAAGAAACTTTCGAATTCTCTACTTCCATTTGTGATTCTGAGATTGCGATGGTGTTAGCTATCTTTATAGATATTAGATAGGACCTCGTAAAGATAGAGGCTGCCTGGCCGGCATTCATAGTTCTTGAAAGGTGATAAAAAATTATTCTCTTATTTTTAACGCCTTGCCAAATGTTTTAATTTTTGTTTGCTTCTGACGAAGACAAAATCTTTTTGTCGAAACGTCGCGGTAATAAAAAGATTTACTGGTCGAAGTATCTTTATTTTCAAGAAAGATAGGACCTATGTGGCTGTTTAGTACTAGAAATCTTTATAACGTTCGATCAATTCAAAGTTTGGATTCATTTCTTAGGTTATATATTGCCTGAAGCAAATTCACCAAAAAGGCGAAATCATGAGGTATGTACATAAACAATTCATCTTATAATACGTTTTATATTTTTCTCCTGTGGAAGGACAGTAATAATCGAAATCTCGGCAAAATAATGAAAGCTTTAAAAGAAACATTTCGCCTTATGATGTCGTGCTTTTGATAAATTTGCTCAAGGCGATTGTATAACCCAATATATAAATCTTTGTCTATGATACGACTCGAAATCAACTTCAACTTGGGTAAAACTTCCAATAAAATACTTAGCCTTCTTTATGATCGCTAAATCGAATAACAATAGTAGATAAATGAAGTAAATGAATACGCATATACTGTGTAAATACAAATTCGATATGATTTTCAAACCTATAGATGCTTTATGTTGTCAGAGAAGTGGTAATTACAATATTCCGTGCTTCTTATGGCCGACATTGTACAATACAAAATACTCGACCCATATTAGGTACTAGATAAATTACACGGGTTGGCCTCGGGTTTGTTCAGTTGATTATATAACCCAATATAAATCTTTGTCTAAGATACGACTCAAGGTCAACTTTTACTTTGTGAAATTTCCAATAAGATACTTTACGTGCATTTCATGATCGCTAAATCGAATAACAATAGTAGGTGAATGAAGTAAATGAAAGAGCAACGCATATAGTCTGTAAATACAAAATTGATATGATTTTCAAATATATAGATGTTTGATATGTTTAGAGAAGTAGTAGTTACAATATTCCGTATTTCTTATAACCTACTTTGTACAAGACAAAATACTAGATCCATTAGGTACTGGATAAATTACATGGGTTGTGTGTGTGGCCCGAAATTCTATTCGAGATCTGTTTGACTAATAAATATTGTGGGTTTAACAAAGATCTAGTAACTACTATCATTTTTATTTGTACTAAAGATAGGAATCATTAATGTATTTTTGAAGATCATTTTTGGTTCGAATTTTGTTTGGAAAAATGATATGGCTAAATCAAACAAATTTTTAATTAATTCCCAACGTTTCAGGGACTTCTGTCACTCTTCTCAGGGGAATGATTGTGGAGAGTGAATCTCCTAGGTAGAGTGACAGCTAGTCACTGAAACGTCTGGGACTAAATAAAAATATTGGTTGAGATATAGCCATTAAGAGCCATAATATAGAGAAGTTTTAGTGATATGTGAAAGAAACATTCGCGTCTTAATGTTTTCATTTATCTTATGTAGCCATTAATATATTCTATATACAGTTACGAGCGTCATGCGTTCTTCATCTCTGTCACCGTTTGCTTTTTTTTTTTTTGGAATGGCGCTCTCCTGTTGGTTCGCTACGATGGCGCCGCCAATGCGCGAGAAACTTTGTTTTTGACTTTGCCCCCCACTCGCTTTTTGGTTTTTGTAACTATTGTGTTGGAGCGGGTCGCTCCTTAAATAAATTCATATATTAGTTAATAATTAAATGGAATCCGCTCTTCTCCTTTTCCCAGTAAGAGACGCCTACGGAAGCCAACAGTACATAGACAGATAAAGCACATAGGCTATAGTTATTAACTAATATATGCATTTATTTAAGGCGCCAATTTATAATTGTAACAAATAGTATTTGAATAAAAACATTCAATCGGGTAAAACACGGGCGTTGCCCGGGTCATTCGGCTAGTTGTTATCATAAACATGTTCCGACTACAGAATATGCAAAGAGGGCATTATAGGATTAATTTGCATAATGCTCGATAAAATCTATGACAATCTTCCAGACCTTATTCTAGATCTAATATAGAGATGAACCATATAACGTAGAAACGTGTGTATGGTTAATAAACGGAATATGCAACTCATAGATCGCTTTGAACAAAAAATCGAAATTTATTTTAAGGAGAAATAACGATTATTTCTAACCTTAGGGATGAAGTATGAAAGTATGAATTACGAAGAGTTTATTTTTCCGTTTATCATTACTCTTCACAATTCATCCTTTCATACTTCATCCCTAAGGTTAGAAATAATCGTTATTTCTCCTTAAAATAAATTTCGATTTTTCGTTCAAAAGAAACACATGCGGGATAATTTTCAAATCTCGTTCTACAATCATAAGCCGCATTATATTGTATTATAAATTACTTTATTTGTTTCGATTGAAGAGACCCGCTTGGGAAACAAAAAGAATGAAATCAAGGTCGATAATCTATCCAAACTTAGACATTATGTAATAGGTTACACCTATTTTATAGAATGAAAATACTTTAAACTAGGTAAAATATAATTCAACTTCTATTTAACTTACGCAAAAATAGATAATCGTCTAAAATTGAAAATAAAAATCGTAAATTAATAATTAAATCTTAATCAATGTTCAATACCTTATGCACCTTGTGCATAATTTTTCATGTGCACGCGATTAATTTATATTTGAAAAAAAAAATTAAATAGATATCAAAATAAGGTTGAAAAAATAAAACAGTATTATTGATGGAAAACTGATCCTCTCTTCTGTTGAAAGAGTGCTTAGAATATTCTACGTAGACGACCGGATGGATCAATTGGCCATATTTCAAGGTCCTGTCGAATCTCTGTCATCAATCTTCATGAATAAATCTTCATTTACAGTACAACAGAGCCATGTCTTGTCGCTTTTAAAGTTACATATTTACTGACTGATATTCAATGTTTATAGTCTATTCGTCTGATTTGAATCTTTCTTTTTTATTCCCATCATAAAATTTAATTAAGAAAGAGAAGAAATTCGCTTCAATAGGTATTCGATGCTCATATATAAGGTTTATTACTTACCAAGTATGCAGTGATGTTGTTGTTGTCGTGTCCAACGAAGAGCCTCAGATGTCTCCATGCATCTCTATCACATCAGCAGCAATGTCCACTATCTTGGGTGTGTAAAGCTGCTGCCCTGGGTCCATGTCAATTTTCTGCAAGGCTGCAGCCATTTCTGGGCATGAGAATATGTGGGTAGGTGTTAGTTCCACACCTTATAAATAAATGCGTATGTAAATACAATCAAATGCTCGAAACAAAGTTTTTCCGCGATATTTATATCAAGTTCATATAAGCAAAATCTATTTTTCGACTAAATCTATTCGATGATGACATTTTAACTCTTAATTTGTTGCATGTCTTGTAGGTTCTTGTGCCATCTGGATGTATTGTCATTCCTTTATAGTGTTTTGTTCTGAGTCTTGTTATAGTTTTTGTAATTCTTTTCTTAAATTTTATTTCGCCTATTTGATCTTCTCATATTTTTGTTTAATTATATTTTATTTTGCCGAAGCATCAGCGTCAAATACTGACATTGTATGCAGTGATGGAAAGGCGGTATAATTAAATGCTTATGTAAATACAATCAAATGCTTGAAACAAAGTTTTTTCGCGATATTTATAACAAGTTCTTATAAGCAAAATGCCATTTCTCGACTAAATCTATTCGATGGATGACATTTTATCTCTTAATTTGTTACTTTTCCCATGAGATTCCAAGTAAAGGAAAGAGAAGGTATGTGTTGTTGTTCTATCCCAACCCAATCAGCTCGGATGAAAGAAGCAATTAGTCTCATTTGTGTGAGCTTTTCATGCTGGACTTGTCTTCCTCAATTATTCTTACATTTGGTGCATCTTAATCTGGTTAGCTATTTCCTAACCTGACTACACAAATTTCCCTACTGGGCTAAATCCACCTCAACGCTACTTTCTATCTGCAATTACAGTAGATTGGGACACACAAAGAAGTTATATTTTTTATCTATACTAAGGATAGATTTGGTACACTAGTGGGGAATCGTTTTTTTTTTTAATATTGTAGGTAGTAGAGAGAAAAGTCTTTGGTTTTCATGATAAAAAGAATAAAGTGATTTATTATATATCAGTAGGCAAAAGGTAGAACAAAAAAGACAAATATGACTATTTCTAGTCGGAGAACTATAGAAAACAGAAAAAAATCTTTCATAACAGATCTTTTTGTTTACAATTATTCAATTATTTTCATTAAAAGTTATAATTTCTGTTGGATCGTTTTCGAAGACAACTCTCAGATTTATAAAATTAATTTATTAAACTTTTAGATATAGAGAGAGAAACGAATTGATTACTTTGTATTTAAGGCAACAAAAGAATCATCTAATATTCATACATCGTTCTAACCAGATTCAACTTATGCAAAACAGACGACAAAGATATATAAAAAAAAATTAATGGTAGGATTTCTTTCGTAGCATCATATGGAGAATAGACGAATATGTGAATATTATTGTACTTGGAAAGGCATCTCTTAGCTTAAATTATGAATCTGGAAGATACATTATGTTCATTAGTAAAAAACTAATTCTTCATCACCACAAGTATGGTTTTTTACTAGGGTAATGAACTTAATGTATCTTTCTGATACATAATTAAAGGGAGATATGCTTCTTTAGGTACATGAATTCAATCCTTCCGAAATTTTATGATGAATATTACTATTTTTAAAAAGTTCATTTTCATGAAATTTGCAATGAATATTTTTTTATTTATGGAATTCCGACGCTCTCAGCCGTATTTAAGTGGTTTAATCACTATGCTTATCCAAAATATTGTTTGTGCAAAGATTTCAGCTACTTATTAATTCTAGAATTTTCATAGTTTTAAAACACATTTTTTGATAACAAAGCGTTTATACGTCGAAATATTGGGAATCATATAAATAAATTTAAAAAAACCACGTCTATTTGAATGAATGTACAAAAAGTGAGTAAATATGAGGTTAAAGTACCAAGACGAGGTTATAGATGTAGAGATACAGATTCACAATTGTAAAATGTAGTAAAAATCCCAACAACTTCTTGAGCGTTCAGTCAAAATTCTTATTTATAAAATGTTTGAGAATATAAACTCGAGTGATATTTTATATTTGCTTTCACATAAAACAATATCCTACTGACCTAACTTTAAGGATAAAGTATTGGAAGGGCCTGTCTCATTTCAATGGTGAATCCTTTAAACGTTTTCGCCAGTTCAATCTACCAAATCGCTTTGCTATTGTATTAATAAGCTCTGATTATAGATTAGGCCATTTGATGGAATTCTTTAGGAAGCATTTAAAGGAATTATAGCACTATGCTTTTGGAAAGTAGAAATTTTATTTAAATATGGGATTGAACATTGCATTTCCGCAAATAGATTTTCCACAAATAAGCCTGTTAGGTATTAAAATTAATAGAAGACTTAAGCGCAACATATTTTTTTAAACTGACAAAGCTGCTGGGAGGGTTTAAAACACCAATGATTCAAGCTTTTTCAATATTTTTTTATTCGCAATCAGACTTATATGAATGGTTTTGTTTTATTGCAAATATCAAAAAGAAACCTCTAAAAGTGGATAACAAAGATATAATCTTGTAAGGTTGTTAATTTACATGTTTTCTTCCTTGTGGATGTTCCCAATTCTTCGCGTCTGTAGTTCCTGCCAGAATTGTTCTTTCTTCGCGTCAACCATCAAAATTGTGTGTGGTTGTTGTTGTCGTGTCCAATAAAGAGCCTCAGATATGCTCGTGCATTTCTATCACAGCAGCAGCATTGTCCACTATCTTGAGTGTGTAAAGCTACTGCTCTGGGTCTATGTCAATTTTCTGCAAGGCAGCGGCCATATGGTGTGTGGTCACAATGATATGTTAAATATACATAATTATTAATACAAAGCAATAATGTCCCATCTATATATAACAAATGAGAACATTAAGACGCAACTGTTTATTCTCAAAATAATGTCTTATTGATTTCATTTGTTACGTATAGATTTCGCATTATTGCTTTATATTAATTTATGCCTAACTTTACTTTTCCTTATTGATTGCGAAAGAATATTGCTTTAGCAAATATTTAAATGTAATTCTACTGTCCTAAAAGCTTATGTCCATATTTGCTTAAAACCATTTCTAAGATTCCACCCTTCTTTGTAGTATATATAAGCAAAATGATTCAATACAGCCCTTGAAAGCATGTAGAAGGCGGATTAATTGTCGCGCGATCCAATACAGCCCGGGCGGTTGGCGTTTCTTGCGCTCCAGGGGCCTGGGTTATCCTTATTTCTCTCTTCAATACAGTATTAGAGCTCTAAAGAAACGGTCTGGTAGATGAAATTGGCAACCGCTGGGAGGGTTTACCACTGATGAACCAAGCCCTCTTAATATTTTTTCATCACAGCGTAAGGACAGTAAAAGAGTTTGATTTATTTGTGAGAAGAAACATTCACGTCTTAATGTTTTCATTTGTTATATACATAACTATAATATCTTACATATGCTCGGTCTAAATTCAATACATAATTAATGAAAAGTAAATATTTATTACAGAAAAATACTCTTTTATGAACAGATACTTAATAATGATATTTGCATATATCGCTACTCTGTAAACTTCTCTCTTTGGTATTTTAAAAATGTTCATTTGTTCTTTCATTAAATATTTGCCGTGTCATTCTGAAATTTGTATTTCCTAATTTTCTAAGTGAAAATATTATTATTTAAAATAATTTTGAAACAATAATTATAATTCATTGAAAAAATATTAACATAATTGATGATCCAGCAATATGCAAATATGTATTAAAATCATCTCAATCATATTTGTTGTACTTATATATTGATTTCTTTCAAAATCTAAGTAAGTACAGACGAATCTTGATAATTTGAAACTCGAAGGACCATAGAAAATTTTTAATTTATCAAGAGTTCAAAATAACAAGAGTTTAAACAACAAAGAGGGAGGGAAAAAATCAAGTAAACAAGAATTTGAAGCTTTGGCCATTTCGGGATATACATACTATGTTAATACAAGATTAAATAAGTGACTAACCGAGAGTGTGTTTTTAAAGTAATAAATTTATTGGGAGCTTTCGGGTTTTACCCTTTCTCAAACAAGAGTTTGATCAAAATTCGTGATTTACTATTTGAAACAATCGTAAAGTTGTTCATTTGTTGCAAGATACTATTTCTTCAACTTCAAATTACCGAGGGAACCAATTAATCTTTATTTTATTCAACTTATCGGGTATATTTTTCAAGGGACCGCGGGAAAAAATTCAAATTATCGAGAAATTCGAATAAACGAGTTTCGGGGGTCGGTGGAAGGATGGTATAAACCGTTGGTTTTCGACCGCTACGACCCGGGTTCGATTCCCGCATTGGACACTTTTTTTTTAATTAAAAAAAGAATGCTCCTATGGCTCCCGATTCTTGCAAAAGTCCAACCTCACCAGCGTGTGCAAGTAACCAAACGGGGCTCTGGCATATTTGTAAGTGCAAAGTCGAACTACTTTTCACATGTGTAGACATGTGGTGCACTTACAGTAAAAGCAGTCGCCTACTTCTACCCATCATGATTATCATGGCCTGTACCACGTGTACTAGGGATAAGCAAAAAAATGAGTTTCAAATTATTGAGAGTCGACTGTATTTGATTGTGAATTGCCACCTAAACATGTCTGATCAATATTACATCTTATTTATCTAAAATAAAAGATGATTTTATTTTCTAAAAAGAGAATTAGGATTCAATGATTCAATTATTGAAAAACAATAGTGTGGATATATATACATTGTTCAAATTATATTCTCAGTATCTATTTAAAGAATATATATATTATTTAAATATATTTTTGGAGGAAGAATAATGGAAATGAAATTCTATGCAGAGGACAAATGGACCAAATATTCTATAAAAAGTAAATTTCAATTTCCTGAGCTATCCAATCTACATATTATATCGGTTCTCTCTCCTAGGAATTCATATATTAAATTGAAATATACATATGTATATATATATGTCTTTGGGAATATAATATCTGGATTTTGGCATAATAGATGGACACAATATTTGACTAATTTTACAAAGTAATAGGCCAGCTTACAAAATTACCCCTACACAAATGCTTACTACACTTTTTGAGAAGTTAATTTTATTTGTTTGAGAATTAATATATATGTAAATATATATAAATAATCTAAAATGCAAATATTTCATTTTTAAAAATATAATTTTATTCTCATCATTGACTGTTCTACATTTTTGACCATAGATTTAGAACATACCTTTTGATTATTGTTGTAAACATGTATAGTTGACCTACCTATTTTTTTAAATTCACGAATATAGAATTCATTTTATAAATTCTATATTACTGTGAAAAATAATTCTATGTGTAATTTGCTTTAATTAATTCAAAATAAAAACTACTTGATGGCTAAATAATTATCTTTCCTTTTTCATGACTGCACCTTCAATTCTCTATCTTTTTCAACGACAAAACAAAATAATCATAACATATATTTATGTATATATTTTTAAAAAATATTCGTAATACACGTGGTACAGACCATGATAATCATGGGGGGTACTTCTTGGCGACTTCTTTTATTGTAAGTGCACCACATGTCTACACATGTGAAAGGCCGTTCGACTTTGCACTTAGAGAATTAATATCAAATACTAGAACATTAGCTCGTTTATCGAACGGATAGTCAGAGAGGATTCTTAAATAGCATTATGTAATAGTAACCGTTTTACTTTAAATATATTTATAATAGTTTTTAAAAATCTATTTAATATGAATTACGCTATGAGACTAATTCGCAAATTATTATAATAAAAAATCATTTACATATTTTTTCGTTTTTTATTTCAATGAAATATTACTTATATGTAAATAAAATAGCAGATTACTATTAATAAATAAACACTTATTTGTTGTTAGATTTTGGCTCAGGACTTCATGGCCGTATGAAAAAGGAACCTATATAATTTGCATTTAGCACTCTTCGTCTTTTTTTTACAAAAGTATGAAAAATAATAAGTCAAATTGATTCCATGCTGAAGCCAACATACATGCCCAAATACACGGTTATATATTAAAATATAAAATAGGAATATATATATCAACACAACACACACAACTTTTTAAATTCATAAAACAGTATGTTTTAGTGTAAAAGTAATTCAAAGTATTTTTAGGGGTATGGATATTGTTTAAACGAATAGAAAAGGATCCCTTTAAAGACGGGGACATTTAAACAGGCAATTATTTAATAAATTCAGTAATTTTATAAATTTATAACATAGGGGATAGGAAAATTCTTATATCAAGCATGAAAAAGTATTAAATCGAGAAAAGTTTTCATGCATATGTATATTTTTCTGAGTAGAAAACATTTTATTATACTCTTTGATTAAGTAAGTGTTAAATAAAAACATTCATATTAAGAATATTAAAACTATTTTTCTAGAAAAATAAATATTTGATTACGAGTATATATTAAAACCCCTCTATTTAATTGACTCTATTCAATGGAATTCAATTGACCCCAAATTTAAGCGCTTAAATTTAAATCAACCTCAATAAAATTATAAGATTTCAGTGGATAAAAATGTTGGACCATAAATCTTGTCTTTAATAAGAAGAAAACTGTAATAAGCATGTATACACACTCTTTAAAATATTTTAATCCTTTAATAAAATTTCAAAAGTTCAGATTAAAAGCCTAATGAAAATTACATCGAATTAAGTCTTATGTGTGAAATTTTAGACAAAAATAATTATCTCTACAAACTCGATTCTATAGATTTTATATAAAAAGTTTTCACACAGTCTTTTATTGCGAAGATTAAAAAAAATTGAACGGGCTGGTTTTGTTTGGCAACCTATTCTGTTCCAATGTTGACATGGGGGATTTCCCCTCAACAACCGCTACTTGGAATGGATCGAGGATAACACTGCAGCCTTCCTCTGCCAGTGAATATCTTTCTGAGAATGTTAATTTGCCAGCTTTTCTGCCATTGATTATATAATTGATCGATCCTCGATTTAAGACTTAACAATTGAGATCTAAGCCATTAAGGCCAACCAGTATAAGACGTAGCCATCTATAAGATAGAGAGGTTTTGTTTGGGAACCAATGTTTACATGAGGGAAATGTATTTCATCTCAACAACCACTACTTGGAATGAACCGAGGATAGCGCTGAAGCTTTCTTCTGCCAGTGAATATCTCTCTGGGAATATTAATTTGCCAGCTCCTCTGCCATTGATTTTATAATCGATCGAGTCTCGATTTAAGAACTAACAATTAATATCTAAGCCATTACGGCCAACCAGTTTAATACCTAACCACCTATAAGACAAAGAGCTTCTGTCTGGTAGCCAATGTTTACATAAGGGAAATGTATTTCACTTCAACAACCGCTACATGGAAACTGCAGCCTTTCTCTTCCAGTGAATATCTCTCTGGCAATGTTAATTTGCCAGCTCCTCTGCCATTGATTTTATAATCGATCGATTCTCGATTTAAGACATAACAATTAATATCTAAGCCATTACGGCCAACCAGTTTAATACCTAACCACCTAAAAGACAAAGAGGTTCTGTCTGGTAGCCAATGTTTGCATGAGGGAAATGTATTTCACTTCAACAACCGCTACATGGAAACTGCAGCCTTTCTCTTCCAGTGAATATCTCTCTGGCAATGTTAATTTGCCAGCTCTTCTGCCATGGATTATGTAATCGATCTTATCTCTATTTAGAACTTAACAATTAGGACCTAAGCCATTACGGTAAACCAGTTTATAACCTAGCCATCTATATGACAGAGAGTTTTTGTTTGGTAGCCTATTCTGTTCCAATGTTGACATGGGAAAATGTATTTCACCTCAAAAACCGCTACTTGGAAATTGCAGCCTTCCTCAGCCAGTGAATTTTTCTGGAAGGTATATTTGCCAAGTCTTCTCTATTTAAGACTACACTATTAAGATCTAAACCATTACGGCCAACCAGTTTAAGACCTAGCCACACATAAACCAGAGAGTTTGCTGTTCAGAGTTATAAATACAGTTCTACATGTGAAACATGATCGTATTTTAGACCAGTCCCACTTACAATAGAGAGTTGGAATAAAAGAGCCAGTATTCACAAAAACATTCAATTTTGTATTTTAGATTTTGATCGGTTTTAAGGCCACTATTTTGAAATAACCCGTTTAATTTTATTCTTTAAGTTGGGCCGAATATTGTTAGAAATGAATAAACCTTGAATTGATATCTTAAATATCATAATTAGCGATATGATTTGTTTTACCTGAAAAATATATAAATAATGAAAATATATTGTATAGCAGATTATTTATAATTCTATGAAAAGATTTTTAATTTCGATATTCGTATTTTGATACACCGTAAACTATTCTCATTGCCTCTCTGCTATTTTATTAGTTTTAATTTGGTTTTACATTAAATAAATTGCTGTGTCATCCTGAAGTTTGTTTTTCCTAATTTCTATGTTAAATCTGGTGGAGATCCTAGGTAGATTAGGGAAGACAAAATGAAGATCGCTGAGATCTTAAGGCCATGGTTGCTATGATCTATATTCTCAGAGACTGGCTTCAGGATTCCACCGTCGTGTCAAAATCAAGAATTCCTTCCAAGATGACGATGTCCCCATTGACGATATGACGACAAAGCCGCTCTTCACGCCGCAAAAAAAAAGGATGCAAAGGTACTAGGGACAAACTTCTAAGACTCCAAGGGAATACTTGACAGAAATACTTCAGATCCATGTCAGTAGCAACAAGATTTTCAAGCTGTGGGTCACAGCTCCCATAGGGAAGGAGCTATGTAGCAGATTATTTATTATCCTATGAAAATATTTTAATTTCGATATTTGTATTTTGAGACAATGTAACATTTTCTCTTTTCCTCTCTGCTATTTTATTAGTTTGGTTTTAATTTGGTTTGGCCTTAAATAAATTACTGTGTCATTCTGAAGTTTGTCTTTCCTAATTTCTACGTAAAATATTATTTATTGGAGTTACTTCGGTGTGTCATTTCTATTTGAAATCAACAATAAAATGTATTTAAATTTTAAAGGTTTGAAGTTATTTAAACAAAGAGGAATTTCAGGACTTTTGACTTTGTTTTAAATCGATAATTAACTTTAAATACGAAACTCTATAAAATATGAAAATATAATTAAAAAAATACTTTCTCTTGATATTTTGAGAAAATTGCTGGAACCCTGGCGGCGGACGGTTGGCTTCGGTAACACTAGAGCTGACTCACTTCCTGCCGATGATGTAACCCTGCAAGCGGCGTCTCGCCATCGCTGTCTTGTTTACTATTTAATCTTTATATATTCCCTTTACCTTGTAGTTAATTAAAGTATAATTAACGTTGAGCGCTGTGTGTAATCAATTGGAATACAACAAAGATTATGAGACTGAAGACGCGCAAGGCCTAAAACGTGAAACTGAAGAAGCTCAAGGCCTAAAACGTGAAACTGAAGAAGCACAAGACTTAAAACGTCAGACTGAAGAAGCGCAAGGCCTAAAACGTGAGTAACCAAATTTCCTTTGATTACTAGGCCCATCCTTTTTTTTTTCTACTTACCAAATATTTTGTAAAATGGCAAACACGACGATTACAAAATTAAATGGTGCTAATTACTCCAGCTGGAGCTTCCAGATGAAACTCGTTCTAATCGAAAACGATTTGTGGAGTTTGATCAATCCAGGAGAGGCTAAGCCTGACCCTAGTGACCTTGTTGCAACAAAACCTTTTTTGTCGCGGGAGGGTAAGGCGTTTGCAAAAATTTGCCTCGGGATTAATGATGAACAACAATTGCATGTTCAACATTTAAATACTCCAAAAGTGGTCTGGGAGGAACTGGAAAAATTATACGCACCAAAGGATAGTAGATATCGAGCCGTACAACTAAGAAGGCAGTTATATGGCGAAAGGTTGACTCAGCACAGCAATATGGAAGGGTATATGGGGAAGATAAACCACATTGTAAACGAACTGGCCCAAATTGGCGACAAAATTGATGATGGCGATTTGGCTATGGTTCTTTTGGGTGGATTACCAGAGGATTGGGACACCGTTGTCTCAACCATATGTAACTTGCCTGATTCAGACTTCACGACCGCCACAGTTAAAAGACGGCTGTTGGCAGAAGCAGAAAGGCGTTCGTCTAATCTACCAAAAGATGTGGGTGCCATGGTCGTTAATGCCTCTTCGAAGCCCATTGAAACAGAAAAACAATTTAAAGCAAAGGTTGTTTGTTTCAAATGTGGAAGTAAAGGCCATTATGCAAGGGAATGCAGGAAGAAAGGAAAGAATGAACAAAGACCAAAGAGGTTTGACCAAAACAAAGGCGTAAATATGTCGGCAATGTGCAACACTTTGTTTGGAGCTACCGCCGAGACCTGGATCATAGATTCTGGAGCGACGCACCATATGACTCCCAAGAGAGATTACTTTACATGTCTGAAAGAGTGCACAAGCAATATGAGTTCCATCACTATTGCGAATGGCTCTTCTATAGAAGCATGTGGTATCGGTACTGTCAGTGCCAATATTGTTGGACACAAGGGAGATGCCAGCAATATGGTTGCCCAGAACACCTTGTACGTTCCAGATATGCGTCACAGTGTTCTATCTGTACTCCAAATGATAGAAAACGGTAGAAATGTTGTCTTCAACAAGAGTGGTTGCCACATTATGGACATGAAAGGTAAACTCTTGATAGAGGGAAAGAAGTTGGGTAGACTTTACTACGTCCAGACTACTCCATCCTCTCCGATAGATCAGAATGATCGTGTTTCTCTTGCATCTGAATGCAAGGAAGAGCTTACACTGGAACTTTGGCACAGAAGGCTGATGCATGTAAATGCATATACGATAGAAAAGATGGCCTAGAACCAAAGCGTAAGAGGACTTGATTTGCAGCCCGGCAAAGCCAGAAAAGTGCGAAGACTGCAGCCCGGCAAAGCCAGAAAAGTGCGAAGACCGCTTGATCGGCAAAGCTTACCGTTTGCCATTCCTTCAACACTCACACAAGGAGGAAAAAGAAATCATGCCGTTAGACTTGGTGCATGCGGACTTGATGGGTCCACTCGACGTATTGAGCTGGGGAGGAGCCAAGTACGTCTTAACCATCATTGATGAATCTACGAGATATACAAGTGTATTTTTCCTGAAAAAAAAAAAAGGCGGAACCCTGGGAAAAGTTAAAGAGTGGATTCAAGAATCTGAGAAACAAACCAGCCGGAAACTAAAACGAATACGTACGGATAATGGATTGGAATTTTGTTCCAAAGAATAGGACACTTTCTGCACGAGCGTCGGAATAGTTCATGAACGCACTATGACGTATACACCTCAACAGAATGGTGTAGCAGAAAGAATGAATAGGACACTCCTAGATCTTGTCAGGAGCACTATATCTGGAAGTGGTCTGCCAAAGGCTTCCTGGGCGGAGCTGACTTACACCGCAGCCTATGTCAGAAACAGAGTTCTCAACAATCACAATGGTGAAAGCACGCCATATGAACTGTGGACAGGGAACAAGCCTAGTCTTAAACACCTAAGAGCTATTGGCTGTCAAGTATTTGTCCATATTCCAAGACAAGTCCGTAAATCCAAACTCGAAAGGAGAGCTGTCAAAGGTAACCTTGTTGGATATGCACTCAGAGGACGTGGCTACAGAGTGTGGATTCCTGAGATGAATAAAGTGGTGGAATCTCGGGACTGTGTCTTCAAAGAGAGTGATGTATCGAGAAACGACAGCAACCGGGAGGTGCTTCCATCAGTTGAACACTACAGCTATGGGACTCAACGGGAGATTGAAGAGTATCCAGTGTCTTTATTAGATCAAGAAGACGTGATACCTACAGAAGAGGACAGCCATAATGATGATACTGTGAAGCCTTCTCCTACTCGATCTCATCCAATGATTCTAAGGAATCAGAGAAATGCTCAGAACTCAATTGCACTCCTCAGTACTGAAGTAAACAAGTGGAAGAAACCTAGCGGACATTTTGACCAAGCCACTGGGGAGAAACCTACACGAACTTCATCGTTCGAGACTCTTAAGCTGCGAAGTGATCCATGAATAGGAGGTCACTTCGAGGGAGGAGATTGCTGGAACCCTGGCGGCGGACGGTTGGCTTCGGTAACACTAGAGCTGACTCACTTCCTGCCGATGATGTAACCCTGCAAGCGGCGTCTCGCCATCGCTGTCTTGTTTATTATTTAATCTTTATATATTCCCTTTACCTTGTAGTTAATTAAAGTATAATTAACGTTGAGCGCTGTGTGTAATCAATTGGAATACAACAGAAATCTTAAACAAATGCGTTTTTTTTAATATATAATTTTTAGAATCAATGGATATTCGAAATATGGAATGAATGATACAATAGCACACGTTAGCCCATCGCGCCCGCACGCACTTGCGGTAAAGTATTTAGAGATGTAATCCGAAATCTGAAACCTTTTCTAAAAAATTATCCTATTACCTATTTCTAAACATAGATAACTCTATGAATTTTATGAAGGCTATTCATTTTTCAAAACTCAACAGAGATTTATTGTAAATATAAAACTTTAAAACCTATGTGAAAAATAGTACAAAAGTGAATTTGTACTTGGATCAGGTGAATATATTAAGAAAAAAACAATTTCCTGATCGTGCAACTTAAGTTTCTGATGGCTTGCGCCATCTATCGGAATAAATATCAACTAATCGTTGATTTTTAATTATTCCAGAATTGGAAAAATACCGTTGCAAGATCAGGAAATGCCATTTTAATTAATTTATCCACCTGATCCAAGTACAAATTCACTTTTGTACTATTTTTCACATTGATTGGCATTCTCACGCCCTTCCGGCCTAAATACCTGTTTCATGGTTTTTCAAGATGCCCTAAAGACCAGCTTTTTTTTACCGTTGAGGTACAGCTTGCACCACGCTGACGAGGGTCAACAGTCCGAAACGGGTACGTGGTTAGCTTTTCTTGATTAATCAAGAAACGGTATTTGACCAATATTGGAATAATTAAAAATCAAGGATCAGTTTCTATTTATTCCGATAGATGGCGTAAGCCATCAGCAACTTTCAATTGCACGATTAGGAAATGCCTTTTTCTTAATTGACAACCTATGTTATATTAATTGTATATATCTTTAGTGTTTAAAAGGGGGGTCGGTGGAAGGCTGGTTAAACCGTTTGGTTTTCGACCACTACGACCCGGGTTCGATTCCTGCATTGGACACTTTTTTCTGTTTAAAAAAAATGCTCCAATGGCCCCCCGATTCTTGCAAAAGTCCAACTCCAACAGCGAGTGCAAGTAACCAGACTGGGCTCTGGCACATTTGTAAGGGCAAAGTCGAACTGCTTTCACATGTGTAGACATGTGGTGCACTTACAGTAAAAATCAGTCGCTAACTACCCACCATGATTATCATGGCCTGTACCACGTGTACTAGGGATAAGCAAAAAAAAAGTGTTAAAAGTGTAAATAACAATAACAATATTATGTGTGTGTTTAAAAAGTTATATTATTTTTTACTATTTATGTCCTTTATGTTAAATTACACTTTAAATGTATTTACGATGTATATAGTGATGAGAATTGTGTAGTACTTCCGTGGAGCACAATTCCCTTAATTCTTCTAATTGCCTATGAATAAAATAAATAAGAGGCCATTAAGAGAAAGAATGAAAATAACAAAACTTTGTAACACGCTGCTCTGAGAGTAATTATGAAGTAGATACATGTGTTAATTTTGTTGGCCATTTTGTTACCCCTTTTAATATTTAATAACTCTTCATTTTACTGTTATTTAAATTTTACACAGCAGTCAAATTATCAGACAGAAATTCAGCTTCCAAATATTTCTACTTCAGCAAGGTTTCTGTAAAGTTAGAAAAGGTTTATAAAGAGAGAGAAAGAGGTATATGTTAACTGAGGTCGAAATAAACTTATACACTCCTATTTTCTCACTATAATTTTGAAATATGTGTGAATAAATATGTAATTTTAAATACAGTCGAACTTGGATAATTCGAACCCCAAGGGACCATAAAAAAATTCGAATTATCCAAAAATTCGAATTAAAAACGTAAATTCTATTTAAAGGAAATTCTAGGGACCAAGATAAATATTCGAATTAAAGAGGTTTTCGAATTAAAGAAGTTCGAATTATCCAAGTTCTACTGTAGTGAATATTTAAATATATTATTTGATGAAGAGGATGGCAAAGGAAGTATGGAGAGACCATGTGGCCCACCTACAGTAGAGGAAGGCATTGAAGGAGGAAGTATAGAGAGACCATGTGGCCCACCCTCAGTAGAGGAAGGCATTGAAGGAGGAAGTATAGAGAGACCATGTGGCCAACCCTCAGTAGAGGAGGGCATTGAAGGAGGAAGTATAGAGAGACCATGTGGCCCACCCTCAGTAGAGGAAGGCATTGAAGGAGGAAGTATAGAGAGACCATGTGGCCAACCCTCAGTAGAGGAGGGCATTGAAGGAGGAAGTATAGAGAGACCATGTGGCCCACCCTCAGTAGAGGAAGGCATTGAAGGAGGAAGTATAGAGAGACCATGTGGCCAACCCTCAGTAGAGGAAGGCATTGAAGGAGGAAGTATAGAGAGACCATGTGGCCAACCCTCAGTAGAGGAGGGCATTGAAGGAGGAAGTATAGAGAGACCATGTGGCCCACTCTCAGTAGAGGAAGGCATTGAAGGAGGAAGTATGGAGAGACCATGTGGCCAACCCTCAGTAGAGGAGGGCATTGAAGGAGGAAGTATAGAGAGACCATGTGGCCCACCCTCAGTAGAGGAAGGCATTGAAGGAGGAAGTATAGAGAGACCATGTGGCCAACCCTCAGTAGAGGAGGGCATTGAAGAAGGAAGTCTGGAAAAACAATGTGGCTCACCCTCAGTAGAAGAAGGCATTGAAGAAGGGAGATGTGGAAAGACCATGTGGCCCACCCTCAGTAGAGGAAGGCATTGAAGGAGGGAGATATGGAGAGACCATGTGGCCTCCCTCAGTAGAGGAAGGCATTGAAGGAAGGAGAGGGAGAGAAGGAAATATATTATTTATAAATCAATGTCATTTTCAATCAATATTTTTTACAAATCAGAACATCCCTCTATATTCTCCCATTTCTTTTATCTCGCAGGAGAATTCTGTTGAGGATTTGCCAGTCTCTTGTCCCCTATTAGAAATGATGGAGCAGCTCAATTGAAATAGATTTCACTTAATTTTGCCATTGATGTCTTCAGTGGTAATACGTCTTTAGTGGGAAGAGTTCGTTGTTTCTTAATACTCTTAATCCAGTACGTATAATCTTCTTCCTCGATGTCCTGAGGCTGAATCTTCCAAAGTCTGTTGGATATACCCACTGATGCCTAGCTACTGATATTGTTTGCTTCAAATTCTTAAATATGGTGGTTCTCACGGTTTTATCAAAAGGGAGTTATTATATATAAATGAGCTACCAGGGTTAAGTTTCTTGTATTTACACAATAAACTAAGCCCTGGAAGCTTTATTCATTTTATAATATTATAAATCAGGGAAAAAGGTTTATTTTTGAATAAAAAGGGAGTTATATTTTACTCTGTGTACTTTTATTGATGGTGTGGCCTGGATAGGAAATACTTTCAGCAATTATCTGAAGCATTTCTTCTCAAAGGTATGGGGAGAACTCTGTTTTCATCGACCTAACCTCCCTAAGATAGTCCACGCCCCAGCTCAGGACATCAAAATAGTATTGACTAAAGAATCACCGGTTGTCACAGTTCTATATATTGTCTTTAAATGAATTGTCATAAATCACTCATGTTGAAAATTTAAAGAAGTGGAAAGTCTTTAATTATGCCCGACGTCTATATTTTTAAGGAGACAGAGGCAATTTTGTTCACACTTAGTTATCTTGTGTGTCTTCAATAAAGGCAACTGTGTATCAAATATCTCTCAGAGTTATTGTCTTAATCCCGATTTACGTACACGCTAAAACGTACAACTTCCTAAGGTTTTGTCCATCAGTGTAAATCTTATTAAGTTGGCTAAGATTAAAAGATGGGATATTCTCTCAATATTACCAAAGCGCTATGTTTGTGTATAAAATTATAGGCGGTTAGCGTTTGAAACAAACGCCTTTCAACAGGCTTTAAAACAATGTACGATACTACAATATACTGGCAATTCTATTTATTTATATGTATATCCCCCCTCTGATATATTTACATATGAGAGATAAACAACTATTGTGTAGAGAACAACTTTTTGATTACCATTACTATATTGTGATAATCTAAAAGAACAAAAAGGAGCTTCTTGTGTTGAACATGTTTATTCCGCTAGTTTTTGAACGACATCGTTCTTCAACGAGCGTGGAGATAAAGCATAATGTATAACAATATATAGAAGTAAAATGAGAGACAAATGATATGCAATTTTGTAACTGACTGTACTTCTATATTGTTACGTCGTACCCAGACGCTATTCGTGTACTTTGTCTACTCAGTATTCCACAAAGATACACATGTAAGTTCGAAGGGATTGCAGCTAAAGTTAGCGCTTTATTATGTCTCACTAAGCAGAAGGAATACAACAGTAGGACTTGCCTTCAGCCTCCCCGTCAGAAGAATTCTTGGCGCCGTGGATGTCCTCTTGTTAAGCGTTCCGCTCCACACTATATACATGCAGCCTGGACTCTACACCACCTTGTAGGTCGCTCCGATGTCAGTCTCTCCTGGCACCACCTTGTAGGATCATCCACACACCCGGAGGCAAGTCGCCACGTCTTCTCCTTGCCACAGATGTAACCAGACTCTGTCCTCCCCCACAAAGGAATGCTGTTTTTAGCGCCTGCCACATGGCAGCGGGGGCCGCTAGAGTCCACCCCTTTTTCCCCAACTTTACTCTGGTATCTTGGCCTTGTCGTCCACGTTACAATATATTGTCATGTATTAGGCTATATCTTCACGCCCGTTGAAGAACGATGTCGTTCGAAAGCTAGCGGAATAAACATGTTCTACACAAAGGCTCCTTTTTGTTCTTTTATATTATCGCAATTAAATAACTATTGTTTATTTCATTCATTGGAATGGATATAATCGTATTTACATACACCTAAGGAAATAAAACTTAAATAGCATAACAATAGTTTTAGAATTCTATTTCTTTAGTATGTTATTGACACAGTGTTATATGGAATTTGAACTATTTTTGACGTGTAAGATTCTTTTTAAATAAATCAATTTTCTACTGCATACACTGCAATGATAAAATAATAGGAAGGTTTACCACTGATTAAGCAGGCTCTCCTATTATTTTATCATTGCAGTAAGGGAAGAATACAATAGATTTATTTTATAAAGAAACATACACGTCAAAAATAGTTCATATTTCTTATAAAAGATGGCGCGCTAATGCATGATACAGTGTTATATGTTAATAAGGATTCTAAAGGCAAGTAAAATAATACAAAGAAAGCATTTAAAAAAGATCCACTTTATCGATTCCAGTTTCAATTGATTGAATAACAATAAAAAAGAAAGAGTTTGTTATTCAATTTTACTCTTCATCTTGTTATGTTGGTTGACTGACCAGACTTCTTCGGTAATTTGGTAATGAGATTGAAGAATCCCTAATGATGCATGTGATTGTTTCATTGATTCTATGACGATGTTTCAGAAAACAGGCTGTTTTAGCCTCAACTATCACAGGTCTTGTTGACTTTAGTATGACCCATTGGCTTCACTGAACGACGTTCGGGCCTTCTAACCTGAATTCCAAGGCTGATAGGATGATACTAACAATATTCTGAGAGGTAAAAAGGAATTGAATACGATTAAACGATATAGGTTAAGCAATATGTTTCTTTATTTGAATAAAGAGAGTTGTCGGACATATCTTTCTTTCCTCATATACTATCAATACTGATTTAAACACTGACCTATAGACATGCGCCTGTGGAAGGACAATATATTTTTGAAATTACAAAATTTTTTTTTTCTTACAATGATTTTCTTTTTATTTTAAATTCCGATCTTTCAAGCGATAATCTTAGAAGAAATCAATATATCAATTTTATAGGTTCTGGTTGCCCTAAAAATGAAACTAGACATATTCCATAACATTGTTAAATTACATTTTAATTTTAAAATTCCAGTTGTAAATATCTACGCTGCTCGTGTTTGTATTTGCAAATATTTCTTGTTAGATATAGTCGATATTTTTTAAAGCCCGTTGAAGAACGATTATCACTTGAAAGCTAGCAATTTAAAATAAAAAGAAACTCATTGTGAGGAAATATTTTGTAAATTTAAAGTTTTTCACAATTTCATCATAAATAAAGGACAATATATATTAGAAAGTTCGATGAATTGTGAATCTTCTATTGCTTAATACAAACTGTCTCTAAGCCTATAAAGGTCTTCTTAGATGAAAGTCTTCGGGTTATACACACACTCAGAAACAAAACTTAAGGAAGTGGAAAGTCTTTTGAGAGATGTATAAGAATTTCTATAATTTTGAATTTTACGATATAGCGTATTATCATTATGTTTTCTTATTTAAATAGAGAGAGTTTTCGGACATATCCTGCCTCAGATACTTATCGATACTCAGCATATATAAGCAGAATCATCCAATACAGTATTAGAGCTAAAGGTAGCGGTCTGGTAGATTAAATTGGTGAAATCGCTAGGAGAGTTTACCACTGATAAGCCAAGCCCTCCTAATATTTTTCATCATAGTAAGGATAATAGAAGTTTGTTTTATATTTATAAAAGAAAAATTCGTGCTTTAATGCTTTTATTTATATATAGATGGCACGTTATATCGCCTTGTAATTGAATATACTCATCTATACATATAGAATTACTGATCTATAGATAGGCGACTGTGGAAGGATAATATAAGTTCGAAATATAGCTCTATTTAAACAAACATATATTGTGAATCATCCACTACTTAATACAAACTGTCTCTAAGCCTACAAAAGTCTTCTTAGATGAAGGTCTCCGGGTTATTCACACACTCATGGACAAAACTTAAGTAAGTGGAAAGTCTTTGAAGTCGCCAGTACTCTTTTTTTTTTAAGGAGAGAAATAGACAATTTAGAGAGTTCACAATTTTGTTATATTGTGTGCTTTCAATAAAGGTCACTGTATATCAAATCATTTTCAGGGTCTGAATGCATGGTAAAAGATGAAAATTTTAAGTTTCGGAGACCTTCTACTAATAAATTCATGTTACGAAGAATATTTTCTCCTTTAGGAAGCCTGATTCATATTATAGAATTTTTGTCAGATAGAACTTTTATAATTATTTCAATTCTTAACTTAATCGTGAAATATGAGTAAGGCAGTTTGTAGCGATTGAATGTTAAGTAAATGTGTAGGGGACATGTAAATTAGTCTTTGGTATTTCTGTGTTATGTAAATTTTAATTGTTTTTAAAAAAAATCATATTTGTTTGTTGCAAATATGCAAAAATTTTATTGTCTAATTTATATATTGAGACGTTACAAAAAACAATTTTCAATTGTACATAATTTCCTTTAAAATGTTATTTTAATTTTTCATGTGTTTATTTTCAATTTCTTTTTCCATTCATTAAAAGTCAATGATGTACATACTAAATTTGTAAAAACTCAATAAAAAACGATATGTAAAAATATACATAAACAAATGGCTTGTAAAAGAAAGCAGCAATAAATGAGTTTAGGCAAAATGTCTATTTCATTAACAAACATTTCACTTTTAAAATAATAAACTTTAAAAATAAAGTTTTACTAAACTAAAATTAGCGTTTAAAAAATAAAAACGTGGCATTTGGCGCAGTCGAAAAGGATACGAAGAAAAAGAAAATGGCGGAAAATCCCAAACAACCGGTTGCAAAAATTCAACGGCTCGAAGTCGGCAATTAGGCCTGAGTCATGGATCAAATTATATGATTTTGAAAATAATTCTCTAAAAGAAGATGAAAAAATCAAAAATCTTATGTACTACTTGACAGATTCAGCACTTGAATGGTATGCAGACGAGATTATTTCAAATCCTGCAATAAAAAGATGGGAAGTTGTAAAGGAAAAGTTGATTCAAAGATTTGGTTCATACAACGCAAATCCAATTGTCTCAGCATCACATCGAAGATTAAAACGAGAAGAATCAATAGAAAATTATTTTCAAGATAAAATTCGCCTGTTAAATCAAACCCATCTAACGAAGGAGGAAAAAATACATTTATTAACAGACGGACTTCCAAATGTATGGAAAGATTTAATTGTGGCTGCACAGCCAACTGACACCACAAAATGGTTTCATATCGCAGCTTCAATTGAACAAAATAGGGCTTCAATTCAGTTTAAGCCTAAAAACAAAATACATCTCGCGACAAAAAATAATGATAATAGAAAAAATGTTTGCCCATTCTGGTGTCCAATATGTTCGAAAAAGGGAATAAAAATTAAACATTGGGTCACAGATTGTGAGGATTATGATCCTAATTATAAAAAGGATAGGCCTAATCAAAACACTTCAGTGAAACAAGTATGCGGAGCCCCGGAATTGTTGAATGTAAGTACTTTGACAAATACCCTTACACAAGGAGCTTTCAAGCTTATCAACATAAGTGTTGAAGTAAATGGAATTCCTGCGCAAGCATTTGTGGATACTGGAGCAACAGTATCAATAATCAATTGGCGATTGTTCAAGCGAACCCGTCTTCAACTTCAACCAAATTCAGACATTCACATCAGCCAAGCGGATGGTGTTACCAGGACATGTGGAAGCCTTCAGACCAAGGTAAGAATAGATAAACTAATTAAACCTGTAACTCTCCATGTAATGAAGAACTTTAAATATCCACTCTTGATCGGATTAGATGTTGCATCTCTTTTTAATCTTTTAATAGATGTCAGAGACAAAACAATTTACACCAAATTTGATGGATTACAAAATCCAATTCTTGTAAATCATCTAGAAGAGATAAGAGAACATGAATTAAAAGAATTACTTGAACACAATAGGAACGTATTTTCTCAGCATGCTATTGATTTGGGAAAAGTAGCTATACAACATAAGATCATCACGAAAAGTGAACAACCAATTTCTCTTAGACCCTATCGTCGTCCTCTAAAAGAGTATGAAGAGATAGCTGAACAAGTTAAAGAACTTCTCGAACACAAGTTAATAAGAATTTCAGATTCTCCTTGGGCATTTCCTGTTGTTATGGTTCCCAAGAAGGATGGAAATAAAAGGATGTGCATTGATTACAGACGTCTTAATGAGATCACACTGGATGACAGGCAACCCCTACCTCACATACAGGACATGTTTGATCGATTGCATGGATCCAGATTCTTCTCTACCCTTGATGTTGCATGGGGTTATTGGCAGATCGAAATGGACCCGCAATCTATTCAAAAAACTGCATTCGTCACAAACGATGGTCATTATGAGTTTTTAGTGATGCCCTTTGGTTTAAAAAATGCTGCTTCAACGTTTCAAAGGATAATCCAACATATTCTAGGTGAATTATTATGGAAAGGAACTTGCTCTTTCCAAGATGACATATTGGTGTACACGAAAACATGGCAAGAGCACATAGAGCTTCTTAGTAAAGTTTTTGACAAATTAAGACAGTACAACATGAAATTAAAATTGTCGAAATGTATTTTTGGAAGAACTGAAGTAAAATACCTCGGACATATCATCAGTCACAATCAATTAAAACCTGATCCAGGAAAAGTAAAATCTATTCAAGACTTTCCAAGACCTGATACTGTAAAGAAAGTTCGTCAGTTCATGGGATTGGCAAATTATTACAGAAAATTTGTGAAGGACTTTTCTAAAATTTCATTTCCCTTGGTTCGACTCACTCGGAAGAATCAGCCCTCATCTGGAATGAGGAAGTAGAGGAGTCATTCGCTAAACTTAAAATGGCACTGTCTACAAAACCTGTCCTTGCTATTTACAACCCGGACTACCCCTCTAAAGTTTATACAGATGCCTCCAAATATGGAATTGGAGCAATCCTAACACAAATTGGTCCAGACAATGAGGAACATGTAATTGCTTATTACTCCAAAACACTGCAACCACACCAAGAGAATTATTCTGCTTATGAGATGGAATGCCTAGCCGTGATACAAGCAACTGATCACTTTCATGTATACATAGAAAACCAACCATTTGAAATCATCACTGATCATGCGGCGCTCCAATGGCTTTTCACCATGAAGAAACCGAAACCTAAGTATTTTAGATGGATTCTTAGTTTATCCTCGAAATCATGTAACATCGTTCATCGTTCTGGAAAGCAACAAACTCATGTTGACGCCTTATCAAGACTCCCAGTTGTTAACATTGCAACTCAAGAACTTCAAGAACACCAACAAAATTCAGATTTGAGTTTCTTGAAAAATTCCCACACTCACGACGGTGTGGTAATGATCAAACAAAAAGGAGTTTTTAAAGCAGTTGTCCCAAACTCGCTTACCAAAAAAATATTGGAAGAATATCACGATTCATTGAGTCACCCATCAATAACCAAAACATGCAAACTTATAACTCAATGTTATTGGTGGAAAGGAATAATAACTGATATCAAGAATTATGTTCGATCTTGTAAATCTTGTCAACTAGTGAAGGTCAGACATGAACCAACTTTAGGAGAAATGATCACTCCAACGTCAAATATCCAACCATTACAAATGATCGGTTGTGACACTATTGTACTGGGAACAGCAGCAGCTAACACAAAGCATAAATTCATTCAAGTTTCTGTTGTCACGCAACTCGTTATCTATGGGCATATCCCACAATAACAAACACTGCTCAAGCTGTCACTCAATGTCTTGATAAGATAATCAAATCTGTTAATTCGATCAATACTATCTTAACAGATAATGGCAAAAATTTTATATCAAAAGAGTTCAACAAATTTCTTTCTTTACAAGGAATTAAACACACATATACTTCGCCTTATCATCCTCAGTGCAATGGCATTTGTGAGAAATTAAATGATACGATAATGACAAAACTGAGAATAGCTGTTCTAGAGAAACCTAGATGTAAATGGAGCACATTGTTACCGCAATTTGTCAAAAATTATAATTCCACACCACATGACGTGACTGGTTTTTCACCGCTTTTCTTAATGTATGGAATCGGTAATGTACCCGAATTTGCCGACCAAATTCCAATTACAATTGAAGAAGCCAGGAAGAAAGCTAGCCTGCGGACAGAACAAGTTAGAAGTAAGTGGAAGATTAAACACGATAGCCATCACCCCAAGTATGTCTTTAAAGAAGGAGACTTAGTCATAAGAAAAATTGCCGTCAACGACCCTCGTCTCATCAAGACATCACCAAAATATGAAGGACCATTTGTCATTCAAAAAAAGATATCTGATGTAACCTACGATATCTCTCTGAAAGACCAAAAGCAAGCAAGACGCGTTCACATATCTCAACTTCGACCATTTATTACCCGAGAATAAATGCTTCAAGAAGGGGAATATGAGACGTTACAAAAACAATTTTCAATTGTACATAATTTCCTTTAAAATGTTATTTTAATTTTTCATGTGTTTATTTTCAATTTCTTTTTCCATTCATTAAAAGTCAATGATGTACATACTAAATTTGTAAAAACTCAATAAAAACGATATGTAAAAATATACATAAACAAATGGCTTGTAAAAGAAAGCAGCAATAAATGAGTTTAGGCAAAATGTCTATTTCATCAACAAACATTTCACTTTTAAAATAATAAACTTTAAAAATAAAGTTTTACTAAACTAAAATTAGCGTTTAAAAAATAAAAACGTGGCAATATATAGTTTCTATTTTTGATTGAATTATTAGTTAGTTAGTCATTATTGTCATTCTGCCTCTCATGTTGTTGGTTGCCTGACCCAAATAGCCATAGCGGTGTAGCCATAGTCATTCTAATAAAAGGCTTGATTTTATAAAGAAATTATTTATGTGAGTGTAATTGCTCAACCACCACATAAACTAGTAAGCCGGACAAAGAATCGCTACATAAGCTGGTGAGCCGAACAGAAGAACTAGCACGAAGAATTGATAAAATGAAAAGTGAAGAAACGGAAATAGTTGAGACCTATAAGGTAAATATTAAACTTCCACCTTTCTGGATTGAACGACCCGATATATGGTTCCATCAAGTAGAGGCTCAGTTCTGGATAAATAATATAAAGACAGAAAATACGAAATTCAATTATTTGATCGCTCAATTAGAGCCAAAATATGTCGAGAACCTCTGGGATATAATTACCTCTAAAGAATTAAATAAATATTCAGAGGCAAAAGAGAGACTTCTGAGAATATTCAAAGATGGCGAATCTAAAAGAATTCGAAAACTGTTATCAGGAATCGAACTAGGTGATCTAAAGCCTAGCCAGCTGTTGCAGAAATTGAGGTCATTGGCAACAGAGGACTTATCCAATAAATTTATAAAGACGCTATGGCTCGAAAAACTTCCACAGGCAATTCAGCAAATTTTGATAATTAGCGAGGAAGAGCTCGACAAATTGGCAGTAATGGCAGATAGAATAGCCGAATTAATCCCCAAGACGGAGATTATGAGGCAGCTAAGCCGGAGAATGAAACAAAAATGTTATTTAAAAAAATAGAATCTCTGGAACAGAAAATAGAAAGTATGAAAATGGAGCATCAAGGTAGATCTCGTGACCGAAGTTCACGTGATTATCGCTACAATGCACGCTCCCGTTCCCGATCTAAGGGCGGATATAATCCAAAGGGAAAATTCTGCTATTTCCACTATAGGTATGGAAAAAAATGCCTACCTGGAAAATGTAAAAAGCCATGTGAATGGGTAAATTCGGAAAACTCCAACCAGCAGTAAGTGGTGCGACGCACTCTGCTGCTGGACAGAACATACGTCGCAATAGCCGTTTATTCGTAAGTGACAAAAAAACTGGCATGCGATTCTTGGTGGATAGTGGAGCCGATGTTTCATTAATACCTTACAAAGGAAAACTTGGGACCACCCTGAACGATATCAAGCTCTAAGCAGCCAATGGAACGGAAATTTCCACGTACGGTACTCAAATATTATCTTTGGATCTTGGTCTACGGCGACGATTCCAATGACCATTTGCAATAGCTAAAACCAACAGGGGTATACTTGGAGCCGATTTTCTAAATAATTTAAAATTAATCCTCGATATTAATAGAAGACAATTGATTGACGGTATAACAAACCTGACAATAAAAGGTTATATCTGCTCAATCTCTGAAGAGACTTTTAGCTCTTATAGAACAACATCAAAATTTTCTAAACTATTGGCTAATTACCCAGATATTACGAGGCCCAACGTAGGAATAATGAAAGCTAATCACGATGTGAAGCACTTCATAATAACAAAAGGACCGCCAGTGTTTTCTAGAGCTCGACCATTGGATCCAAAAAGATTAAATGAAGCTAAACAAGAGTTCCAATTTATGCTCGAGCATGAAATAATCAGGCCATCCAAATCACAATGGGCTAGTCCACTTCACCTGGTCACCAAAAAAGACGGCACATTAAGACCTTGTGGTGACTACAGAAAACTAAATTCTCAAACCTTGCCTGATCGCTACCCAATACCTAGATTGGAGGACTTTCAGCATATTTTAAGTGGAAAGATGATTTTTTCTAGGCTTGATTTGTTTAAAGCCTATTTCCAGATCCCCATTGCCGAGGAGAACAAGCCTAAAACAGCCATAATAACTCCATTTGGACTTTATGAATTCAACGTCATGAGCTCTGGCCTTAGAAATGCACCAGCTACGTTTCAGCGTTTTATTCATGAAGTACTTCGTGGCTTGGATTTTACATTTCCCTATTTGGACGATATATTAGTGGCTTCAGAAACTCATGAAGAACATGAAACTCATTTAAAATTGGTTCTCGAGAAACTACAAAACTATGGATTGCGCATAAACATCGCTAAATCTATCTTGGGAGTTGACCAATTGGAATTTCTAGGGCACTGGATAACTAATGGAGGGTCTCAACCGCTTCCATCAAAGGTTCAAACAATTCTAGATTATAAACTACCAACGACGAAACGGGAATTGCGTACCTTCCTAGGTATGGTAAATTTTTATCGTAGATACCTTAAGAACGCAGCTTCTACGCAGGCTCTTCTTCATGATTATCTGAAAGATTCAAAAAAGAATGATAAAAGAAAAATCGATTGGTCAGAAGAAGCCAAGTTGCAATTTGAAAGATGTAAACAAGACTTAGCAAGTGCTGCATTATTGTGCTATCCCAACCCGGCACTTCCATTATCGCTCTGTACAGACGCATCTAATAATGCCATTGGTTCAGTGTTGCAGCAATGTGAAAATAGTTGTTGGAAACCAATAGCATTCTTTTTGAAGAAGTTAAATAATGCTCAAAAGGTATACAGTACCTATGATAGAGAATTACTTGGAATTTATTTGTTATTAAAAAATTTAAATATATGTTGGAAGGAAGAGAATTCTATATATTCACTGATCATAAGCCATTGGTGTATGCTTTCAAACAAAATAATGAAAAAGCTTCGCCAAGACAACAGAGACAGCTTCAATATATTTCTCAATTTTCCACAGACATCCGGCATATTAGTGGTAAAGAAAACATTGTTGCAGATACGTTGTCTAGAATAGAAACAGTTACAAGTATTGATTATGATAAAATTGCAGAGGAACAAAATAATAGTGATGAATTACTTAATCTACGCAAAGAAAATACATCACTAAAATTTAAACAATATCCTTTACAATCTGGCATAATGCTTTGGTGTGATGTGTCAACAGAAAACATAAGACCATTTATTCCCGAGGGATTTCGAATCCAAATCTTTCATCAATTTCACCATCTAAATCATCCGGGTATAAAGGCTACAATTAATCAACTTAAGTCAAAATTTATCTGGAAAGAAATCAAAAAAGACGTTAGAAAATGGTCCCAGGCCTGCATAAATTTTCAAAAAACAAAGGTATCAAGGCACACAAAATCCGAAATTGGTACATTTCGAGAGCCCGACGAAAGATTCAGTGCAATTCATATTGATTTAATTGGGCCACTACCTCCATCAAATGGAAAATATTATTGTCTCACTTGCATTGACAGATATACGTCCTGGATGGAAGTGATACCTTTGGAGAACATAACATCTGAGACTGTAGCCCTTGCATTTTATAATAACTGGGTATCAAGATTCGGAACTCCCTACACTATAGTTTCAGATCAAGGAGGACAATTTACATCCCAAGTATTTAAAGATCTTACGGCTATATGCGGTACAAAACTGCTACATACTACTCCTTACCATCCTCAAAGTAATGGTAAAATTGAACGTTTTAATCGGACACTTAAAACTGCCATTAAAGCTCATAATTCAGTTAAATGGACCGATTCTCTGCCGACAATACTTCTAGCATTACGAGCTGCTATTCGAGAGGATACGGGTTTTTCAATTTCACAGATGGTTTATGGAAAAACCATTAAATTACCTGGAGAATTTTTTGAAAGACCTGTAAGTCGAGTTGATTCCAGTTTATTTATATCTAACCTCATTGAGTATATGCATATGGTTAAACCGATAGCAACGAATTACAATATAACCAAAGATATTTTTATCCATAAAGATTTATTTAAATCTGATCAAGTTTTCTTGAGAATTAATAGAGTTAGAAAGCCTTTAGAGCCATATTACGAAGGACCTTATCCAGTTCTTGAAAAATCTGATAAATTGTTTACACTAAGAATTAAAAACAGGGAAGTGAAGATATCGGTAGATCGATTAAAGCCCGCTTACATCTTGGGAACACCAGAGGATCCCATCATACCTGCCAGCAGAGAGGGTCCCATCGGGCCTTCCAGTGGACCGCGACCTGCTAAGCCTGGAGTGCGGTTCGAGTTGCCAAAGGAGACCCGCAGCGGAAGACGGATAAAACCTCCTTCCAAGTACAATGAGTCAATTGGACGTGACTTCCGTCACTGGAAGGGGAGTGATGTAGGGGACATGTAAATTAGTCTTTGGTATTTCTGTGTTATGTAAATTTTAATTGTTTTTAAAAAAAAAATCATATTTGTTTGTTGCAAATATGCAAAAATTTTATTGTCTAATTTATATATATAGTTCCTATTTGATTGAATTATTAGTTAGTTAGTCATTATTTTCATTCTGCCTCTCATGCTGTTGGTTGCCTGACCCAAATAGCCATAGCGGTGTAGCCATAGTCATTCTAATAAAAGGCTTGATTTTATAAAGAAATTATTTATGTGAGTGTAATTGCTTAACCACCACATAAACTAGTAAGCCGGACAAAGAATCGCTACAAATGTTATACAGAAGCATTGGGCCACTTGATTTTGCCTGAATTTATAATGGCGTTTATTTATAACTTATATTTATAATTAGAGAGAGATTAAGGCACAGGAGTTTAGATGTTGAATTGGTAATTAAGTTGAATTGACTTTGTCTTATCTAATTGAATTTATATCTCTCTAAATTCTATCTTAAATAACAACAAAACACGAATTTTTAAAAAAGAATTTATAAATATTTGCATATAAAATGGCCGAACTTAAAAATATATATATAATAAGAAAAATGAATTTTTAAAGAGATTTGACTTTTTGAATATCAAAATATTGAATAAAAATATATTACAGGATCTCTAACACTGTCGTTTATAGCTATTCACTCAAGCGTAAGGAAGCATTTTAGAAAATATTCAAAATATTTTCTCCAGGAACCATTTCTATTCAGAATAAATGCTCATTAAGATAACAATTCTATACAGTTAGAAAATTGTATAAGTGCACACAAATTTGAATTACTTTAATGATCTGTGAATATGCAAATAAATTGCGATATATTTACGGTATAAGTATTTCATATCTTAATATTATAAAAAGTTGTCCCAAAAGTCCGTAAACACTTGCAAAAAAATTGAAATACCAATATTATTCGCCGTTATGTATAATGTCTTTGTATTATGTATAAAGTAATTGAATTATTATGTATTCGCCGTAATAATATTGTATTATTCGCCAAGTAATAAGAAAAACAACGTTTTAAGAAAAAACGAACTTTTGGGAAAACCTTATACATGATTATCTTAAATAGTATCACAGCAACTTGTTATAGGAAACTTACAAAGTAATGTGAAAGAATAGTACAAATGTGATATTGTACTGGGATAAGGTGCATAAATTATGAAAAAAGATATCTCCTTATCGTTCAACTGAAAGTTAAAGAAAATATCAACATATAGACATTGTGCTTGTTTGAAAACATTCAAGCTGTATTTTCTAATTTTTTATTAATTTAAAATAGATATAAATAGTTTATATAATTCAATAAATGAATATATATATTCAAAATATATGTAAAAATAGCATATCCTGACAGCTCGCATCAGCCTTTTTGATGGCAGAGCGCCATTAAGTGGAACAAAAGTAAACTAAACGTTTATTTAACTCGTTCAATGATATTTAATAAACAAAATCTCTTGAAAAATTAAGCTAACCACTTATTCGTTTCGTTCTGAAGGCGCTTTGCCATTAAAAAAAGCTTATTTGAGCGGTAAGGAAATATTCTTTCAATATTTTTAATATCAATACCTGACCTTTTTAATATATTTGTTTTATTTTCCACACACACATATTTATACTTTAATACTATCAATTATTCTCTTTTTCCCTATGTTCTGCTAATATGACGCGTCACTGCCGATGCTACAGCTTGAACTTGGTATAACCCTAATTTGTTACAAACATACAAAACCTTTTTGATACCTTAAAATATAATATTTATTTACTTTCTTTTAAACTATATATATACATACTCATTCTCTTATACAAGTTTTCTTTCATTCATATATTATAGATATAACACTACTTAAATATATATATTTATGAACAATAGTATAAAAGTGAATTTGTACTTGGATCAGGTGGATAAATGGAAGAAAAGGTCATTTCCTAATCGTGCAACTAATTATATTTATGCAACTTATATATATATATACAGGGTGTACCAGGTAAATTGGGAATTTCAACAATGGTATTTTAACTGAAATTTTTTGCAAGTAAAAATTAAAATATCCGAATGAAATTTGACACAGTAGTAGATAAAAGGATATAGTTTTTATTTATTCAATGTAGTTTCCATTATTAGCTACAACAGTCTCGAGGCGAGTGCGGAATGAAGCACAGGCCTTGGCGACGATGACCTTGTCCATTTGGGTCATCACCGTGTGAACTGCTTTCTTGACAGACTGGATGGTGGTATGAGGAGCTTTGTTGACATCTCTCTCAACAACGCCCCATACATAGTAGTCGAGGGGATTGCAATCTGGAGAATTAGGGGGCCAAATATCAGGACCCTAGTGACTAGGGACGTTAAGTGTCAGCCACGATTGTGTCTTTTTTGCCTTATGGGCTGGAGCTGAGTCCTGTTGGAAGACATACTTCCTTCCTGCGGCCACCATGTCCATCCAAGGCTTCACAACGGTCTCCAGAACATTGATGTAGGTGTCAGCGTTCATCCTAAGGCCCTTCTCAAAGAAATGGGGAGGCATGACATCACCTTCACTGCTGATAACGCCAAGGACCATTACGGAGGCAGGAAATTTCGTGTGCATCACGACAGGTATCTCTGAGGGGTCTTTACAGATCCAGCGATCATTCCTAGGATTTACCTTTTGGTCCACGTCAAAGTACTTTTCGTCAGAGAAGAACCTTAGCATGCCAAAAGAGTCGTGTTTCAGGTTGTTGAGGAGGGCAGCAGCCTTTCCTTTTCTGTTATTCTTCATATTCTCAGTCAGCAACTGACCTTTCCGAAGGGCATAAGACTTGAGACCAAGGTCCTCATGGATAGTTCTGACAATTGTCATAGAGCCAACGTCCATTTCCTTGGCTATGGCCCTCATGCTCTTCCCAGGGTTTCCATCAATCTTCTCCTTGACATTTTTGACAAATTCTTCGCCTCTTACCCTGTCCGATCGACGCGAGTGCTTTTTCCTTGTAGCTATCCCCTCTTTGTTACTGTCGGCCTCATCAAACTGCTTCTTGACACGATAAATAGTGGTTTTGGGCAACTTAAGAAAATCCACTATCTCTTTGGGGCTCCTTCCGGCGCGCAGAGCAACGATGATGGCAGCTCGATTTTCAAATTCTCGGTTACTCTTCATCACTACACTGCGCACACATGTACTGTTGCATTTACATGAATATGGCTACGTAATGAAAAAAAAAACAAGTTTTTAATCTCAAGTAGTTTTTGTTTATGGACTGTCAAAGTTAGTCCCAATTTACTAAAATACAATTATTTTATTTTTTAAAAACATATTTTATTTTCATTCATTGACTATTATATATATTTGACCATAGATGCAAAACATACCACTTTTAATTATTATTGTTGTAAATATGTATATTTAACCCTACCTATCTTTTATTCACGATTATAGAATTCATTTAATAAATTCTATATTCCTGTGATAAAAATAATTTTATGTATATTTTTACTTCAAGAGATTCAAAATAAAAATCTGTTTGAAAGGTAAATAATTATCTTTACTTTTCCACGACTGCACCTCTTTTCAACAATCAAACACACAAAAAAATATTCTAATCATAATATATATATATATATGTTTTATTAGATATGACATACCGCGCCATTCATACATGATGTTTGAAACCTCTTTTTTTTTTAAACTGCGAGAGTTCACCACTGATGAACCATGTTATTCCAATAAATTTCATCACAAAAGGGGAAGTAAGAGTTATTTATTTATGAAAAATAAAATCGCGCAAAAAAAAGGTTCAAACATCAAATACACTTCAGCAGTTTAATTACAAATAATTTGAAGTATTTGAATGTTAGCTCCAGCTTAAAATGATGCTCAACCTAAACATTGGAGGATAGAAAATAAGTATTTTTTCTTTATTTCATCAATTATACTGTGAATCGTGGTAATGGTGTATCCCGTTTATTCTAATAGTAATTGCGTTGAAAGATTCTATCATCAACAGATAGCAGCTAGGTAAACTATTACTATGCAGTAGAATCTGATAGTTAGATACAGGCGAATGCTCGGAGTATGTAGAATACGATGTGTCCAATTGATGATAAAAATGATGGCTAGTTATCAAAAGACAATGGTTGCCTGGCCGGAGAATACATATTTCATATTATTAAAGAAAACTTCATGATCGCAGCTTTGTAGAAAATTGACATGGACCCAGAACAGCAGCTTTACACACCCAAGATAGTGGACATTGCGACTGATGTGATAGAGATTCATGGAGATATCTGAGGCTCTTCATTGGACACGACAACAAATAACACTTCGGCCAGAAAAGGTGTCTCTTAATTATAAGAAAAAATATCAAATGTATAAAATCGAGAATAAAAAAAATTCTTGAAAGAATTTTCAATTTAGCCGAGATATTTCAAGCATTTCTGCCCTTCTACTCAGGATTTCTTATTTTTACTCTGGTGGAAATGCTAGAAAGTTAGACTCATGCTATCGTCTCATGTGTGTGTGTGATTCTGTACTTTTTATAATATGTACATGTACATGCGAATGTAAAACTTATAATAAAGGTAAAGTATTCGACGTACCAGGTGGGGGTGAGGGGCCCAGGCTGATGGTCTGGAAGCACAGGGCCTCCTCCCGCTGGAGAATCTCCCTCTGGTTCATCACCTGGCACAGACATAGAGCATAGTAGAATACACTACATATACACATGTGTGAAAAAATTATAGAAAAATATAAAAATAAAAAGGTTAAGTGTTGATATTAAAAATAAAGATGTCATATCCTGACAAGGAGCACATGTGCCTTTTAGATGGTAGAGTGCTTTCTAGTTGAACAGAAATCAACGAAACATTGATTTAGCCTGTTCCCTGATATTTGGTCAATCATCTAGAAAATACAACCATGAACGGGTTTCGCGCTGTTGGCCCAAATATCAGGAAACAGGTTAAATCAATGTTTAGTTGATTTCTGTTCCACTAGATGGTGCTCTGCCATCTAAAAAGCACATGTGCTCCTGGTCAGGATATGCTTTCCTAAATGCTTTTCTGTAAAATACTCCTATTTTACATATATTTCATACATTGAACAAACAAAACAAACGAAGAACAAAAAGAATAACGATGATAAAGTACAATTCGGATTATAGATTATAATAAAGAAATAAGACCTAATCCAAATATTTTATTAGTGTGTGGCGTTTCGGCAACAGCATTGTTACCATCGTCAGCCAAAAGGAACCTTTTGTCTGACGATGGTGACAATGCTGTTGCCGAAACGTCACACGCTAAAAGAATATTTAGATTAGGTCTTATTTTATTTTATTACAAAAAATAACGTTCGTACGTTCGTGATACTACAGGGTAATTATAACAAATTTATAAAATAAATTATTCTAAACTTATATCTCCTTACTGCAATGAAAAATTAATTTCTACTGTCCTCAAAGCGTCTGCCCATAGTTCATTTAAAATAACCATCCCAAAAGTCAGCATCACTATAAAAAGAAAACCGAAAAATTCAATATAACAACGGTATGGAAGATTAAATTGGCGAAACCGCTTGGAGGGTTCACCACTGATAAACCAGGTCCTCCCATTAATTTTTCATTGCAGAAAGGGCAGTAGCAAATTGTTTAATTATTAAAAGGAATCATACGCGTCTATAATAGTTTCTAATTTTTATTAATAAGGATAACAGAGGCCCCTGTAGCGTGCTATTACAAAATAAATACACACATATTTATTTTAGTTAAAATATATTCTAATTAGTGTATTTGCATATTTACTGTTATTTGATTTATTTAGGGAATTATGATATAGGTTGAAATTTTCATTTACTATTTTGTATTTATGTTTTATAATAACCATATCTAACTCACACATTACATACACACAAACACAACACATATAATATTATTGATATTATTAACTATTATCGGGCTTCTATAATAGTTTCGAATTATCGATGGCTCGCTAATGTATCATATTATAATAATGATTTATGGAATTAATGGTTTGAATAAAATAATCCCTTGTATCTCTCAATCTTAAATCATCAGGCTTCCAGAGATATGCTTTTAATTTAGATCTCTAGCGTTCGGGAATGAAAGTCTAAATTCAATATTTAAAAAATGAAAATTATTCCTGGAAGTGTGATGACCTCACTTTAAAATTAATGGTCACCTCTACCTATCAAAATAGACGATAGAACTAGGCGCCACCTATTTTTTTTTAACGGGAGAGGTGCTTACAATATTAAAAACAAAAATATTTATCCTGACCATTCCCACATCAGCATTTTCAGATAGCAGAATGCCATTTAGTGTAACACAAAACTAAACGTTCATTTAACTTGTTCCATGATATTTGGTCAAAACAATTTCTTAATAAATAAAGAGAAGTCAACCACGTACGCGTTTCGGGCTGCCCAATATCACGGAACAAGTTCAATAAATATTTTGTTTTAATTTTGTTTCACTAGATGGCGTTCTGTCATCTAAAAGTGCTCATGTGAGTGTGTTCAGAATATGCCTTTTTAAAAAATATCAACACCTGACATTTTTTCTCTTTTTAATTATTTTTTTTACACACTCATAAATATATTAAAAACTAAGAAGTCATATCCTGACTACGAGCACATATGCTTTCTATCAGGGATGAGGCTAAATCAACGTTTAGTTGATTTCTTTTCTACTAGATTGCGCTCTCTCTGCCATCTGAAAAGCACATGTGCTCGTAGTCAGGATATGCCTTCTTTGTTTTTAATATAAACACCTGACCTTTTTTTTCCTTTTTAATCATTCTTTATACACACACACGCACACTTGCCTTTCTTATTAGGCCCGTAAAAGAGGAGTTCTTAATGCTTGAAAGCTTGTCTTTTTGTTTGTTTAATAAGGTAAGGAAGAAACTTATTCCTGGAACACTAGATAATATTTCTAATACAATTTCTGCGATTTACCATAACTAGTTTTCCAACTAGTTTTTCTCTTCAATACACTTTAATGTGGATGTTGGGAAAAATTTATGGATTCGTAGAGGAAGAGAAAGAACCTTCATTACTTAAAAGTTATAAAACTATAAATGAAGGACAAGAGATCAAATTATATGTACATCAGCACCCACGCCGGCCTGTCCTATTTAAATAACCACTAGTTTTACTAACAATCCAACAAGGCCGAGCTATATAGGCAGATGTCAATTAACATAGACAATACTAAAACTACGCAAATATCAGCATATCAAATATCGTAGAAATATCTATAATTGTCAATTTTAACAGTAGACATAGATTTACCCAATCATTTGAGAAAATCTGGAAGCCATTGTTATAAAAAATATACAATAGGATCCAAAATCTCATAACTAAATGTAATATCCTTGGAATACTCTCAACACGAAACAAATTCATGATATCGTTATATCCTCTCACGTTCTCGATAATCCCCTCGGATGGTCACGTTCTGGTCAGTGTTCTCCATCCTTTTATCTTGGACTTTGGAAAACTTAATCTCGTCGTCTTCTTTAATTGATTTGGCGGCCGGGGTGGAAATATTAAATTGGAACTCCCAAACATTTCTGTAACTCTTGTTAAGCTCTGGGCGCAACCCTAAATTAAATTACCATAATAAAAACGGGATTCAATATATTTCACCCCTCAATATGTGTAGAAATTGTAATAAGCAAAATTAAAACTTTGGGGAGAAATTTTGTAAAGTTGTTCTATCGATCTCTCGGATAATAAATTCGATTGAGTTTCCTCTCGATGAAACTGAATCACATATAACATTTTTGAAAATATTTTATTGATCAATTTATTATGTTTCGAGATATATATATATGTGTCGTATTTTATATGTTTTATACATGTACATAGGAATATTTACATAGAAACACCAAGCCTGATGGATCGCCATTTGACGCCTCTCGATGAAGCTGATTCACATATAAAATTTTCTGAAAATATGTTATTGAACAATTTATTTTTTTCGATATATATATATGGCGTGTTTTATGTTTTACACATGTACATAGGAATATTTACATAGAAACACCAAGTCAAACGTCGTTCTACAATCATAAGCCGCATTATCTATATATATATATATATATATAAATGAATGTCTGTGTGTGTGTGTGTTCTCTATAGATTCAAAAACCATACATCCAATCGCCGTGAAATTTTGGGATATTATTAGGCATATCCCCGGAAAGGTTTTCGAAAAATAATTTCTTGAATATCTTTAATATCCTTAGAGTTATTTGCAGATTTGTAGCTTTAACTCGCAAGCAGCGCCACCTTGCGACGGAGATAGGCTTAGGTCTGCCCCCCCCCGTCGAGAAAATGTAATCGCCCGGCCGCCGGCCGGTTGGACAGTCCAAGTTCCCACCGACCAATCAGAGGGATCAAGAGGTCCTGGCGCGCGGGGGCAGAGTTGGTGACACAGCTGTGCCAAGTAGACAAGAAAAAAGCCTCGCGGGTGACCTCCGGGAACTACGTCCATCTTCCATAAACGACCATGATTTTATTCAACTTATCGAGTATTTTTCAAGGGACCGGGAAAAATGTTCACTAGATGAAACGATGATTTTGTAATGTAGAAAATTAGGAAAGACAAAATTCAGGATGACACGGCACACAGGGACCGGGAAAAAATGATCACTTTATCGAGAGATTCAAATTTACGAGTTTCAAATTATCGAAATCAACTTATCGAGTGTTTTTAAGGGACCGGGAAAATATGTTCACTAGATAAAACGATTATTTTGTAATGTAGAAAATTAGGAAATACAAAATTCAGGATGACACGGCACACAGGGACCGGGAAAAAATGATCACTTTATCGAGAGATTCAAATTTTCGAGTTTCAAATTATCAAAATATATCTATTTTTTCATATGTTTATAGAGAATTGTTTTAACAAATGTTCGTTATACAAACCTTTACTCGGGTAAAACCCGGCGAAGCCGGGTACATCCGCTAGTATTGTATATATATCGAGCAGAAATTTGCTCGAAAGCTTGAAAAATCATTATTTAAAGAAACTCTTTACCTTAATTTTATTATATTCCTTCTTTTCAAATAAGTTCTAGGTAATTATTGCTCACATATATATGTCGTATTTGTTTGTTACACACATACATTGTTTTACATAGGAATATTTACATAGAAACACCAAGACTGATGGATCGCCTTTTGACTATAGCCAAACCTGATGTACCTTAAAAATGGCTTCAAACAAAGTACCAGCGGAAAGGCAGGGCGGCACAAGAAAGGTCGAATAACAAGTCGTTATTATTGTCTAAGCAACACAGGTAATGTAAAAATATCGGAAATGTCAGTCCTTGATTGAGCAACAAAGTTCGCCTTCTCTGATGTCAGGGTTTTTCCTGAGCCCAAGACAGGCACAGCAGCGGCTATACAGCAGCCTGAGTATCCAGGTGTTGGTGCAGGCCAGTCTCCATGCTGCTAGATTGACCCAATACAATGTAGTCCTAAAAGTTCGTAAACACACTTTCAAAAAATTGAAATACTAATATTATTCGCCGTTATGTATAAAGTCTTTGTATTGTGTATGAAATAAATGAATTATGTATTAGTATGTATTCGCCGTAATAATATTATTCGCCAAGTAATAATGAAAACAAGGTTTTAAGAAAAATACGAACTTTTGAGACATCCTTATAGTCCCAGGATTCCACTTTGTCCATCTCACCTTCCCGGGTGCTGCCCCCTCTTAACCGCTGTACCTATGCTCCTAGAACGCTACCACTCTAGCCCATGACTGCATATTGGGTGAGAGGGCTACCGCGACGATGTCGCTCCACACATTGCTACATATAGATGTTATGATTATTTTTTGTTTTGTTGTTGAAAAAGAGGTGCAGTCGTGGAAAAAGAAAGATAGTTATTTACCTTTCAAGTAGCTTTTATTTTGAATTACTTGAAGTAAATTTACACATAAAAATTATTGATCACAGCAATATAGAATTTATAGAATGAATTCTATAATCGTGATTTTAATAAAATAGGTAGGGTTAACTATACATATTTACAACAAATAATTAAAGTAGTATGTTCTGAATCTATGGTAAAAAAATATAGAACAGTCAATGAATGAAAATGAAATATATGTTTAAAAAAAAATAAAATATTTACATTTAGATTATATAATATATATATGTAGTTCTATATATGTGTTACCATTATAATATCTAAAATATTTACATAAAATTGAAATATTTTAAAAATATATATATCTGGAGATAAGAAATATTACGGTTGAAGTGTGATTCAGACTGAATAATTAAATATAAAGGAAAAATAAACGGAAAATATAGAAAAATACGAATTTAAAAAAAATGTTTAAAATATTTTATAAAACAATAAAAGGTTATTACAGCGTTCGTGCAGAGGCTTTACGGCTTCAATAGTTAGGTGTTATAGATACATGGAGAATAATAAACGAAGATAGTTCGAGTAAAAAATGAGCAAAAGACCGACACATGATAATATTTATTCCAATTATTAAAATTTCTATTGAAAGATAATATTATTTTATCATTACTTATTTTTTAATTTTAAATATTTTTCAATTAAACCTTTTTTACACGTTTCTTTCCCCTTTATTTTTTAATACTCCAAGAGAAACTTTTCAACCTCAAATTTATTCTCATTACTAGGTTATATATATATAAGAGAAATATTTTCTGCTTGATTTTGGAATATTATTTTATAAATAATTTTTGGATACATGAGTATCATTATGATATTGTTTTGCAGTCGTGGGACTGATAAAAATATAGTTTAGATCATTATCGCTTTAATTAAGTTTATGGAACATAAAAACATAAATTGAGAAAAGTATTGCCTGATTTAAGGCGTAAGAATAAAAAAATGAAAGACTTATTTACATAATATATAAAAGATTTGAGCCGGCCATCAGGAAACAACAACAATAGGTTATATAATGGGAAAGCGTGACCTCTGGAGGTCGATTTAACAGAATAGTTATATCCATGAAATTATAATTTTGAAATAAAACAATATTTCTATAACATATATATTCTCTCCCGTGGCTATATATAGTGTTATAAAATAAATAACTTTAAATAAAATTAATAACTACTCCAAAATGATTTTGAAATTCGATTTGTTAATATAGTGTCATGTATAAATATAATTGCATAATTGTAACAAATGAATTTACTGGAAATGTGTTTCTTTCTAATAGTATCATCAAAATTTATCTATACTATCTCAAGCCCTCTCAGTAAATATCTTTTATCATTGTAATAAGGTCTGTAGAGATAATATTTGATGATATTATTGAAAAGAAACACATTGCTAGTAATATTATTTGTTACAAATTTCATCGATAGATGACAATTGAATTTATAAATATAATTGCATATAATGATAATTAGTATAAAAATAAAGATTAAAATATTTTAGCGTTTATTTTATTCAAATAAGGGAAGGCAAGCTTTCACACGGTCGCGCTTCATCAGGCCATAAAATACTATTTATTATTGATTTGTTATAAATTTATTTCTGTGAATCTATATTATTTTATTTTTTTTCTATTTGAACACACAAAACGCGATATCCCGACTAGGGATAATTGCGTCGATTTACATTTTTAAACAGAAACAGTTATAAACATATACAAGAAAATATACAATAAAAGAGAAACAACAAGTTATATTAGGAACCTGAACCTTTCAGGTTAGAAAGATAATCATAAATATATTTACAAAAATAGTTAAATCTGTGACAATTATCTCTGCTATTTACAAATTGATATAGATCTAAAACATTATTTACTGTCTGTTGTCTAGCGGTGAAGAAGAGTGGACATTCCAGCAGTAGGTGTCTCGAGTCCTGGAATTCGTTGCCACAATGACAGCTAGAGTCCTCAACCGCTCCAATGGTTGATAAAAAATCCTTTAAAATTTCCATGGTTTGTTGTAAACTGGGTATTATAAAAATTGGAACGGAAAAATGTTGGAATTCCAAACGGGAAAAAGCTTTGGAATGTTTCATTTGTTTTTAGAAATAATTTATCGATTTTTGCATTTAATATTGTATTAGATAATAAGATTTATTTGCTAATATTTCGGTTGACTGAACGCCAAACTTTATCAAGGCATTACATTTTTGTATAAACAAACTCAGCGCCGTTAAGTGTTTTTTTTTATTTAAATTATTTCAACTGTGTTATTATAACACTAAACGGCGCTGAGTTTGTTTATACAAAAATGTAATGCCTTGATAAAGGTTTGGTGTTCAGCCAACCGAAATATTAGCAAATAAATCTTTTATTACATCCAATATATGCTTTTTATTATCTAATGAATTAAATTTGGATTGTTCTATTTTCAAAATTAATATTGTATGAGTGTTTCAAGCCTTTGCGGAGTCAGTAGCCTGATGAACGGCGACCGCATCAAAGCTCAATTTTTAAAATTAAAGGCACTGCAAATATTCTTATTTTTAATCAATAGTGTCAGTATACCAAGCTAAAAACCGAACGAATTAATTTATCATGTTTCATAGTCATTAGTATGAATACATTATACATATGAATACATTAAGTCTGAAAGCTTGCTGAATTTACAGCATTAATAGAAGAAACTCGTTGCCGTTAACTTTTATTCTTTATTCAGCATGAATACAACTAAAATATAAAAATAATCACTCAGTTTATACTAATGATTATAAAAATTATAATATATTTTTATATTGAATTTTTAGTTTATAGATATAGCTTGTATAATATGAAAATATATTTTACTACAATCAAAAAATAGTTTTATAAAAATTTATGAAATAAATTTATTTTTAACACTTTAGAACCAAGGACACCCAATTCGCGTCCTTGCCTATTAGAATGTTTTGAAACGATATTTCATTTAATAAACAACTCGATTTTCATACGGTCCAGTGGACCATGAAACTCAGAAATCATATTTTCTCAAAGTTGTTATATATATACTAGCCGAATGACCCGGGCAACGCCCGTGTTTTACCCGATTGAATGTTTTGATTCAAATACTATTTGTTACAATTATAAATTGTGGTCATGTGGCCTAGTGGTCATGGCATCTGCCCGGTAAGCGGAAGGTCGTGGGTTCGATTCCCATCCCTTGACACTTTTTTTATTTTATCCATTCTGACCAAAATCTATCCGTGAACTTCACACAGTGAACTTCACACAGACAGAATAAGGCAATTATATAAGTAGATTATGAAAAAGAGATTTTCTGCTTGATTTTGGTATGCAGTCTTGGAAAAGATTATAATAAAATTAGTTATCAAAAATAGCTTTAATTGAGCTTATGGAATATATAAAAACATAATTGGATAAAAGTACTGCCTGGCTTAAGGCGTAAGAATAAAAAAAATGAAATACTTATTTACATAATGTACAAAAGGTTTGAGCCGGCCATTGTGAAACAACAACAATGAGTTTTTATAGGGGAAGCGTGACCTCTGGCGGTCGATTTAGCAGAGTATTTGAACCTATGAAATATAATTTTAAATAAAATAATATTTTAATATAACATATATATATTCATATGCGAACAACATATTAAACTTTTAATATTATGACTTGTTGTTCAATTGTGTATTTTTTAGAATCTCTGACATAGAATATGTGAGAGCATGTATTTACCTTATTAGTTTTAGTACCTAGTAGTAAAGAGAGATCTACCTTAACTTTTCAAAGTTTATTCTTAATTTATCTACTTGACTATGATTCGGTAGCCAGAGGAAACAAAATTATTAATATATTGTTATTATTATAAAGTCATCAATTCAATCTACAAGATGTCACACATGTCATTTCCATAACATATTCTCCAAATACAATAGACTCATTCTAGAATCTTTAATCTCCAAAGACAATAACAACATAAACAGAAGAATTGATCTACCCCAACAGTTCCAGCATATTCAACGCAGAAATTCCCAGCCCCATTGAAACTGTCCTCCTAACCCTCTACAACTCAAAACAATTTTTATATTTGATTTTTTTTTTCAAATTTATTTCTGTGAATCTTTATTGTATGTATTTTGCACGCATTTGCGGAGCCAGTGGCCTGATGAAGCGCGACCGCGCGAAAGCTTGCCTCCCGATATCTGAATAAAGAAACTCTGCAAATATTTTTATTTAATTCATTTATATTATTATTTAAATCTATATTTCAAGTACATACTATAAATCTATAACGCACTATTTATATACAGTAAATGAAAACAATAAATCACGAAGGTTTCTTTCATACATAAAACGAACTTCTACTGTCCTTACTGCGATTATTTGGTGAAGAACATTGCTCGATGCAGTATCTATATGTAATTCTACTGTCCTATAAGCTTATGTCCATAGTTTTCTTAAATACCATTTCTGAGATTCCACTTTTCAGTGCAGCGTATATAAGCAGAATGATCCAATACAGTATTAGAGCTCTGAGAAACGGTTTGGTAGATTAAATTGACGAACCCGCTGGAAGGGTTTACCACTGATGAGAAAAGCCCTTCCAATATTTTTTTCATCGCAGTAAAGGCAGTAGAAGTTCATTTTATGTATTAAAGAAATATTATGTAGAAAAAGAGACAGGTTAAAGAATAGTTTTTAGAATGAAATTAAATAAACATAGATTTTACTATAATATAAATACAAGGTATGTCCCATAAGTTCCCGGACTGGGTCCATAAAAAAATAAATAAATGAAAAATGTAAATAAATTTGACAGTTTATTATAGAAAAAATATCTGGCAACACGGTGGTACCAATATCGAGGCGGTACGTGCGCGTGCGCCAAAGTTATTCTAATTTATTTAAAGGTTACACCTTTCGCTGTGGCGATTTTACGATGGAACAAAAATTGAAGCAGAGGATTTGCATAGATTTTTGCGTGAAACTTCAAATATCAGCAACCGAAACTTTTGAATTGCTTAATAAAGCATTCCCCAATGACACTCCAAAAAGAACAACTGTTTTTAAATGACATTCTAGATTTAAAGCTGGCAAAATTTCCATTGAAGATGATCCTAGTCAAGGACGCCCAAAATTTCAAAGGACTGATTAAAATGTGCAAAAAAATCACCGATTTGATAAAATAAAATCCTCGAACCACTTTTCTGGAGCTATAGCAAGACACAGGCATCTTTAAAACAACGATTGGAAGGATCGTAACCGAAGATTTGAGGCTCAAAAAGACTCCTGCAAAATTCATCCCAAGATTCCTCACTAATGAGCAAAAACTGTGTCGGCTTGCAACCTGTGAGGACATGCTGGAAATGACAAGAACGGATCCGGAATGGAAAGACAAGATAATCACAGGCGACGAGATATGGGTCTATGGCTATGACCTTGAAACCAAGCGTCAATCTGCCGAGTGGAGAGGTCAGGGTGAGCCTAGACCCAAAAAATCCAGGATATTGAAATCCAGAAACAAGGTGTTGCTGGTCGCTTTTTTGGATAACAAGGGCATTGTTCATCACGAGTATCTTCCTGCAGGCCAAACAGTTATTAAGGAAATGTATTTGAGCATTCTTCGCCGTCTAAGGGAAGCGATTCGAAAAAAAAAGGCCAGAAAAATGGACTAATGGTGACTGGATCCTACACCATGACAATGCCCGCCCTCACACAGCGCACTTGGTGACGAGTTTCTTTGGCTAAAAACGGGACAGAAATCCTACCTCAACCACCCTATTCCCCAGACATCGCACCAAATGACTTTTTCCTGTTCCCCAAACTCAAAGCAGTTCTAAAAGGAAGACATTTTGACACCAGGGAAGACATAATAGAAAAATCGCTGCTGGCATTGAAGAGCATTCCAAAAGAGGCCTATAAAAACTGTTTCGACAATTGGGAGAAACGATGGCGCTGGTGCGTTGAAGCAAGGGGGGGGATTACTTTGAAAAGTTTTAATAAAAAAATTAAAAAAAATCTTACCTTTTTTTTATGGACCCAGTCCGGGAACTTATGGGATATACCTTGTATATCTAATTTATCCGTAAAATGTTAATGAAAAAAAGAAATATAAAAATAATGCGTAGATGGACCGTTGACTGTACGATGAACAGGATAGATATATAATATAAATCAAAGGTCACTTTTCCCGTCAAAGTAAATGTTTAAACTAAACACCATCTATATATCGGTCTGAAGTTTGTTTTGACGGGACACGCGAACTTTGCTTCTATAGCTAAATTTACTCCCGAAAATATTTTCCAGATATTTAAATACTTGAACACAAAATATGTTGAGGTAAATTTATATAAAAAATATGAAGAGTTCAGGTTGTGTCTATTCCAAATTAGATTACATGGTTAAATACCTTTATAAGAATGAACTTCTCTTGGATCAAAATAAGAATTTTCACTTTAATCCTCCAATATTTTGAAGAGACTGGTCACTCATGTTCTTCTCGAAGCATTCTTCTATATAGATATCTGCTAGAAAGAGATAGATGGCCAGCTCTGACGAAATATCTCAGAATTTCAATATACAAGCTTATCATTACTCTTCACAATTCTTCCTTTCATACTTTATCCCTAAGGATAGAAATAGTCGTTATTTCTCTTTAAAACAAATTACGATTTTTCGTTCAAAAGAAACACTTGCGGTAAAATATTTTCAAACGTCATTTTACAATCATAAGCCGCATTATATTGTATTATAAATACAGGCTTATATTGATCTAAGAGAAAGCTTATCGTCAATTTCGGGAAAAACAGCCACATCAACCAATGATTTATTTAACTCACGACGTTTCAGTGACTCTACACTGAGGAGGGTGATCTCTCTGAGGTGGGTGATCTCTCTGAGGAGAGTGACAGCAGGTCATTGAAATGCCTGGAGTTAAATAAATAATTGGTTGATGTGGATATATATTTTCTATCATCTTCCAACCAACAAATGATCTTCAGAACTTATCGTCACTATACACTGCTAGCCACTCAAATTGCAACACCAAGAAAGACAAGAGATATCACAAAAATATATATATGTTATATTAAAATATTTTATTTGATATTATGTTATATTAAAGTATTATTTTATTTAAAATTATAATTTCATAGATATAAATACTCTGTATAAATATAAATCGACCGCCAGAGGTCACACTTTGCATATAAAAACTCGTTGTTGTTCTTCCCCGCTGGTCGGCTCAAAACTTTTGTACATTATGTAAATAAGCTATTCTTTTGTTTTCTTTGATCACTCGCCTTAAGACAGGCAGTACCTTTACAAAATTATGTTTATCTTATAGCTCAAATTAAAGAAACCTCTGATCAAAACCATTATTATTTTTATTTCAAGATTATTCAACCACGACTGCATCACCATTACAATAATCCTCAACATAATCAAAAAACAACAGAAATCTTAATATCATATCTTTTTATTTTTTAAAATATAATATTAGTCGACAGGATATCAGAAACTTGTGGACAAAAGAAATTTTTTTAAATTCAAATATGCAAATGTTCCAATCAAAAATAGTTTTCCCAATCAAAAATAGCTCGTTTCAATCAAAAATAGCTCTTTTCAACCAAAAATAACCTACTATAACAAGACATAGCCCAATACAAACAAACATAGCCTTCTCCAAGCATACATAGCCATATCAAAGCAAACATAACCATCTTCAAGCAAACATAGTCATCTCTACAAGCAAACATAGCCGTCACCATCTCAAGAATTTTCAAGCATCCTTCTCCATCCGAGGTTGGATATCACCAGCCATCACACCTTCCGCCCAACACCAGCCATCTCCCGAGATCTTCAAATCCAGCCCATCTTCCATATCAAGGTACTTTGTATCTACCTTTTACATAATTTGCCCCCGTTTTAACTTTTTCTCTCTTGTTTACAATAGTTTTCAATCGCTTGTGTTTATAGTTATTTCCCTTTTTGTTAAATCAATTTCAAATATCAATTTTGCAATGGCTCTTTTTGCCCTTTTAATTCTATCACACCCTTTAATCCTTGTAAAGCTTATTTACCTTTGTATAATTAGTTACTAAATATACCTCATTCCATGTGTTTTCAAATTTTTACAATAAGGTTATACCATTTACACATACCATATCAATTTTTAACACAATTCTAGATGTAAAACAGTCGGCCGGGAGGACAACAACAACAAATAACATTCATGGTAAACGGTTTGCGGATTTCGACAAATTAGAAAGAAGGAATCATATATCGCCGCAACTCTTTTTATTATTATAGCGGTTAAGGAAGCTTTCGGGCAAGCCCTTCTTCAGCTAATTATATTGTACAATTAAAGAGATATTATTCAATTACGTAACTTTCTTTTAAGATATTTTTGTACCATATTACATTTGAAGTTAGGATCAGACATAACGTGGCCACGCGGTGCTATTGAAACGAGGGCGATAGGGGCGTGGTAAATTTCTTTTCGTTTATTTTTATTTTGATTTATATTAAAAACGATATATAATATCTCTTTAATTGTACAATATAATTAGCTGAAGAAGGGCTTGCCCGAAAGCTTCCTTAACCGCTATAATAATAAAAAGAGTTGCGGCGATATATGATTCCTTCTTTCTAACAAATAACATATTTCTCACATTCAATTTCTTTATTAAAAATTAGCTAAACCTTAATGTTTCTCATATTATCAAATTATTTTTCAATATGTTCCGAATTCCCTATTGATTATCATATGACCACTATGCCTTATAGCTTCACACACATTTCCATCTTGTGTTTAAATTCCCCAACTTTTAATATTTTGATAGTTTCTTATTAATTTCATTTCTTAATATGTTATTATTTTCAAAAATTTTCATTTTTACCCCTATTGCTTATTTCCTGTGTTAATATCTCAAAGCGTACCTAACAAATATGTAAATTTAGCGTAGTCAACATATGTAAATTTTAACTTTTGTTTTTGTCCACCTTGATTCTTTTTCTTTAAATCATTCTTTTGCCCTACCATTTTTTTTAATCTTTACATTTTCATAACTTGTTTTCACATTTGCCTTTTGTACATAAACTTTGTCCCAACTTCTTGCTTTTCACAAATGCCCTTCTTCTTATAATCATCAAATGTTTTGTCATTGCCATATATATTTTGCCAATTATTTTTAAGTTTTTTTTCAATGTACTTCTTCTTCATTTTTCATTCATATACTTTTTAATAATTCATGCATTTTATTTTTCCTTCCTCATTTTAATATTTTATATGTGCATTTTTTCTTGTGTCTATTTCCAATCTATTGGTTAATAACAAACCAATATGATTATGGATTATCACATTTTTATTTTCACTTGCTCCTAATTGTTTTTTTATTATTCATTTTTATCATTTATGTAATTTTGTACTTTCCTGTCTATTGGTTACCATCTAAAAACCAATATGATAAGTGAATATCACCTCTCTCACATTATTTTCTTTCCATCAATCATTTTATTTTTTTTAACAATATTTTTTATCACTTTACTCTGAATGAACCCATATTATTTTCTTCACAGGGGGGAAATGTTATATTAAAATATTTTATTTGATATTATGTTATATTAAAGTATTATTTTATTTAAAATTATAATTTCATAGATATAAATACTCTGTATAAATATAAATCGACCGCCAGAGGTCACACTTTGCATATAAAAACTCGTTGTTGTTCTTCCCCGCTGGTCGGCTCAAAACTTTTGTACATTATGTAAATAAGCTATTCTTTTGTTTTCTTTGATCACTCGCCTTAAGACAGGCAGTACTTTTACAAAATTATGTTTATCTTATAGCTCAAATTAAAGAAACCTCTGATCAAAACCATTATTATTTTTATTTCAAGATTATTCAACCACGACTGCATCACCATTACAATAATCCTCAACATAATCAAAAAACAACAGAAATCTTAATATCATATCTTTTTATTTTTTAAAATATAATATATATATATATATTATAGATAACCTGTTGATCTAGTATCAAATAATTAAATTTATAGACTTTTGCGAAGTGTGGTTCCTGCCAGAATCAGTAGCCAGAGTAGCTGCCATTGTTGGAGATCACCGCTGCCACACGTCTCGGCATTGATTCAAAGAGACTTTGGATGTGTTCTTGGGTTACAGCAGACCAAGAAGTTTCCACACAATGCCAAAGTTGATCTGGTGTGGCAGCTGGGGATGTAATCTGGGTAATTGTTGAGCAACCATGGACCACATGTTTTCTATCGGCGAAAGATCCAGAGAGAGAGCCGGCCAGGGAGGCAATTTAATCTAGCGATTGACGAAGAACCTTTGGACAATGCGTGCCATGTGTGGTCGCGCATTATCCTGTTGAAATATGGCTGTGGGCATGCCCTTAAGGTAAGGAAGAGCAATTCGCTCTAACACCTCGGTGATGTAACGTTGGCTGTTTAAAGTACCGGCGATGCGTACTAGAGGAGTGCGAGAGTGATATCCTATACCGCCCCATACCATAATACCCGGTGCAGGACCAGTGTGGCGGTGCATAACGCAGATGTTTAGCATCCTCTCTCCACCGTGTCTCCAGACTCAAATCCGACCATCGTGGTCTTGCAGACAGAAGCCTGACTTGTCAGTAAAGACAATTTCATTCCATTCTGCCGTCCAAATCCTTCTTTCACCTTACCATTGGCGGCGGAGACGTCTCTGGTTCTGCGTCAAGGGTCGACGAAGCAATGGACGTCTTGCGGACAGACCACTCTGCTGTAAACGGCGTCGAATGGTACGCGCAGACATTGGATAATGCGTTACAGACTGAATGTGCTGTGCTACGGTTCGTGATGTGACTGAGCGATCTGTGACTGTATTGCGCACAATTTACCTGTCAGCACGTGAAATGGTGCACTGAGGTGGATGCGATCGAACACGTCGGTCCGACGTACCTTCCTGCATCCAACGATCGCATATCCGCATTACAATTGTTTGGTTTCGTCCAACACGACTACCGATTTCCTTGAAAGATAATTCACAATCTCGGTAGTCCACTATTCTTTTCTGTCGAACTCGGATACTTGATCAAAAGATGATCGCTGTTTTCTACGAGGCATAATTGATAGTTTAAAAAACACACACAAGTAAAACACAATTACCGAATTTTAAATCGTCGAAATCTCCAAGCCTTAAATATTGCTTTGAAGTGGAGTCACAGGCGCGCGTGATGTGCGTTGGGGCTGAAATACTAATCATTTGCCTCCGCTACCTCCGCTAATGCATGTTGTAAATTTCAAGTTATTTGCATGCTTTTTTCAGGGTGTTGCATTTACGGTGGCCAGCAGTTTATTACGCATATATAATGCATTGTCATATATTTAGAATTATATAAATACCCAAGAGTAAGCATTTCTGTATGCAGTTGCCATTGTTAATTCCGCAGTGAAAAAAAATATATCAAATTTTCACCGTTTGCAAATTTTTCTCAATCCATTCCATTTTATATGGATGAAAGCCATTATTTGTTCCTTATATCCCACAAATATGTCTACAGTATACAGGCCTCAAATTGTCTAAATGACTCCTAGTATGAAAAAAATTCGTATTAATCAAATGAATTTTTTTTCATTGTGACACACACACACACACATGGAAAAATATATTAATTTCTTAAACAAAACATGCAATTTTTTCTTCAAATAAAAGACACTTCGGCCAGTAAATCTTTTTATTATCTCGACGCTTCGACAAAAATATTTTGTCCTCGTCAGGAGCGAACAAAAATTAAAACATTTGGCAAAGCGTTAGAAATTGTCGAATTTTTGTCGAAACGTAGATACAAAAAAGATTTTCTGGCCGAAGTGTCTTTTATTTGAAGATGTATGAATGCCACAGGCAGCCTCTATCTTTACGAAAACAATCAATGATATTTTGACCAGCAAATCTTTTTATTATTATTTGACTATTAAAAATTTACTGACCGAAATCTGTTTAATTTTAAGAACTATGAATGTGAGCCAGACAACCTCTATCCTTAAAATCAAAATCTACACGATAAAATATATTCCTAATAACTGCGTTAAAATTCCATCACCGTTATATGTGATCGAGAGAGGGCATTAAATATTTATTAAGGAAAAAAAAACGGAGATCTCAAAGAAAAAACTTTCGCTTTAAAAAAAAATAAAAACGCATAAATATTGCTCGCTTGCTATTTTAGCCATTAGTGAGAGATCAAAAGAAAAGTTAAGAAAAGTAAAACTAGATTTAGAAAAACCGTGAGTAATATTTGAGATATTATCCAAAATATATTGATTTTTGAATATAATTTATTAAAATATTGTGTTCCTTTTGTGTTTTTAATTATGGACTATATAATATATTTTAAAATATTAATATCTTATATTTGACTTTCTCTCTCTTGGCGTATAAAACAGCTTGGCACTGAGACTTCACGATGAGTGAATGTTTGAGCAATTACACACAACATTGTTTCACAAATTATCAATAGTAATATAGTATTATCGGTATTCTCTTTATTATGTGTTCATTAATATATACAGTTATCAGAGTCATCAATCAACAATTCTTAATCAATTCTGTCACCGGTTTCTTTTGTGAATGGAATAAATACCCAAATATGGCCATTTCTCATAAGCATCGGTAGTTCAATGGCGAGAATGCTCGCCTGCCACGCGGGCGGCCCGGGTTCGATTCCCGGCCGATGCATTTTTTTTTTTACAATTTTTAAAACTCATTTAAATTATTATTACAAGAATAATGATACAATTCCAAGGCAAAGATACCATTCCTTTAACTTGCAATTACCGAGGGAACCAATTAATATTGATTTTAATTAACTTATCGAGTATTTTTCAAGGGACCGGGAAAAAATGTTCACTTTATCGAGAGATTCGTTAGACAAACCTTCACTCGGGTAAAACCCGGGCGAAGCCGGGTACATCCGTTAGTAATTCAATAAAATATCCACTTGTATCAATATTAAAAAGAAATAATTAGGTTTCCAGGGATAAGTTTCTTTATTGAATTTTTAAATTCATATATCTAACCTTCGGACATGAAGTGTTCTACAGGAGAAAACACAACTAGAGATATAATAAATGTGTCATAAAAATGTATGTCGTGTCGCTCTGGGCCACGAAACCACTCTATACTTGGAACAAATATTCTTTATTTGTAAAGCTAAAAGCTACAGTAGCAAAAGGCGTTTAAAGCAACAAGACTACTCTATCCATAAGACTCGACTGGACCCCTTAATTTAATTCATACGTCCTATTTATAGCACAAATAATTTAAATTTAAACTATGTAAATTATGCCACACAAAGAACAAATATTCAGACATAACAATGTAATCCCAAAGAAAGCCTGCTATTTTTCACTTTATTATCATAAGTAGAAATATAGCAATTCTATATACAATTACGAGCGTCATGCGTCGTCAATTCTTCATCTCTGTCACCGTTTGATTTTTTTTTGGAATGGCGCTCTCCTATTGGTTGGCTACGATCACGTGGCTACGATGGCGCCGCCACTACGCGAGACACTTTGTATTTTGACTTTGCCCCCCCCCCCCCCCACTCGCTTTTTGGTTTTTGTAACTATTGTGTTGGAGCGGGTCGCTCCTTAAATAAATGCATATATTAGTTAATAACCAAATGGAATCCTCTCTTTCTTTTTCCCAGTAAGAGACGCCTACGGAAGCCAACAGTACATAGACAGATAAAGCACATAGGCTATAGTTATTAACTAATATATGCATTTATTTAAAGCGCCAATTTATAATTGTAACAAATAGTATTTGAATCAAAACATTCAATCGGGTAAAACACGGGCGTTGCCCGGGTCATTCGGCTAGTAGTAATATAAATAAGAATTTATTCGAATTATTATTATCATCGTCGTTTGTCGAGGTTTTGACTATGAACTGCAAATCCACACGACACCTATATTTGGAATTAACACCCGCGCGACATCTGTATCTTTTAATATAAACTATTTCAGAGCGAAATTTTCATGTTTGAATGAAGCAAGAAAATTCCAAAATAAATATTCGCCCTAAAATAGTTCCAATTATAAAATACAGAAGTCGGGCTAATTCTTTTTATCTAATTAGAGAGCCTAATCGGCTTACTTAGAAATTATGAAAATTCGAAACTATTATAAACGCGTATGATTCTTTTAAAATTAAACAATTTCTACTGCCCTTGCTGCAATGGAAAAATTAATGGGAGGGCCTGATTCATCAATAGTGAACCCTCCCAGCGGCTTTGCCAGTTTAATCTACCATACCTCTGTTATATTGCATTTTTTTATATTCTTTTATAAAAGTGATACCGATACTAGACTAGAGTTGGCGCGCTAAAATGTCATAACTTAAAAGTTAGTTGTCGTAAGAAGATTGCTCGATGTATTTAACTTGTATTTATCAAAAATCTATCTACTGTTACTAAAAACCTACATGCATAGTTCATTAAATATATATTTATAACATTTTTCTCAAAAGTGCCGAATATAAAAGCAATACAGCTCAATGTAGGTTAAACTGATGTAACCGCTGGGAGGGTTCATTACTGATAAACTAAATCCTCTAAATATTTTCTTTTTATTTCAGTGAGAATGGTAATATATTACGTTATTAAAAAAAGAAAATTTCGTGCTGAAATAGATTCTATTATAAATAATTACTTCTATATTGTTGAAAGGTTCCATATGGATATTTCACATAGTATGGAAATATATGCGGAACACACAATCAAGCATATAAATCACATTTTACCTTTTTTATTATATCCACATGTACTTTTGGTTAGGATATGCCTTCATAAAAGTCAATTCGCTGAGGGAAAAGTTTTATATATAACGGCAATACAAGTTTTCGCGCTCAACAGCCCTTTGAAAGGTATAACTAAGCTACTGAAGTTTTTCGAATCTAATCCATGGTATATACATACAACGAAGCAGGAAATATAAGAGAGATATGCAAAAAGCTGATTTACATAGTACAGTTTTTAAAAAAGGGATTATTGATTAATGGTAATTCTCTATTGAGGTTATGTGATGACAGTAAATAACAAATTGGGAAGCCGAAGATTATTGTTTAGGTAGGAGGTTCCGGAATTATACTATGGTATATGTCGGGCAAATCTATGGATCTATTGATTCCTTTAAGTTTTTTAGTGAGTATAGTTTCGAGTACTAGGCACTGGTGCTGGCTCTTTATATCCTGATAATGGGTTGAGGGTTCACTGATATTGAATAAATGGCCTGTGTTGTGCTGGTATACAAGAGAACGGGGATACTTTCTTTTAACTGATCTTTCGTGCTCAGCCATTCGGATCCTCACCGTTCTCCCCGTCTCTCCCACATACGTAGCTTCACATTGCAGGCATGATATTGAGTAATGACATTATTTTTGCTGAGGGAATCTGTAGGAGTGTTGCTTCTAGTTATATTATGTCTTAGTCTGTCTGCGAGGGTTAGTGAATTAGAGAAACGGGTATTAATGCCATGTTTCTTCAATATTCGTGCTATGGCGGTGGATTTGGAAGAGAAGGGAATAATACAATTGGATATATACGGAGGAAGATTTCTTGTCGTAGACGGATTGTAAAAATTCTTAAAATTAAGAATATCGGATAGCCTGCAGAATTAAGATAGTTGGTTATATTAAGTTTTTCTATTGATTGAAAAAGTGGAAGAAAACAGTGGCTGTGTATACGCTTTGATAAAGTTAATGTTAATTTTGTGGGGAAAAGGACAGAAGGATGTGTAATGTGTGTAGTTGGGGAGGAAATATTTTTTTGTAAAATACGGTGATGTGGTATCTGCTAGGGGTTTGGACTATTATTATGTCTAAGAACGGAATAACTTGATTTTGGGATTTTTAAATGGTGAAGGACATGTCTCTATGATAATTATTGAGAGAGGTTAAAATTTGATCTATTGAATTCTTGTCGCAAATACAAAAGATGTCATCGACATATCGGCGCCAGAATCCTATGCCGGTCTTATGCTCATCGTTTTTTGAAATATCTATATTGATCATTATTAATTCCGCTGCAATGGTTAAAAACGAGCTTCCCATTGGGGAACCTCGTATCTGCCGGTAAGTCTGAGACTCGCGAAACTAAAAATATTCATCTTTAGGCAAATATCAATGAGGTTTCCTATTATTTGTGCGATGGATGAATCTGTCTGTACATCGGAGAGGAAGGTACTTGCGCTGTCTTTAATTAACTGGTAGGGAAGGCTTAAGAACAACGAAACGACGTCATACGAACACATTACGTTGTTGGGATCAGGTGATATATTCCACAAGTCTCAATGAATTCTTGGGTGTTGTGACCTGAATATTGGTGTTTATACCGTTTCAGTAATGAAGAGAAAAAGTTTGATAGGTATTTGGGTAACAGCGCTGCTGGTGATCTGTGGTAGGCTACAATAGGACGTAGTGGGATATTAGGCTTGTGAAATTTGGGCAACCCATATATGTATGCGTCCGTAGTAAGGCTTGATATGAATAGTTTTTAATCATCAGTTGTAATGTTATAGTTTCTTTTTTAATCTAATAGAGCTCGTTTGAAGTTATGGTATGTTTGAAATTTGTCCGCCTCCGTTATGGGAACAAAGGTTGAGTTATCAGAGAGTATATCAATCATTTTGGATCGGTGCAATGAGGTATCCATGATGACTGTCTGTGAACCTTTATCAGAGTTAGAGATGACAAGGTCTTTTCGATTTTTCAATCTCTGTATGATGGTTTTTTCTTTGCGAGATCTATGTTGCTGGGATATCCGTCTCATAAGTAAGGTGGATACCTGACGTCTTATGTCACTCTTTGCTTGGTGGCCGAGGTCCTTGATAGACGCTTCAACACCGCTTATGGTTCTAAAGTTGTCCGGGTTGGCTCCGTTCCTATAGTTCAGGCCCTTGAATAGCAACAAAATCTCCGCTTGTGACAGTTCCGAGTTTGAAAGGTTCACGATTTGAGGGTGTTCATCTTCTGGGCTATGAAGTAAGAAACCATATTTTCGTGACCAGAACGGAGACTTTTTATCACGTTTCTTCTTAAGCAAATAATCCTGAGATATTATTTTTGATGTGATTCGTATTATGAGATAGGTAAGAACATGTGGTGCTACCTGTTGTGCGGTGAGAGTCAGAAGACCTTTGATGGTTTTGGACAGGAATCTTATGTTGTATCCCTGATATCTAGAGCAGAGAAGTTGTCAGCGGATATTGTGGATGATCTTCATGGAGAATTGGTTCTGGACTGGACCTTTGATGCGTAGGGATGGAAGTATAAAATCCTGGTTCGAACATCGGCGATTAAACTGTAGGTGGCATCGCCTCTGGGCAATTGCAATGATTTCTTATGGATTTGGTGCATATACGCCTCTATTTTCTTATTCGAAAGATTCATATTACAAAAATATTAATAAAGCTAGAACTTGTTGTTAATATAATCCCTTCTGTATAATTATTAATAAGAGACAATTCGCTGAGGGAAAAGTTTTATATATATGGGCAATACAAGTTTTGGCGCTCAACAGCCCTTCGACAGGTATAACTACGCTACTGGACTTTTTCGAATCTAATCCATATATATATACATACAACGAAGCAGGAAATATAAGACAGATATGCAAAAAAACTGATTTACATAGTACAGTTTTAAAAAATGAATTATTGGTTAATGATAATTCTCTATTGGGGTTATGTGATTACAGTAAATAATAAATTGGGAAGCCGGAGATTATTGTTTAGATAGGAGGAATTATACTATGATATACGTCGGGCAAATCTATGATCTATTGATTCCTTTGAGTTTTTTAGTGATTATAGTTTCGAGTATTAGGCGCTGGTGCTTGCTCTTTATATCCTGATAATGGGTTGAGGGTTCACTAATATTGAATGAATGGCCTGTGTGTTCTGGTATACAAGAGAACGGGGATCTTTCTTTTAAATTATCTTTCGTGTTCGGCCATTCGGATCCTCACCGTTCTCCCCGTCTCTCCCACATACGTAGCTTCACACTGCAGCCTTACTTAGAATATTAAAGAACTTCCAATATGCCGTTTTTCATGAGTATATTGATAAGCATTGATACAAACCATGATTATTTAAAAAATGACATATTAGTAATTTTATTATGGATTTCGTCATTTAAAAGGTCTTAATTATAAATTTCCTTGAATTGAGAAATCCAACTTATGTGTAAATATGGAAATATATATTTCAGGATATGATCGTCATTAGAGAGTACAGAATCGGATAAGTTTGCATAACAAACGTCGAGAGTAGTTGTCAAATCAGCCAAATCTGCCGAAAAGGTGATGGTGAAGTGACCGATGATAATCCAGGATACCATGTAAAGTGGTAGAGGATGGTATTCATATTTTAAAAAGGCACCCGTGTTTTTTAAGAAAGGTATAAAAGGAAATTATAGCCGCCCATATACCGAAAGAATGGTGTATGCAGGCTAACCTTTGTTCGAATTGATCAAAACGGCTGGTGTTATGTTCATCAATCTGAGTCAGCGTGCAGCTCAGAGAATACCTAGCTATATCTTAATGCCTTCAATAAATTAATTTTAGAAATCTAAGATACACTTCGTCCAGAAACGGTTTTTTTTAAATTTTATATATAAAGTATCTCTTATATTTATGAACAATCAATGCCTATCTTAAAGTTAATATAAGGTGTTTAGTAAAAGAAGGATAGTTGGATATGTTCTTAAGGGACCGCAATGTGGTGGTTGCTCTACACCGAACGTCACCCCGATCGGTACCTAGGTCGTCTGTAGACGATTTAATGCCCCAGCATTTCCTCAACCAGGGTGTGTGTGAGACCCGCGACCGCAACAACGGTCCAGTTGCAGTCTAGCGCGACTCGGGAAGGTCTGATCGCGGTCCCCACGAGGGAGCCCGCTATTTATGTTCTTAAGGGAGATCAAATATTAGGAAAACGTATATGTAATAAACAAAATATGCAAATTAATATCGAGTTAATCAGCATATTATGACGTCGATACTATGAGAATTATCCCAACACGAAGTATAATGATGAAATTCCTCCCAATTGGTCAAATATTGTGGATATTCATATGTGGAATAAATTGGAATATGTAACTTAAACTGTTGACGAGCTAGTTTGAATATTAAACCATCAAAGTAACGTTTGAATTAAGAAGTATGAATAAGTTCGTGAGTTTTTTTTCGAAAATTAAAACTTCGTGAAAATTTGGTTAGACATTCAATGTTCAAAGTATTGTCCATCGCTAGCCACTACCTTTCCCATCTTTATGGCAATTGACGGATCCCATCGTCGAAAAAGACCGGCTTTTTGGCCGCTATCCATTCATCGATCCATTTTTTACTTCATTGTAATTGAAGAAGTGCTGGTCAGCCAGGCCATGTTGATGTAAGAGAATCACAGTTGCTTCAAGATATGAAGTAACGTTGATAAATAAATGGCCTATGCAAATTAAACTATTTTCGGACAAATTTGTATATAGGCCTAGGTTATCATGACTCACTTTGCATACCAACCCTTTATAGGTATTTCAATTGTGTTGATATTTTTCTCTTTTCATCTAACTAACTTGCGCGCGCATACTAATTCTTGTCCATATTTCAAATATCTTTCTTTTCTTTCTATGTTTAGTTTACCTTTAAAGTGTAAGTGTCCCTAGGGGGACATAGCGCTCTAAGTCAAAATAAAATCATGACTCACTTCTCCCCGACCCAACTCTACGCGTATATATGGTCAATAGTGTCCTCCAGATAGGTCGAGTATTGTGACCAATATGCGGAACAAAGAACTTTTCCATTATTTATAAACGGAATATTTGGAGCGGTCTGTCAGAGCGGTAACTGGGGGTTAAGAAAAATGAGGAAATAGGAGAAAAATAAAGATGAAAAATAAGGTGGTTTGAAATTTTCGTGAGGAAATAAAAAGCGGTGGCAATAAACGCCGTTATTTGTAGAAGATGGGACAATTTTCAGGTTTCAGGTTCATTTTTCAATGTTAGTTGACAGTTTCTTTAGCCATAGATTCTGGAAAATAAATTGATTGGAACCTTGTCACAACTAACGGAATTATATATCTTAAAAACACAACCACTTTAGTTTATTTCAACTCCCGACGTTTCAGTGATTTCCTATCACTCTCTTCATAAACCATTGGCTGATGTGGTAATGTTCTTTACTTCCAACCAACAAATGAGATTCGGAGCTATATATTTTAAAGGTATATATGTGGGAGTCTGTGGAGGAGTTGTGTAATCGTCGATTTTTGATAGCTACCATCCGGGATCGAATCCCGCATTGGGAACTTTTTTTCTGAAGAAAAATGCTTCAATACCCCCGATTTATCTGAAAGTTCAATCCCACCAGTGAGAGCAAGTACCAAACGAATCTCTAGCGTCACATCTAAATGCAAATGTCGAGCTGCCCTCTACATGTGCAAACATCTGGCGTGCTCTCAGTAAAACAGTAGTCAACTATCAAACATGATTACCATGGCTTGTATCTTGTGTAATTTTGATAGGTAAAAAGGTATTATTATAAGGCAATATCGTGTCATATATTTATAAGAAATAAAAGTATTAAAACATGAATGCTTCTTTTACGCATAAAACAAACTTCTACTGAACTTACTCGATGCTAAAATATTGGAATGGCTCATCAGTGGTGAATCCTTCCAACGATTTCACCAATTTAATCTACCAGACTGCATTTTAGAACTCTCTCTATATAAAAATCCTTATTTTATCCACATTCAATTTAAAAATATATTAAACATATAAATACACATCTTTTATTTGGGCCGTACATCCTATACAGAATTTGCCTGAGTTGGGTGAAGAGATTTAAGAAAATAAAGGGGGGGGGGTGAACTAAAGACAAGAATGGGACATATTTAACAATTTGCGTCTTATGGCAACCATATATATTCTTGGGAAAAATACAATTTTCTCGTCAATTTATATATGATAGAGTATGGAGTGAGCATTGTGATCATCCTATTCTGGTAAAATAAGATAATTCCTTTCCTCTATGGAAACTGCACGTATGAAAATGTAGTGATATATTTCGGACATATTTAACAAATTTTATTTGTAATAACAACACCTGACCTTTCATATATTTTTAATTATTTTTTTCACATATTTAACAATGAAGTGGCATATGGAAAGTATATACACTCTTAAAAAATAACAATGTTTACTTTCAATTTATATAGGATAGAGTGAGAATTGTGATCATCCTATTCTGGTAAAAAAGTTATTTTTCTCTATGTAGTAAACATATTTCAGATTCTATTTGAAGAACACACATATAGGCTCTATGGTGTTCTTAAGGACATTAGGATTGTTCTACTGGAAAAATGTGGGTTCCAAGTTGTGAACGCTTAACCGGTAGAGGGAAATAACTGAGTAGATAATCCTTCATCGTAAAAGAGGTATACCTGAATTTGCTATGTGGATGTACGAGTATATATTGTAACGTAAAAATCAGGTCTTGGAAAATCTTAAGATGTAAGCGTATTTATTGATGACGTCAGTACGACTAGTCGAAAATTACCAACCAAACTATCTACAGCTAGAGAATATTGAACAAGCAAGCTAAGGAATATTTTTATGATGATTTTATAAATACAGAGTAATATATATTTATATTGCCACGTGGAAAATTAGGGAAGACAAAAACTTCAGGAGGAAACAAAATTTATTTCAGGCAAGGACAAACTAAAAAGGTAAACAAAAGATAAGCCACGAGGGAAATTTACAGAGTCGCAAGATATAAAAATAAAAATGACTACTCTGTTAAATAAAAAATAATAAAATTAAGAAATACCATGTTACATAAATAAAATTAATAAATACTATGTTACAATATAATCTGTTGAATATTTTCATTGAATAATTAAATTAAATAATGAAATATAAATTATTTCTTCGCCACAACATATATATTTTTTTCCATTGTATAACTATACACGGTCATGAATCCTAAATTCATGGATTGAACTTATATTCTTTACATATATCTAGGAGTTATTTCGTTTTGGTTGGTTATTTAGAATTGACTGTAACATAAATGTTTCAGAGTTTGATCCAGGAAAATCCAGTGAAGACCAAAGTGCAACTAGACATATCTCCTTATAGACCTTTATGTGTTTTTGTTGCTGCGGCTAATTTTGTATAATCCCTGTTTATTGGCTATAGTAGAATATTTGGCTTTTGTTAGAATTTGTCCAAAATAGTATTTTTGTATTTTAAACAATTTGAACCTTTTAACATTACACACGTATCTACACCTTTTTTTTCTGGCTTGTTTAATATTCAAGGTGTGGTTATTTTTTCTTTTTTTCGCATTTGTTGATTGTAGCTTCCTTGAAAGTGGAGATTCAAAAAATTTCAGATTTTTCATAGATTTTAAATGGAGACCCCACCTCCCACCAAGGGGATCATCACCGCATATTTCCATTTCCAGAAAAGGGTATTTAAGGTCAAAGATATTTAAGGGGGGACGCTAAAATAATCTTTAAAATTTTAGAATAGAAAAGGTGGATATAATAAATAGGCACTTTTGAAACTGTGAAAAATAGTACCAATGTGACATTGTACTGGGATAAGGTTTATAAATTAAGAAAAAGGCATCTCCTTATTATGCAACTGAGCGCAAGAGATCAGCAACTTTCAGTTGCATGAAATGAAGATACCTTTTTCTTACTTTTAAAACTATTTCAGCCTACTATAGTTGAAGACCTTTGGCCTTGATTACAATTTTTAAAATTAAAAATATGTAGTGAAGATCCCCTTGGTGTGTATATCTTCAAATCTACAGCCTGCACCACAATGACGAGGCCCAACAGCCCGATATGCGAACATGGTTTTTTTATCTTCATAATTCGAAAATGGGTATTGACCAGCTCTTTGTAATTAGAATTTAGTTTATACTTTTCCCGATAGTTGGCAGTGAACCATCAACAAAATTTAGTTACATTATCACAAACTGCCCTTTTATTATATTTCAAATTTTGTTTTCATATTGTATCTCTGAAAAAGGAACATGGAAAAATAAACAGAGGCTTTATGAAATCTATACAAAGCAGATATCTCTCCAAGTACATTTATTTTAAGAGAAAAAATTAAAATATAAATTACGCAATATATATATATTACGCATCAGACAAAATAGGAAAGAAAAGAAAAAATACAAAGGGACATTTTTTGAATAAAATCTTATTTTACAAATTTAATATGGTTTATTTTCAAACAAATATGATCCAAAAATGGATATTATAAAATATATTTGAGAAAATTCTGACAGTAAAAGTAAAATACAATATAAAATTTGATAAGGTTATATGAAATGGAAATTTGAAAGAAAGTCGCGAAGTTTATATAATATCAATTACCATTTATCTGTAGAAACTCTTGGAATTTTTCAGTTGAAACCTTCACCAATTTCCTAGAACTTTAAACCCTACATATAGAGTTACATCATGAAAGCAATAACTCGCCATCTATTCCTTTGCTTGTTTGTTAAATAATTTCTAGCTGTAGATAGTTTGGTTGATAATTGTCGACTAGTCGTACTGACGTCATCAATAAATACGCTTACATCTTAAGATATTCCAAGACCTAGTTTCTACGTTACAATATATACTCGTACATCCACATAGCAAATTCAGGTATACCTCGTATAACGAATGAAGACATTAAGACGCGAATGTTTATTTTCACAAATAAATCAAACTTCTACTGTCCTTACTGCGATGAAAAATATTGAGAAGGCTTGGCTAATCAGTCGTGAACCTTCCCAACGATTTCGCCAATTTCATCTACCAGACCGCTTCGATATAGATGGCGCATTATTGCTTTGTATTAATTTATGCCTAACTTGTCCTCATTTTTTTGCGGAAGAGCATTATTCGATTCAAATATTTATATAATTCTACTGTCCTAAAATTTTATGTCTATAGTTTGCCTAAATACTATTTCTGAATTTCCACCCTTCAGTGTAGCATATAAAAGCAGAATGATCCAATACAGTATTAGAGCTCTAAAGAAGCGATCTGGTAGATTAAAAATTGGCGAAACCACTGGGAAGGTTCACCACTGATGAGTCAAGCCCTCCCAATATTTTTCATCGCAGTAAGGACAATAGAAGTTTGATTTATTTGTGAAAAGAAACATTCGCGTCTTAATGTCTTCATTCGTAATAGAGTTACATTATATTAGCTTCTGTCAGAAAGCTGAATGTGGAGAATTATTATTAGTAGAAATGTCGTTGTTTTCAACTAAACATCCCTTAATAAAGATTATAAAAATATGCAATTATTCACAAATATCCTACCTTTAACATCCCTGTTGGGATGAAAAAGAAAAAAAGAGCACAAAGTGAGCTTCAACAATGTGCTTAAACTCAAAGTAACTAGTAAATCTCAAAACAAGAACGTTCTACTTCTCAAATTGTCCGATTTTCTGTCTGAATTGCGTAAAAGAAATAAATTAGAGGGAAACTTTGGTTGAATGAGTGCGCAAATTAGAATTCAAACTATAAAGGAAACGGAAAGAGAGAATAAATAAACACGTGAATAAAAATAAACACGTAATCGATTTTAATAACAGTTGGTAATAACTTCAAACAACGATACAGACAGATGAGTACATTCATAGAAAAAAACTTAATGAAGTTGTACGTTTTTGCATGTATATCAGGATTCAGATAATAACTCTGATATATATATTCAATACAAAGTGAACTTTATTGAAGCCACACGAGATAACCAAGTATATAAAAACATTCACACACAAAAAAAAAAAAAAAAAAAGATTACCGTGAAATCAGATAATTTACAATTTCTCAAGTTTTGTTCATGAGTGTGTACATATCATCTAACACACAACCATCTATATAAGTTAATTAACTAATGTCAGAAAAAACCTCATTAATTTATCTTGAATTCTCTAGCTAGCCATATCTTTAATAAGTCAAAATATGCATTAAATGTGTAATCTGCATACAAATAAATGCCCCAATACCAATCCAACAGGACAAATTTCACCAAAATGTTGAAGAATGTCTATGTTGGTTTGCAAATTCATGATAGATCTAAAAGAGAAAACTTCACAAGTTTTCATATCTACAATTCCACCTACTTATGGCTTTATATATTCAGAAATAGCCTATACATGCACTGCTTTAAATTATAGGTAATACCTTTGCGAGAAGGAATAGAATAAATTATTGTAGCAAAATAAACACGTGGAAGGGCTTGGAGCCCGAAAGCTAGTAACTTATACATTTTAATAAAGAAAACTTTTTCTCTACTTTGTTAGCATTTTATAAGTCTTTAAAGAGAAATTTTATTTTTCGTTAAAACACGTTTTCGGTTTGCATCGAACAGATTTATAGAAAGAATCTCGACTAAGAAGAAAATAATTGTTTATGTATAAATTTCACATCAATAGAACGCTCCCAAGAACAAATTTCACATCAACAGCAGGCTCCCAAGAACACATTTCACATCAACAGACGGTTCCCAAGAACGAAATTCACATTAACAGCGCAGGCACCCAAGAACAAATTACGCATAATAGCCGGCTCTCAAAAACAATTTTAATATCAACAACAGGCCCCCAAAACGATATTTAAAATCAACAGCAGGCTCTCAAGAACAAATATTACATCACTAGCAGGTTCTCAAGATTTAACCTCAAGAGATAACCATACCATGAAGAAACTCAAAATCACATCATTGCACAATCATGTTTAAAAAATAGGAGTGCTCAGAAATGTGGTGCTTTTCTCTTAAAGAATGCGTCTTGAAAGAGTACCATGAAAGGATGAGTTATCCATCCTTGAACAAGACGGCCAAAGTGATCTTTCTTTTATTTTAATAGCTAGATACGATAAAGTAGATCAAAACCTATGTGAGATCACCAATGATATTCCCGTTGAACGGAGAACTTCTATCCACTGACTCCACGGCAATTCATAATTCTTAATATAGATACAAACAGCTCGAGTCAAAAGTGCAGATACAATTGTCATGGGGACACTCACTGTTAAAATCAAGCATAAGTCCATTCAAATATTTGAATTTTACCAGATTTTGGGTATTTCTCGCTATCAAAAATACTATTGAGGCACACCGCGAAACATGTTGTCATTTACAACAGAAAGTAAATTTCTTTCAAGGAATTCAAAAAGTGTTTTGAAAAATGCTAAATATAACTTTAACCATTTCATACCATCTAATCCTAGAGTACCAAGATGTACCATGCAATGGATACCAGTCCATGTTGGAATAGAGGTCAATGAGCAGGCTGATGGCCTAGCGTAGGAAGGACGAAAACAGGTACTGGAAACCAGTTTCAATAACACTGAAAGACGCAAATATCATAACAAAACTCATTTAAAAAAAAAAACCTGCCCATATCCAACCTCAACATTAACAGAGAATTAACAACAACAATTTCAAGAATCAAATCAGGACATTTTAAAGGAATGAAGATAAACCTAGACATGACATGACTAGATCCTACAGAAACTGCAATAACTGTCACTAAACCCAACTCACTCTGGACCATATATACAGTTGCCCAGCCATCCTTGCAGACCTCTATATGGCAGACATCAATCCAGACGAGGACATCCTTACAAACAAGGCACC
>CP092872.1:60509812-60522183 GCA_030710605.1 Cordylochernes scorpioides
TTAACAGAATAGTTTAATCTATGAAATTATAATTTTGAAATAAACAATTTTTTATAACATATATATTCTCTCCCGTGACTATATATAGTGTTATAAAATAAAACAATTTCAATAACTACTCCAAAATGATTTTGAATTTCGATTTGTTAATATAGTGTCAGTAATTTAAATATAATTGCATAATTGTAACAAATAAATTTACTGGAAATGTGTTTCTTTCCAATAATATCATCAAATATTATCTCTACTATCTCAAGCTCTCTCAGTAAATAACTTTTATCATTGTAATAAGGTCTGTAGAGATAATATTTGATGATATTATTGAAAAGAAACACATTGCTAGTAATATTATTTGTTACAAATTTCATCGATAGATGACAATTGAATTTATGAATATAATTGCATATAATGATAATTAGTATAAAAATAAAGAGAGAGATTAAAATATTTTTGCGTTTCTTTTATTCAAATAAGGGAAGGCAAGCTTTCACACGGTCGGGCTTCATCAGGCCATAAATACTATTTATTATTGATTTGTTATAAATTTATTTCTGTGAATCTATATATATATATATTTTTATTTCAACACACAAAACGCGATATCCCGGCTAGGGATAATTGCGTCTATTTAAAATTTTAAACAGAAACAGTTATAACATATTATACAAGAAAATATACAATAAAAGAGAAACAACAAGTTATATTAGGAACCTGATCCTTTCAGGTTAGAGAGATAATCATAAATATATTTACAAAAATAGTTAAATCTGTGACAATTATCTCTGGTATTTACAAATTGATATAGATATACAACATTATTTACTGTCTGTTGTCTAGCGATAAAGAAGAGTGGGCATTCCAGAAGTAGGTGTCTCGAGTCCTGGATTTCGTTGCCACAATGACAGCTAGAGTCCTCAACCGCTCCATTGGGTGATAAAAAATCCCTTAAAATTTCCATGGTTCGTTGTAAACTGGGTATTATAAAAATTGGAACGGAAAAATGTTGTAATTCCAAACGGGAAAAAGCTTTGGAATGTTTCATTTGTTTTTAGAAATTTTTTATCCATTTTTTGCACTTAATATTGTATTAGATAATAAAAAAAAGGCATATATTGTATTTAATAAAAGATTTATTTGCTAATATTTCGGTTGACTGAACGCCAAACCTTTATCAAGGCATTACATTTTTGTATAAACAAATTCAGCGCCGTATATATATATTTTTTTTTTATTATTTCAACTGTGTTATTATAACACTAAACGGCGCTGAGTTTGTTTATACAAAAAGGTAATGCCTTGATAAAGGTTTGGTGTTCAGCCAACCGAAATAGTAGCAAATAAATCTTTTATTAAATCCAATATATGCTTTTTATTATCTAATGATTTAAATATGGATTGCCCTATTTTCAAAATTAATATTGTATGTGTGTTTCAAGCCTTTGCGGAGTCATTAGCCTGATGAACGACGACCGCATCGAAGCTCCATTTTTAAAATTAAAGGCACTGCAAATATTCTTATTTTTAATCAATAGTGTCAGTATACCCCAAGCTAAAAACCGAACAATTGAATTATCATGTTTTATAGTCATTAGTATGAATACATTACATAGATAAAAATAATGATTTTTGTATAATAATCATTTATTTCACTAAGAAAAGTTCTGATTATGTAAATATTTACCTGTATATATATAGCATCCTCTAGTTTCTTGGAAAGTAGCCTGACGAAGGACGTCAAAGTCTGAAAGCTTGCTGAATTTACAGCATTAATAGAAGAAACTCGTCGACGTTAACTTTTATTCTTTATTCAGCATGAATACAACTAAAGTATGTAAATAATCACTCAGTTTATACTAATAATCATAAAAATGATAATAAATTTTTATATTGAATTTTTAGTTTATAGATATAGCTTGTATAATGACAATTAATTTTACTACAATCATATAATAGTTTTATAAAATATATGAATTAAATTTATTTTGAACACTTTAGACCCGAAGGATATCCAATTCGAGTCCTTGTCTATTAGAATGTTTTTGAAACGATTTTTATATTTATTTTTTAATAAACAACTCGATTTTTGTACGGTCCAGTAGACCATGCAACTCTGGAATAATCTTTTCTCGAAGTGTTAATATGTATATTATAAAAAAGAGATTTTCTCCTTGATTTTGGTATGCAGTCGTGGAAAAGATAATAATAAAATTAGTTATCAAAAATAAGTTTAATTAAGCTTATGGAATATATAAAAACATAATTTGAGAAAGGTACTGCCTGGCTTAAGGCGTAAGAATAAAAAAAAAATGAAATACTTATTTACATAATGTACAAAAGGTTTGAGCCAGCCATCGTGAAACAACAACAATGAGTTTTTTATAGGGGACCTCTGGCGGTCGATTTAGCAGAGTATTTGAATCTATGAAATATATATATTTTTAAATAAAATAATATTTTAATATAACATATATATATATATATTCATATGCGAACAATATATTAAACTTTTTATATTATGACTTGCCGTTAAATTGTGTATTTTTTAGAATCTCTGACATAGAATCTGTGAGTATTTACCTTGGTAGCTTTAGTACCTAGTAGTAAAGATAGACCTACCTTAAGTTTTCAAAGTTTATTCTTAATTTATCTACTTGACTATGATTCGGTAGCCAAAGGAAACAAAATTATTAATATATTGTTATTATTATAAAGTCATCAATTCACTCTACAAGATGTTACACATGTCATTTCCATAAGATATTCCACAAATACAATAGACTCATTTTAGAATCTTTGATCTCCAAAGACAATAACAACATAAACAGAAGAATTGATCTACCCCAACAGTTCCAGCATATTCAACGCAAGTATAATGCCCACCCCCATTGAAACTGTCCTCCTAACCCTCTATAACTGGAAACTATTTTTATATTAATTTTTTTTTTTTCAAATTTATTTCTGTGAATCTCTATTATATGTATGTTGCATACCTTTGCGGAGCCAGTGGCCTGATGAAGCGTGACCGCGCGAAAGCTTGCCTCCCGATATCTGAATAAAGAAACTCTGCAAATATTTTTATTTAATTCATTTATAATATTATTTAAATCTATATTTCAAGTACATACTATAAAGCTATAACGCAATATCTATATACAGTAAATGAAAACAATAAATCACGAATGTTTCTTTCATACATAAAACGAACTTCTACTGTCCTTACTGCGATTATTTGCGGAAGAACATTGCTCGATGCAGGTATCTACGAGTATATGTAATTCTACTGTCCTATAAACTTATGTCGATAGATTTCTTAAATAGCATTTATGAGATTCCACTTTTCAGTGCAGCGTATATAAGCAGAATCGTCCAATATAGTATTAGAGCTCTGAGAAACGGTTTGGTAGATTAAATTGACGAACCCGCTGGAAGGGTTTACCACTGATGAGTAAAGCCCTTCCAATAATTCTTTCATCGCAGTAAACACAGTAGAAGTTCATTTTATGTATTAAAGAAACACTATGTAGAAAAAGATACAGGTAAAAGAATAGTTTTAAAATTAAATTAAATAAACATAACTTTTACCATAATATGAATATATCTAATTTATCCGTAAAATGTTAATGAAAAAAAGAAATATAAAATAATGCGTAGATGCCATTGACCGTTGACTGTACGATGAACATGATAGATATAGAAATACTAGCCGAATGACCCGGGCAACGCCCGGGTTTTACCCGATTGAATGCTTTTATTCAAATACTATTCGTTACAATTATAAATTGGCGCCGTGGATGTCATTCTTGTATAATATATAAATTAGTTTTAAAAATTGTAAAAAAAAAAATGCAGCGGCCGGGAATCGAACCCGGACCGCCCACGTGGCAGGCGAGCATTCTACCACTGAACCACCGATGGTTATGAGAAATGGCCATATTTGGGTATTTATTCCATTCCCAAAAGCAAACGGTGACAGAATTGATTATTAAGAATTGTTGCTTGATGACTCTGATAACTGTATATATTAATAAATCAAAGATCACTTTTCCCGTCAAAGTAAATGTTTAAACTGAACACCATCTATATATCGTTTTGAAGTTTGTTTTGACGGGACAGGCGTACATTGCTTCTATAGCTAAATTTACTCCTGAAAATATTTTCCCGATATTTAAATACTTGAAAACAAAATATGTTGAAGTAAATTTATATGAAAATATGAAGAGTTCAGGTTGTCTATGCCAAATAAGATTACATGGTTAAATAGCTTTATAAGAATGAACTTCTCTTGGATCAAAATAAGAATTTTCATTTTAATCCTCCAATATTTCGATGAGACTGGTCACTCATGTTCTTCTCGAAGCATTCTTCTATATAGACATCTGCTAGAAGGAGATGGATGGCCAGCTCTGACGAAATATCTCAGAATTTCAATATACAAGCTTATCATTACTCTTCACAATTCTTCCTTTCATACTTTATCCCTAAGGATAGAAATAGTCGTTATTTCTCTTTAAAATAAATTACGATTTTTCGTTCAAAAGAAACACTTGCGGTAAAACTTTTCAAACGTCATTTTACAATCATAAGTCGCGTTATATTGTATTATAAATACAGGCTTATATTGATCCAAGAGAAAGCTTATCGTCAATCTGGAAAAAACAGCCACATTAACCAATGATTTATTTAACTCCAGAGGTTTCAGTGACTTGCTGTCACTCTACACTGAGGAGGGTGATCTCTCTGAGGAGGGTGATCTCTCTGAGGAGGGTGATCTCTCTGAGGAAAATGACAGCAGGTCACTGAAACGTCAGGAGTTAAATAAATCATTGGTTGATGTAGATATATATTTTCTATCAACTTCCAACCAATAAATGATCTTCAGAACTTATCGTCAATATACACTGCTAGCCACTCAAAGTGCAGCCCCAAGAAAGACAAGAGATATCACAACAATATATATATATTTTATAGATAACATGTTGACCAAGTATCAAATAATTAATTTATAGACTTTTGCGAAGTGTGGTTCCTGCCAGAATCAGTAGCCAGAGTAGCTGCCATTGTTGGAGATCACCGCTGCCACACGCCTCGGCATTGATTCAAAGAGACTTTGGATGTATTCTTGGGGTACAGCAGACCAAGCAGCTTCCACACGTTGCAAAGTTGATCTGGTGTGGCAGCTGCGGATGTAATCTGGGTAATCGTTGAGCAACCATGGACCACATGTTTTCTATCGGCGAAAAGTCCGGAGAGAGAGCCGGCCAGGGAAGCAATTTAATCTGGCGATTGACGAAGAACCTTTGGACAATGCGTGCTATGTGTGGTCGCGCATTATCCTGTTGAAATATGGCTGTGGGCAAGCCCTGAAGGTAAGTAAGGACAACTAGCTCCAACACCTCGGAGATGTAGCGTTGGCTGTTCAAAGTACCCGGCAATATGTACTAGAGGAGTGCGAGAGTGATATCCAATACCGCCCCATACCATAATACCCGGTGCAGGACCAGTGTGGCGGTGCATAACGCAGATGTTTAGCATCCTCTCTCCACGGTGTCTCCAGACTCAAATCCGACCATCGTGGTCTTGCAGACAGAAGCCTGACTTGTCAGTAAAGACAATTTTATTCCATTCTGCCGTCCAAATCCTTCTTTCACCTTACCATTGGCGGCGGAGACGTCTCTGGTTCTGCGTCAAGGGTCGACGAAGCAATGGACGTCTTGCGGACAGACCACTCTGCTGTAAACGGCGTCGAATGGTACGCGCAGACATTGGATAATGCGTTACAGACTGAATGTGCTGTGCTACGGTTCGTGATGTGACTGAGCGATCTGTGACTGTCATGTGCACAATTTACCTGTCAGCACGTGAAATGGTGCACTGAGGTGGATGCGATCGAACACGTCGGTCCGACGTACCTTCCTGCATCCAACGATCACATATCCGCATTACAGTTGTTTGGTTTCGTCCAACACGACTACCGATTTTCTTGAAAGATAATTCACAATCTCGGTAGTCCACTATCCTTTCTCTGTCGAACTCGGATACTTGATCAAAAGATGATCGCTGATTTCTACGAGGCATAATTGATAGTTAAAAAAAAACACACACAAGAAACACACAATTGCCGAAGTTTAAATCGTCGAAATCTCCAAGCCTTAAATATTGCTTTGAAGTGGAGTCACAGGCGCGCGTGATGAGCGTTGGAGCTGAAATTCTAATCATTTGCATATCTCACCTCCGCTAATGCATGTTGTAAATTTCAAGTTATTTGCATGCTTCTTTCAGGGTGTTGCATTTACGGTGGCCAGCAGTTTATTCCGCATTATAATATGCGATTGTCATATATTTAGAATTATATAAATACCCAAGAGTAAGCCTTTTTGTATGCAGTTGCCATTGTGTGTTAATTCCGTAGTGAAAAAATAATTATCAAATTTTCACCGTTTGCAATTTTTCTCAATCCATTCCATTTTATATGAATGAAAGCCATGGCTTGTACACTTATATCCCACAAATATGTATACAGTATACAGGCCTCAAATTGTCTAAATGACTCCTAGTATGAAAAAAATTCGTATTAATCAAATGAATTTTCTTTCATTGTGATACACACACAAATGGAAAAATTTATTAATTTCTTAAACCAAACAATAATTTTTTTCTTCAAATAAAAGACACTTCGACTAGTAAATCTTTTTATTATCTCGACGTTTCGACAAAAATATTTTGTCCTCGTCAGGAGCGAACAAAAATTAAAACATTTGGCAAAGCGTTAGAAATTGTCGAATTTTTGTCGAAACGTCGATACAATAAAATGATTTACTGGCCGAAGTGTCTTTTATTTGAAGTATGAATGCCGTCCAGGCAGCCTCTATCTTTACGATAACAATCAATGATATTTTGACCAGTAAATCTTTTTATTATTATTTGACTATAAATATTTACTGACCGAAGTCTGTTTAATTTTAAGTACTATGAATGCGAGCCAGGCAACCTCTATCCTTTACAATCACAATCTACACAATAAAATATATTCCTAATAACTGCGTTAAAATTCCATCACCGTTATATGTGATCGAGAGAAGGCATTAAATATTTATTAAGGAAAAAAACGGAGATCTCAAAGAAAAAACTTTCGCTTTAAAAAAATAAAAACGCATAAATATTGCTCGCTTGCTATTTTAGCCATTAGTGAGAGATCAAAAGAAAAGTTAAGAAAAGTAAAACTAGATTTAGAAAAACCGTAAGTAATATTTGAGATATTATCCAAAATATATTGATTTTTGAATATTATTTATTAAGATATTGTGTGCCTTTTGTGTTTTTTAATTATGGACTATATCATATATTTTTAAATATTAAAATCTTATATTTGACTTTCTCTCTCTCTAGGCCTTTAAAACAGCTTGGCACTGAGACTTCACGATAGAGTGAATGTTTGAGCAAACACACACAACATTGTTCCACAAATAGTTATATAGTATTATCGGTATTCTCATTATTATGAGTTCACAATTCAACAACAACAACAACAACAAAAAAGCCTTTATTTAGGGTCACTGACCCTATACAGGATTCACCAGAGGTATGCATAAGAACAAAGCAGTGAGACAAAGAAAACAACAATATAAACAGAAAAAAAAGAAAGAGAAAGAGGGAAGCAAGAAAAAACAACACAAAAAGAGTAGCAGTAATAAAGTGAGGAGTGAGTGTCACTTGGCCTTCTTCAGAGATATGGACTTGTGGAAACCATAAAACTTGTAGCAATATACTTATTCTGGGTCATATTGTCAATTATTGATGGAGGTGAAGCACAGAGTTGCCCAGTTTTGAGCATAAGGGTTCTTCTTTCTTCTTTCAGAGTAGAGCAATCAAAAATATAGTGGGCGATTTCATTTTTTAGTTTTGAATTACAGAAGGTACAAATCGGGTCCTCACCGCAGAGCATCTTGGTGTGGTTTTCTCTAAAAAAACTTGAAAGTATTCTAACTTGTGCGAGTAGTCTTACAACCGGGAAAGGAAAATCTCCTAAAAGGTATACCTCCGTCATGAAATATATGTGAATGTCTTTGTAGTGAGAGTATAGCTTAGATTTATCCATTCTTGTAAGGTCGTTTTGAGTTCATAATTTTTATATTATTATTATTATTTTTTAAATTCATATTTCTAACTTTCTGACATGAAAGTTCTTCTACAGGAGAAAACACAACTAGATATTTATATATTTATAATTGTATGTAATTCTGCTGTCCTCAAAGCTTATGTCCATAGTTCTTCTAAAATACCCATTCCAAGAGTCTAACAACAGTATCACTCTAAAAGGAAGTTCCAAAAATGCAATATAACAGCGATATTGTAGATTAAACTGGCGAAATCGCTGGGAGGGTTCACCACTGATGAGCCAGGCCCTCCCATTAATTTTTCCATTGCAGTAAGGGCAGTAGAAATTGTTTATTTTCAAAAAGAATCTCACGCCTTCAAAATAATTTCGAATTATGACAACTAGAGATATAATAAATGTTTATAAAAATGTATGTTGTGTCGCTCTGGGCCACGAAACACTCTTATACTTGAAACAAATATTCTTTATTTGTAAAGCTAAAAGCCACAGTAGCAAAAGGCGTTTAAAGCAACAAGACTACTCTATTCATAAGACTCGACTGGACCCCTTAATTTAATTCATACGTCCTATTTATAGCACAAATAATTTAAATTGAAACTATGTAAATTGTGCCACACAAAGAACAAATATGCAAAGAGGAATTATGCAAAGACACAACAATGTAAAAGAAACTTATATAAAAGGAATCCTGCTATTTTTCATTTTATTATCATAAGTAGAAAAATAGTAGTAGTAATATAAATAAGAATTTATTCGAATTATTATTATTATCGTCGTCGTTTTTCGAGGTTTTGACTATGAACTGTAAATCCACACGACACCTATATTTGGAATTAACACCCGCGCGACATTTGTGTCTTTTAATAGAAACTATTTCAGAGCGAAATTTTCATGTTTGAATGAAGCAAGAAAATTCCAAAATAAATCTTCGCCCCAAAATAGTTTTAATTATAAAATACAGAAGTCAGGCTAATTCTTTTTATCTAATTAGAGAGCCTAATCGGCTTACTTAGAAGTTATGAAAATTCGAAACTATTATAAACGCGTATGATTCTTTTAAAATTAAACAATTTCTACTGCCCTTACTGCAATGGAAAAATTAATTAGAGGGCCTGACTCATCAGTAGTGAACCCTCCCAGCGGCTTCGCTAGTTAAATCTACCATACCGCTGTTATATTGCATTTTTTTTTATCTTCCTTTAATAGTGATACTAGCCGAATGACCCGGGCAACGCCCGTGTTTTACCCGACTGTATATGTTACAACGGTGATCCTTAGGTCGCTGGTTCAAATCCAGCTCGAGGGAGTTTTTTTATTTTTTTTTATTGGCTGCCGGCGAGCAAGTGACCTCCCTGTGCGCGCGCATCCGTGACAGAGGCCGACGAGAGGAAAGACGGTCGTGACTATATATAGGGATTGAAGCTAGACTCTAGAGTTGGCGCGTTAAAATATCATAACTTAAAAGTTAGTTATCGTAAGAAGATTATTGCTCGATGTATTTAACTTGTATTTATCAAAAATGTATCTACTGTTACTAAAAACATACATGCATAGTTCATTAAATATATATTTATCAAATTTTTCTCCAAAGGGCCGAATATAAAAGCAATACAGCTCAATGTAGGTTCAACTGATGTAACCGCTGGGAGGGTTCATTACTGATAAACTAAGTCCTCTAAATATTTTTTTTTTTCATCTCAGTGAGAAAGGTAATATATTACGTTATTAAAAAAAGAAAATTTCGTGCTGAAATAGATTCTATTATAAATAACTACTTCTATATTGTTGAAAGGTTCCATTTGGATATATCACATAGTATGAAAATATATGCGGAACACACAATCAAGCATATAAATCACATTTTACCTTTTTATTATATCCACATGTACTTTTGGTCAGGATATGCCTTCATAAAAGGCAATTCGCTGAGGGAAAAGTTTTATATATAACGGCAATACAAGTTTTCGCGCTCAACAGCCCTTCGGCAGGTATAACTACGCTACTGAAATTTTTCGAATTTAATCCATATATATACATACAACGAAGCAGGAAATATAAGACATATGCAAAAAACTGATTTACATAGTAAAATGTAAAAAAAATGGATTATTGATTAATGCTAATTCTCTATTGAGGTTATGTAATTACAGTAAATAAATTGGGAAGCCGAAGATTATTGTTTAGGTAGGAGGTTCCGGAATTATACTATGATATACGTCGGGCAAATCTATGGATCTATTGATTCCTTTGGGTTTTTTAGTGAGTATAGTTTCGAGTACTAGGAGCTGGTGCTTGCTCTTTATATCCTGATAATGGGTTGAGGGTTCACTAATATTGAATGAATGGCATGTGTTGTGCTGGTATACAAGAGAACGGGGATCCTTTCTTTTAACTGATCTTTCGTGCTCAGCCATTCGGATCCTCACCGTTCTCCCCATCTCTCCCACATACGTGGCTTCACACGGCAGGCATGATATTGAGTATATGACATTATTTTTACTGAGGGAATCTGTAGGAGTGTTTCTTCTGGTTATATTATGTCTTAGTCTGTCTGCGAGGGTTAGTGTATTAGAGAAGTAGGTATTGATGCCATGTTTCTTCAATATTCGTGCTATGGCGGTGGATTTGGAAGAGAAGGGAATAATACAGTTGGATAGATACGGAGGATTTCGTGGACGGTTTGTAAAAATGCTTAAAATGAAGAATGTCGGATAGCCAGCAGAATTAAGATGGTTGGTTATATTAAGTTTTTCTATTTATTAGAAAAGTGGAAGAGAACAATGGCTGTGTATACGCTTTGATAAAGTTCTTACAATGTTAATTTTGTGGGAAAGAGGACAGAAGGATGTGTAATGTGTGTAGTTGGGGAGGAAATCCTTTTTGTAAAATACGGTGGTGTGGTATCTGCTAGGGGTTTGGACTATTAATATGTCTAAGAACGGAATAACTTGATTTTGGGCTTTTTCAATGGTAAAGGACATGTCTCTATGATAATTATTGAGATAGGTTAAAACTCGATCTATTGAATTCTTGTCGCAAATACAAAAGATGTCATCTACATATCGGCGCCAGAATCCTATGCAGGTTTTATGCTTATCGTTGATTGAATTATTTATATTGATCATTATTAATTCCGCTGCAATGGTTGAAAACAGCTTCCTATTGGGGAGCCTCGTACCTGCCGGTAAGTCTGAGACTCGCGAAACTAAAAATATTCATCTTTAGGCAAATATCAATGAGGTTTCCTATTGTTTGTGCGATGGGTGAATCTGTCTGTACAATCGGAAAGGAAGGTACTTGCGCTGTCTTTAATTAACTGGTGGAGAAGGCTTAAGAACAAGGAAACGTCATACAAACACATTACGTTGTTGGGATCAGGTGATATATTACACAAGTCTTCAATGAATTCTTGGGTGTTGTGAACTGAATATTGGTGTTTATACCGTTTCAGTAATAAAGAGAAGAGGTTTAATAGGTATTTGGCTTACAGCGCTGCTGGTTATCTGTGGTAGGCTACAATAGGACGTAGTGGGATATTAGGCTTGTGAAATTTGGGCAACCCATATATGTATGCGTCCGTAGTAAGGCTTGATATGAATAGTTTGTAATCATCGGTTGTAATGTTCTAGTTTCTTTTTTGATATAATAGAGCTCGTTTGAAGTTATGGTATGTTTGAAATTTGTCCGCCTCCGTTATGGGAACAAAGGTTGAGTTATCAGAGAGTATATCAATCATTTTAGATCGGTACAATGAGGTATCCATGATGACTGTCTGTGAGCCTTTATCGGAGTTAGAGATGACCAGATCTTTTCGATTTTTCAATCTCTGTATGATGTTTTTTTCTTTGCTAGAGTTATGCTGCTGGGATATCCGTCTCATAAGTAAGGTGGATACCTGACGTCTTATATCACTCTTTGCTTGGTGGCCGAGGTCCTTGATAGACGCTTCAACACCGCTTATGGTTTTAAAGTTGTCTGGGTTGGCTCCGTTCCTATAGTTTAGGCCCTTGGATAGCAACGAAATCTCCGCTTGTGACAGTTCTGAGTTTGAAAGGTTCACGATTTGAGGGTGTTCATCTGCTGGCCTATGAAGAAAGAAACCATATTTTCGTGACCAGAACGAAAACTTTTTATCATGTTTCTTCTTAAGCAAATAATCCTGAGATATTATTTTTGATGTGATTAGAATTATGAGATAGGTAAGAACATCTGGTGCTACCTGTTGTGCGGTGAGAGTCAGAAGACCTTTGATGGA
>CP092872.1:60522283-60556459 GCA_030710605.1 Cordylochernes scorpioides
ATGTAGCAGATTATTTATTGTTTTATGATAAGATTTTTAAATTTTGATATTTGTATTTTCATACACTGTAATATATTTTCATTGCTTTTCTGTTATCTTATTAGTTTCAATTTGTGCTTACATTAAATAAATTGCTGTGTCATTCTGAAGTTTGTCTTTTCTAATTTTCTATGTTACAATTTTATTTATTGGAGTAACTAAAGTATGTCAATTATATTGAAATCAAAAATTAAATGCATTTAAATAAAAAAAAACTTGTAGTTATTTAATAATGATATAAAGAGAGAACCTTATGTTTAAACAAAGAATAATTTCAGGACTTTTTTGGCTTAGTTTTAATTCTATAATTAGCTTTAAAAACCAAACCTCTATAAAATATGAAAATCAAATTAAAATGAAAAATCATTCTCTTGGTATACCAAGAAACTCTTAAACAAATACCTTTTGTAAAATATTGATTTAGAATCAATGGATATTCGAAATATATAATGATACAATAGCACACGTTAGCCCATCGCGCCCGCACGTACTTGCGGTAAAGTATTTAGAGATGTAATCCGAAATCTAAAACCTTTTCTAAAAAATTATCCTATTACCTATTTCTAAACATAGATAACTCTATGAATCTTATGAAGGCTATTCATTTTTAAAACTCTACAGAGATTTATTGTAAATATAAAACTTTAAAACCTATTTGAAAAATAGTACAAAAGTGAATTTTAACTTGAATCAGGTGAATATATTAATAAAAATGGTATTTCCTGAGCGTGCAACTTAAAGTTTCTGATGGTTTGCGCCATCTATCGGAATAAATATCAACTAATCGTTGATTTTTAATTACTCCAGAATTGCAAAAATACCGTTGCAAGATTAGGAAATACCATTTTTCTTAATTTATGCACCTGATTCAAGTACAAATTCACTTTTGTACTAATATTCACATTGATTGGCGTTCTCACGCCCTTCCGGCCTAAATAGCGGTTTCATGGTTTTTCAAGATGCCCTAAAGACCAGCTTTTTTTGGTCGTTGAGGTACAGCTTGCACCACGCTGACGAGGACCTACAGCCCGAAACGGGTACGTGGTTAGCTTTTCTTGATTTATCAAGAAACTGTATTTGACCAATATTGGAATAATTAAAAATCAAGGATCAGTTTATATTTATTCCGATAGATGGCGTAAGCCATCAGCAACTTTCAATTACACGATTAGGAAATGCCTTTTTCTTAATTGACAACCAATGCTATATTAATTGTATATATCTTTAGTGTTAAAAGGGGGGTCGGTGGAAGGCTGGTTAAACCGTTTGGTTTTCGACCACTACGACTCGGGTTCGATTCCTGCATTGGACACTTTTTTTGTTAAAAAAATGCTCCAATGGCCCCCCCCGATTCTTGCAAAAGTCCAACTCCAACAGCGAGTGCAAGTAACCAAACGGGGCTCTGGCACATTTCTAAGTGCAAAGTCGAACTGCTTTCACATGTGTAGACATGTGGTGCGCTTACAGTAAAAAGCAGGCGCTAATTACCCACCATGATTATCATGGCCTGTACCACGTGTACTAGGGATAAGCAAAAAAAAAAAAAGTGTTAAAAGTGTAAATAGCAACAACAATATTATTTGTGTGTGTGTTTAAAAAGGTTATATTATTTTTTACTATTTATGTCCTTTATGTTAAATTACACTTCAAATGTATTTACGATGTATATAGTGATGAGAATTGTATAGTACTTCCGTGGAGCACAATTCCCTTAAACCTCCTAATTGCCTTTGAATAAAATAAATAAAAGGCCATTAAGGGAAAGAATGAAAATAACAAAACTTTGTAACACGCTGCTCTGAAAGTTATTATGAAGTAGATACATGTTTTAATTTTGTTGGCCATTTCTGCTACACCTTTTATTATTTTACAAATCTTCATTTCACAGTTATTTAAATTTTACACAGCAGTCAAATTATCAGACAGAAATTCAGCATCCAAATATTTCTACTTCAGCAAGGTTTCTGTAAAGTTGGGAAAAGGTTTATAAAGAGAGAGAAAGAGGTATATGTTAACTGAGGTCGAAATAAACTTATACACTCCTATTTTCTAACTATAATTTTGAAATATTTGTGAATAAATATGTAATTTTAAATATTGAATATTTAAATATATTATTTGATGAAGATGATGGCAGAGGAAGTATGGAGAGACCATGTGGCCCACCCTCAGTAGAGGAAGGCATTGAAGGAGGGAGATATGGAGAGACCATGTGGCCTACCCTCAGTAGAGGAAAGCATTGAAGGAGGAAGTATGGAGAGACCATTTGGCCCACCCTCAGTAGAGGAAGGTATTGAAGGAGGGAGATATGGAGAGACCATGTGGCTCACCCTCAGTTGAGGAAGGCATTGAAGGAGGGAGATATGGAGAGACCATGTGGCCTACCCTCAGTAGAGGAAAGCATTGAAGGAGGGAGATATGGAAAGACCATGTGGCCTACCCTCAGTAGAAGAAGGCATTGAAGGAGGGAGATATGGAAAGACCATGTGGCCTACTCTCAGTAGAGGAAGGCATTGAAGGAGGGAGAGAGAGAAGTAAATATATCATTTATAAATCAATATAATTTTCAATCAATATTATTTAACAATTCAGAACATCCCTCTATATTCTCCCATTTCATCCATCTCGCAGGATAATTCTGTTGAGGATTCGTCAGTCCATTGTCCCCTATTAGAAATATTGGAATTAGCTCAAGTGAAATAGTTTTCACTTAATTTTGCCATTGATGTCCTCAGTGGTAATACGTCTTAACATAGCCCTGGAAGCTTTATTTATTTTATAATATTATAAATCAGGGAAAAACGTTTATTTTTAAATAAAAAGGGAGTTATATTTTACTCTGTGTACTTTTATTGATGGTGTGGTCTGGGTGGGAAATACTTTCAGCAATCATCTGTAGCATTTCTTCTCAAAGGTATATGGAGAACTCTGTTTTCATCGACCTAACCTTCCTAGGATAGTCCATGCCCCAGCTCAGGACATCAAAATAGTATTGACTAAAGAATCACCGGTTGTCACATTTCTATATATTGTCTTTAAATGAATTGTCATAATACACTCATGTTGAAAATTTAAAGAAGTGGAAAGTCTTTAAATATGCCGGACGTCTATATTTTCAAGGAGACAGAGGCAATTTTGTTCACACTTGGTTATCTTATGTGTTTTCAATAAAGGTAACTGTGTATCAAATATCTTTCAGAGTTATTGTCTTAATCCCGATATACGTACATGCTAAAACGTACAACTTCCTAAGGTTTTGTCCATCAGTGTAAATCTTATTAAGTTGGCTAAGATTAAAAGATGGGATATTCTCTCAATATTACCAAAGCGCTATGTTTGTGTATAAAATTATAGGTGGTTAGTGTTTGAAACAAACGCCTTTCAACAAGGTTTAAAACAATGTACGATACTAAAATAGACTGGCAATTCTATTTATTTATATGTTATATAAACCCCCTGATATAATTACATATGAGAGATAAACAACTTTTTGATTACCATTACATTATTACGATAATATAAAAGAACAAAAAGGAGCTTCTTGTATAGAACATGTTTATTCCGCTAGCTTTGGAACGACATCGTTCTTCAACGGGGGTGAAGACAAATCATAATGTATAACAATATATAGAAGTAAAATGAGAGACAAGTGATATGCAAATTTGTAACTGACTATTGTACTTCTATATTTTTACGTCGTACCCAGACGCTATTCATGTACTTTGTCTACTCAGTATTCCACAAAGATACACATGTAAGTTCGAAGGGATTGCAGCTAAAGTTAGCGCTTTATTATGTCTCACTAAGCAGAAGGAATACAACAGTAGGACTTGCCTTCAACCTCTCCGTCAGAAGAATTCTTGGCGCCGTGGATGTCCTCTTGTGAAGCGTTCCGCTCCACACTATACACATGCAGCCTGGACTCTACATCACCTTGTAGGTCGCTCCGATGTCAGTCTCTCCTGGCACCACCTTTTCAAATATTTTTTCTATTAAACCTAAATTACTGATTGATATTTAATTCCTAAAACAATAAGCGAGCTCCGCCGTTTTCGCCTCTGGCGAGCGGGAAAATGTCGCGAATAGCGACGAATTCGGTACGGGCTGAAAGCCCTTCAAAAGCTGCACAAAAGCCTGTAAGGCACAGCACACAAGCTCTAACTTGCGCTGAATTATCTGCGAATGAAGATCTGCAGAGGAATATTTCAAATAATCTACGCGCAAAGCAAAGCTATGCAAATCCGCCGACAGGCGTTAAAGATGCAAATCTGGCCGCCGTGCGCGGTGACGTCACGACCGGCTCGGCAGCTGCCACGTCATCTAATGGCGCTGCCCGTGTCCTGGGAAACTGGGCGGACTACACCGAGGACCAAGGCCCTGGAGAGGACGACGACTTCACCGTCGTCAAGAATAAGAAAAGGCGCCGCGACTCGCCGGGTTCTCCTGCAGCGGCTGCACCTTCCTCTGGTACCAGAGGCGCAGGGGCCACTCGCCGGCCACGATCGTCCACGGGATGGGCACCGCGGGCGGAGGTCAGGACCACTAGGGCGCATATCACGGAGGCCAGGGCGCGGCAGGCGTCTTCAACCGAAGACCACTGCGTCTTCGTTGAGCGCAGCCCTGAACTGGAGCCCTACCATTACCTGAGGGCCATTGATCGAATGTTCGGGAGCACCAGGGAGGTCTTCCAGGTGACCAAAATGAACGGCCACTTCCTGGTGGGACTGGCAAACAGAGGCATGGCCGAGCGCCTCGTCAACGAGGGCCTCGAGGTGGAGGGAACCCTCCATAGGGCCTTCCCGTTCCGCAAGAGGGCGGAGCGAATTACAGTGGGCAACCTCCCCTTCTTCGTGGGGGATGCAGCCGTCATCAGCGCCCTTTCATCTTTTGGGCGGGTCACATCTATCGCCCCCAAGCTGATGAAGGCTGGCCCATACGTCTACAACGACGGCCGCCGAGAGGCGTTCATCATCCTCCGCGAGGGAATGACCATCGAGAGGTTGCCCACCCGCCTCGACCTCTCAATCAAGGGCGAGGCCTGGCCCGCATACCTGTCCTCCGGGATTAGATGTTCCAGGTGCCGTGGCCAAGGACATCGCAGGGCCAACTGCCCCCTGCTTGTAGGGCGAGCCACCGCTCCTGGACCGGCCACACCAACCTCTCCCACCAGCGTCCCACCAGTGGCCGCTCCCGGGCTGCCTCAGCAGCCATCTGCCCATCCTCCACCTCCGGCGTCACCCAGCCCAACCATGGAGACCCCCAGCGCTTCTCCAGCGGCCCGAGCTCTGACCCCACTTGCAGCACCTCGGCCATCTACACCAGTGGCCCCAGCCGTACCTACGGAGATGGCGCCTCCTGCCCCTCCACCTGTGACCCCTGCTCCGTCCCTGCGGGCACCTGGGAGTCACGAGCCTGCAGTCCCTACACTGGACATTGAGATGACTGTCATCGAGGAGACATCAACATCCTCCACATCCTCGTCAAAAACATCAACGAGAGAAAGCCTCGTGACGTTCATAGCGAGGAACCCAGGCGTCTCCTTTGCCCAGACGGACGCCCTTGGCCTCGGGCGGGAGGAGGTCTTGGACCTCCTCTCCTCTAGGACCAAGGCACATAAGCGTGGTCGCCATCTGACCCTTCCTCAGAGCAATGCTCTTGCCGGCCTAATAAACCAAATCCTCGACCTAAGGCCCGGAGGAAGTAGCAACATTTATAAGGTCCTGCGACAGGTCATTTCAGAGCTGAGGACCGGTCCAGCCACAGTGCCTCCTACATCCACACTGCCTGCGCCTCGACCATCTCATCCAACGCCGCTCACTTCCACCAAGACAAAACTGACACCTGCTATGATAACACCCCCGCCGCCCGCCCCGACGGAGATGGAGGAGGACGTTCCGATGACGGAGGAAGAGCGATGTGTACCCCCACTGCCTGCGCCTCGGCTCGCTGAGCCAACACCGCCCACTCCCCAGGGGCAAAAGACGACATCGGCCATGGCCACACCTCCGCCTCCACCATCTGTCCTTATGGAGGACGACTCGGAGCCGGACTGTTGGACGGACTAGGTGGATTTAATAGATGATCTGATCCATGGTCCCGGCTTGGAGCCCACTCTCCGAGCGTTCGACGCGGACGAGTTCGTGGACGTGGTCCGAGACCCTGAGATGTGGGAGTGCGTGGTCGCAGAGCTCTCAAGGCAGCAGAAGAAGATGGTCGCCCAATTCCTAGATGGGCTCATCGAGCGCACTCGGGACTCGGTTCCCTTGATCCGTAGGAGACTATCGGAGTTCAGGGCTGCTTTGCCATCCTATGATCCAGACCCTCCCTGAGGACACCCCTTTGAAAAAGTTTCCAAAAGGAATTATGCTCAGGCCTGGGCTCCTGACAGAGTCAGGATAATTGTAATTAATTAATTGTAAATATTTTCCCTTTGACTCTTTGAGTGTAACCATTGACTGAACGGTCAATAAAGTCTGTTTCATTGTCATTGTCACCTTGTAGGATCATTCACACGCCCGGAGGCAAGTCGCCACGTCTTCTCTTTGCCGCAGATGTAACCAGACTCTGTCCTCCCTCACACAGGAATGATGTTTTTAGCGCCTGCCACATGGCAGCGGGGGCCGCTAGAGTCCACCCCTCTTTCCCCAACTTTACTCTGGTATCTTGGCCTTGTCGTCCACGTTACAATATATTGTCATGTATTAGGCTATATCTTCACGCCCGTTGAAGAACGATGTCGTTAGAAAGCTAGCGGAATAAACATGTTCTACACACAAAGACTTCTTTTTGTTCTTTTATATTATCGCAATTCAAATAACTATTGTTTTTTCATTCATTGGAATGGATATAATGGAATTTACATACACCTAAGGAAATAAAACTTAAATAGCATAACAATAGTTTTAAAATCCTATTTCTTTAGTATGTTATTGACACAGTGTTATATGAAATTTGAACTATTTTTGACATGTATGATTATTTTAAAATAAATCAATTTTCTACTGCATATACTGCATTGATAAAATAATAGGAAGGTTCACCACTGATTAAACAGGCCCTTCCATTATTTTATCATTGCATTGAGGGCAGTAAAGAATGGATTTATTTAAAAAATAACCATACACGTCAAAAATAGTTCATATCTACTTATATATTTGCCTTATTCTGTCTGTTTGTCTGAAGCTCACGGATAGAATGCGCGCCCATTGGCTGCCAGCGAACACGTGGCCTCCCTGCCCCCCTCTAGACAACCCTGTTATCAGCTGTGCGATACATACACCTGTCTATAGCGGCCACTCTAGACAACCCTGTTATCAGCTGAGTGATACATCCACCTGTCTATACAGACCACCCTGTCATAGCGGTCACCCTAGGCAACCCTGTTATCAGCTGTGTGATACATCCACCTGTCTATACAGACCACCCTGTCATAGCGGTCACCCTAGGCAACCCTGTTATCTGCTGTGTGATACATCCACCTCTCTATACAGACCACCCTGTCATAGCGGTCACCCTAGGCAACCCTGTTATCAGCTGTGTGATACATCCACCTGTCTATACAGACCACCCTGTCATAGCGGTCACCCTAGGCAACCCTGTTATCAGCTGTGTGATACATCCACCTGTCTTTACAGACCACCCTGTCATAGCAGTCACCCTAGGCAACCCTGTTATCAGCCGAGTGATACAACAACCTGTCTATACAGACCACCCTGTCATAGCGGTCACCCTAGGCAACCCTGTTATCAGCTGACTGATACAACAACCTGTCTATACAGACCACCCTGTCATAGCGGTCACCCTAGGCAACCCTGTTATCTGCTGTGTGATACATCCACCTGTCTATACAGACCACCCTGTCATAGCGGTCACCCTAGGCAACCCTGTTATCAGCTGTATGATACATCCACCTGTCTATACAGACCACCCTGTCATAGCGGTCACCCTAGGCAACTCTGTTATCAGCTGAGTGATACATCCACCTGTCTATACAGACCACCCTGTCATAGCGGTCACCCTAGGCAACCCTGTTATCAACTGAGTGATACATCCACCTGTCTATAGCGGCCACTCTAGACACCCCTGTTATCATCAGTGTGATAAATTCACCTGTCTATACAGACCACCCTGTCTATAGCGGTCACTCTAGGCAACCCTGTTAACAGCAGTGTGATACATACACCTGTCTATACAGACCACCCTGACTATAGCGACCACTCTTTATGAAAATCCACAATTCTAATTTTATATATTCAAGACGCACACAGTTTGGGGCGGGAAGTTTCACAAGAGAGACATCCACGGCGCCAATTTATAATTGTAACGAATAGTATTTTAATTAAAACATTTCTAAAATATATACGCACTCGGGTAAACCCCGGGCGTTGCCCGGGCCTTACGTCTAGTTTCTTATAAAATATGGCGCGCTAATGCATGACACAGTGTTATATGTTACTAAGGTTTCTAAAGGCAAGTAAAATAATACAAAGAAAGCATTTAAAAAAGATCCACTTTATTGATTCTAGTTTCAATTGATGAAATAACAATAAAAAGGAAAGAGGTTGTTATTCAATTTTACTCTTCATCTTGTTATGTTGGTTGATTGACCCGAATTCTTCGGTAATTTGGTAATGAGATTCAAGAATCCCTAATGACACATGCGATTGCTCCATTGATTCAATGACGATGTTTCTGACAACAGGCTGTTATGGCCCTAACTAGGACAGGTCTTGTTGACTTTAGAATGACCCTGTAGGCTTACTGAATGACGTACGGGCCTTCTAGCCTGAATTCCAAGGCTGATAAGATGATACTAACAATATTCTGAGAGGTAAAAAGGAATTGAATAAGATTAAACGATATAGGTTTAGCAATATATTCTTTATTTGAATAAAGAGCGTTGTCGGACATATCTCTCTTTCCTGATATACAATCAATACTGATTTATACACTGATCTATAGACATGCGCCTGTGGAAGGACAATATATTTTTAAAATTACAAAATATTTTCTCACAATGATTTTATTTTTATTTTAAATTGAGGGTTTCAAGCGATAATCTTAGAAGAAATCAATAGATCAATTTTATAGGTTCTGGTTGCCCTAAAAATAAAAATAGACCTATTCCATAACATTGTTAAATTACATTTTAATTTTAAAATTTCAGTTGTAAATATCTACGCTGCTCGTGTTTGTATTTGTAAACATTTCTTGTAAGATACAGTCGATATTTTTTAAGCGCGTTGAAGAGCGATTATCACTTGAAAGCTAGCATTTTAAAATAAAAAGAAACTCATTGTGAGGAAATATTTTGTAATTTTAAAGGTTTTTTCCAATTTCATCATAAATAAAGGACAATATATGTTCGAAAGTTCTCTGAATTGTGAATCTCCTATTGCTTAATACAAATTGTCTCTAAGCCTATAAAGGTTTTCTTAGATGAAAGTATCCGGGTTATACACACTCATAGACAAAACTTAAGGAAGTAGAAAGTCTTTTGAGAGATGAATAAGAATTTCTATAATTTAAAATTTTACGATATAGCGTATTATCATTATGTTTTCTTATTTAAATAGAGAGGGTGTTCGGACATATCCTGCCTCAGATACTTATCGATACTCAGCATATATAAGCAGAATGATCCAATACAGTATTAGAGCTAAAGGTAGCGGTCTGGTAAATTTAATTGGCGAAATCGCTGGGAGAGTTCACCACTGATAAGCAAAGCCCTACCAATAGTTTTTCATCGCATTGAGGACAGTAGAGAAGTTTGTTTTATATTTAAAAAGAAACATTCGTGCTTTATAATACTTCCATTTATTATATATAGATGGCATGTTATCACCTTATAATTAATTCTACTCATCTATACATATAGTTTTATTCTTGATAAAATGGCGAAAAAGTATTAAAATTACAATTATATTCTCACAATGAGTTTCTTTTTTATTTAAAAAACGATAGCTTTCAAGCGTTATTCGCTCTTCAACGGGCTTACAAAAATATCGACTTGATCCCACCCGAAATATTTACAAAAAAAAACAAACGCGCGCCGCGCGTGGATATTTATAACTGAAAATTTTGAATTGGTTTGTAATTTAACTATTTTAAATATTTTATGGAATATATCTATTTTAATTTTTAGGGCATCCAGAACCTATAAAATTAATCTATTGATTTCTTCTGAGATATCGGTATTGTGATGGTAAATCTATTTTTGTATTCATTGGAAACAAGAGATTCTAATAGTAACCGTTGAAATTTGTTCTTAATGTCTTTCTAGTGGCATTTCGTTTGTGTTGTCTTTTAAATAAAATGGACATATAGTTTTACGGATCTATAGATAGGCGACTGTGGAAGGATAATATATGTTCGAAATCTAGCTCTATTTAAACAAACATATATTGTCAATCATCTACTACTTAATACAAACTGTCTCTAAGCCTACAAAGGTCTTCTTAGATGAAAGTCTCCGGGTTATTCACACACTAATGGACAAAACTTAAGGAGTCTTTGAAGTCGCCAGTACTCTTTTTTTAAGGAGAGAAAGAGACAATTTTGTGTTCACAATTTTGTTATATTGTGTTCCTTCAATAAAGATCACTGTATATCAAATCTTTTTCAAGGTATGAATGCATGGTAAAAGATGAAAATTTTAAGTTTCCGAGACCTCTTCTACTAATAAATTCATGTTACGAAGAATATTTTCTCTTTTAGGAAGCCTGATTCATATTATAGGATTTTTGTCAGATAGAACTTTTATAATTATTTCAATTCTTAACTTAATCGTGAAATATGAGTAAGGCAGTTTGTAGCGATTGAATGTTAAGTAAGTGTTATACAGAAGCATTGGGCCACTTGATTTTGCTTGAATTTATAAAAGCGTTTACTTATAACTTAGATTTAGAATTAGAGAGAGATTAAGGCACAAGAGTTTAGATGTTGAATTGATAATTACGTTAAATTGACTTTGTCCTATCTGATTGAATTTATATCTCTCTAAATTCTATCTTAACTAACAACAAAACACGAATTTTAAAAATAATTTATAAATATTTGCATATAAAATGGTGAACTTATTAAAAATTATATAATAGAGAGAAATAAAAAAAATTTTTGAAGAGATTTGACTTTTTGAATATCAAAAGATTGAATAAAAATATATTACAGGATCTCTAACACGGTCGTTTATAGCTATTCACTCAAGCGTAAGGAAGCATTTTAGAAAATATTCAAAATATTTTCTCCAGGAACCATTTATATTCAGAATAGATGCTCATTAAGATAACAATTCTATACAGTTAGAAAATTGTATAAGTGCACACAAATTTGAATTACTTTAATAATCTGTGAATATAAAAAAAGCGGTATATTTACGGTGTAAGTATTTCATATCTCTTCAATATTATAAAAGGTTGTCCCAAAAGTTCGTAAAAACTTTCGAAAAGTTGAAATACCAATATTATTCGCCATTATGTATAATGTCTTTGTATTATGTATAAAGTAATTGTATTATTATGTATTCGCCGTAATAATACTGTATTATTCGCCAAGTAATAAGAAAAACAACGTTTTAAGAAAAATACGAACTTTTGAGAGAACCTTGTACATGATTATCTTAAATAATATAACAGCAATTTGTTTTAGGAAACTTACAAAGCAAATGTTTGAGGTTCTCTTTCTAAAAATAACATCAACGTATTGGCATTGTGCTGTTTGAAAACATTCAAGCTGTATCTCTTATTTTATATAAATTTAAAATAGAAATAAAGAGTTTATAATTCACAATAAATAAATATATATATTCAAAATATATATAAAAATAACATACCCTGACAGCGCGCATCAATCTTTTTGATGGCAGAACGCCATTAAGTGGAACAAAAATAAACTAAATGTTTATTTAACTCGTGTCATGATATTTGAACATCATAATCTCTTGATAAATCAAGAAAAGCCAACCACTTACGCGTTTCGGGCTGTTGGCCTTCTGCCATCTAAATGCTCATTTGAGCGGTCAGGAAATACTCTTTCTATTTTAAATATCAAAACCTGACCTTATTTTATTACATCCCGAGCCATTTATACATGATGCTTTACCTCTTTTTTTTTTTTTAAACTGGGAGAGTTCACCACTGATGAACCATGTTATTCCAATAAATTTTCATCACAAAAGTGGAGGTAAAAGTTATTTATTTATAAAATGAAAATCCGCGCAAAAATAGGTTCAAACATCAAATACACTTCAGCAGTTTAATTATAAATAATTTGAAGTATTTGAATGTTAGCTCCAGCTTAAAATGATGCTCAACCTAAACATTGGAGGATAGAAAATAGTACTTATTTCTTTATTTCATCAAATATACTGTGAATCGTGGTAATGGTGTATCCCGTTTATTCGAACAGTAATTGCGTTAAAGATTCTATTATCAACAGATAGCAGCGATGTAAACTATTACTATGCAGTAGAATCTGATAGTTAGCTATAGTCTAATTCTGGAGTATGTAAAGTATGATGTCCAAGCGATGATAACAATGATGGCAAAATATCAAAGGACAATGGTTGTCTCTGGCCGGAGAATACATATTTTATATAATTAAAGAACACTTCATGACCGCAGCCTTGCAGAAAATTGACATGGACCCAGAACAGCAGCTTTACACACCCAAGATAGTGGACATTGCGACTGATGTGATAGAGATTCATGGAGATATCTGAGGCTCTTCATTGGACACCACAACAAATAACACTTCGGCCAGAAAAGGTGTCTCTTGATTATAAGAAAAAATATCAAATGTATAAAATCGAGAAAGAAAAATATTCTTGTAAGAATTTTCAATTTAGCCGAGATATTTCTGGCATTTCTGCCCTTCTACTCAGGATTTCGTATTTTTACTCTTGTAGAAATGCTAGAAAGATAGACTCATGCTATCGCCTCATGTGTGTGTGTGATTCTGTACTTTTTATAATATGTACATGCACATGCGAATTTAAAACTTATAATAAAGGTAAAGTATTCGACGTACCAGGTGGTGGTGAGGGGCCCAGGCTGATGGTCTGGAAGCACAGGGCCTCCTCCCGCTGGAGAATCTCCCTCTGGTTCATCACCTGTCACAGACATAGAGCATAGTAGAATACACTACATATACAGATGTGTGAAAAAATAATAGAAAAATATATAAAAAGGTTAGGTGTTGATATTAAAAATAAAGAAGGCATATTCTGACCATGAGCACATGTGCTTTTTAGATGGAAGAGTGCTATCTAGTTGAACAGAAATCAACGAAACATTGATTCAGCCTGTTCCCTGATATTTGGGTAACTCATTTTTTTATAAATCAAGAAAATCCAACCACGAACGCGTTTCACGCTGTTGGCCCAAATATCAGGAAACAGGTTAAATCAATGTTTAGTTGATTTCTGTTCCACTAGATGGTGCTCTGCCATCTAAAAAGCACATGTGCTCCTGGTCAGGATATGCCTTCTTTATTTTTAATAAACAGATGTGTATTATTGAGGGTATTATTTATTATTATTTATTTTTCAAATGGAATAAACTTCTTTTTGTCCATTGTTTACGCGCAAAGCTGACAGTTGACACTCAGTTATCGAGGGACCCACGTGGAGACAATTGAAGAATGCCAAACTGTAACAATGACGCTTTGAAGGAGGATAAGTAAGACGTCCGAGACAAGTCAAACTCCTATTTATTAATCGCAATTTGTCCTTTTAACATACTCCTATTTTACATATCTTTCATACATTGAACAAACAAAACGAAGGAAAAACAAAAAGAATAACTTATGAAAAAGGCATCTCCTTATCGTGCAACTGAAAGTTGCTGATGGCTTGCGCCATCTATCGGAATAAATATCAACTATTCTCGTTGATTTTTAATTATTCCAGAATTGGCCAAATACCCATTCTTGATTAATCAAGAAAAGCTTGTAAGAGAATCAGAGGCTGGATCTCAGAAAAGATTGTTTAATTATCAATTATATTATATTAAGATGACAAGGAACAAAGAGAGTCAAACAAAAGGCAAGCGTAGGGGCAGAGAACAAAGGCAAACTGAAACACTATACAGGTACGGCCAGAGCGGCGCCAGGTCACGTGATGTCTGGCAGGAAGCTGGCGTTGCTATGGCAACAGCCGATGTGCGAGTCACTTTCCAACACTCCCACCTGACGAGCACTTTGTTGTTTCAACAGTCCAAGTTGGCTTCTTAGTCTTCTATACCTTTCAGGAGGTAGAGCTTTCGTAAATATGTCTGCAGCTTGATCATTGGAGCAGACATAAAGAAGGTCAATTGCATGTTTTTGAAAATGATCTCTGATAAAGTGATACGAAATATCAATATTTTTAGTTCTTTTGTGGTATTCTGGGTTGTGAACAAGTCTTATGCAGCTTTGATTGTCGCAAAAATTTTTTGTAGGCTTTACTTGTTCTTGATGTAGCTCGCGTAGAAGTTGTCTCAGTCAAATTGCTTCTTTCGTTGCTTTGGAAGCCGCAATATATTCAGATTCTGTTGTTGACAGAGACACACAATTCTGTTTTTGACTGCACCAAGAAATAGGTCCATTATTCAACATGAACACATATCCGGTGGTTGATTTTCTTGTGTCTAGGTCTCCAGCAAAATCAGCATCGGAAAAACCTATCAGAGATGTAGTGCAGGAACTCCCACCAAAACAAATACCGATGTTTTTCGTAGCTTTTAAGTATCCAAATATTTTCTTTACTGCGGTTCAATGTGAAGGTCCTGGGTTGTTCATAAATTGGCTAACCCTGCTGACTGCGTAGGCAATATCAGGTCTAGTTCCAGTCATGAGGTACATTAAACTACCAATTGTCTGTCTGTATGGAATCTTGTTCATTTCTTCAATTTCCTGATTATCCTTTGGGCACATCTCTTTTGTTAGTTTTGAGTAAGGATCAGAAGGTACAGATTGTAACTTAATTTCAAGAAGGTTGTAATGTTCAAGTGTTCTTTCAATGTATGAGGCTTGATGTAGAAATAACATTTTAGTCGTTCTATCTCGATATATTTGTAGGCCAAGGAAATAATCGGCAGTAAAAGTTTTTATTTCAAAATTGGAATTTAAGTACTGTACTATATCATCTAAAAGTTGTTTATTTACACTCCAGATTAAGCAATCATCTACATATATTGCAAGTAATATGTAAGCCTGTTTACATTTCATTGTATAGACACATGAATCTGATATGCTAGGTTTGAGATCAAACTTAATTAAAAACTCATGAAATTTCTTGTTCCACATTCTGGGGGATTGCTTAAGACCATAGATGCTTTTCTGAAGAGAGCAAACATGATTTGGAAAATCTGGGTTTTCATAACCTTGGGGTTGTTCCATGTAAAGTTCTTCTTCCAAATCACCATTAAAGAAGGCAGATTTTACATCTAATTGAATCATTTCCATATCAAGTGATGCACAAAGTGATAAGATTGTTCTAATTGAATCAAATTTTACTACTGGAGAAAAAGTTTCACCATAATCAAGTCCTGATTTTTGTGAATAACCTTTCGCAACTAGTCTAGCCTTAAACATTTTATTTGATCCATCTAAATTTTGCTTTATTTTGTATACCCACTTGCATGCAATAGCTTTTCTGTCTGATGGTAGTGTCACATAAGTCCATGTTTGATTTTTCATCAAGGAATTGAATTCATCGTCCATAGCTAGTTTCCACTTTTTTGAGTTTTGTCCTACAATTGCATCTTCATAGTTCAATGGTTCTTGGTCATGGACATAACAAGCATATGAAATAGCTCTTGTACAATTGGTTGATGATTGTTCCTTTTCTCTGATTCTATTCCTGAGAGGGTATCGACATGATTCTTCTGGTTTGGAACTGGTATTTGTGCTATCAACACTTTCTTCACTATATATAGTTACCTGCTCTTGTTGATTATCCTGAATATTTTCTGATGTATTAGCTTCAGTAAATATTACATCTCTGCTTATGATAATTTTTCTAGCAATAGGATCCCACATTCTATAATTTTTGTTAGTTTCAGTATATCTAACAAAAAATGTACGAATACTCATTTTGTCTAATTTCTTTCTATTATCTTTTGGTATATGCACATAAGCGTTACATCCAAAAGTTTTCAAATGTAAGATGGAGGGTTTTCTCTTGTATCATATTTCATAAGGTGTAGAATTTCCCAATACTTTAGTAGTACATCTATTTAAGAGATAGACTGCTGTGTTTACGGCTTCAGCCCACAGTTCATGCGGCATTTTTCTTCCATGTAACAAGCATCTAGCTGATTCAACTATTGTTCTGTTATCTCTTTCAGAAATTCCATTCTGTTCTGGGGTATATGGAGCAGTGAGTTCATGAACAATTCCTAGAGATTTTAGATAATCAGAAAAATTCTTATTTAAGAATTCTGTGCCATTATCTGTTCTGAATCTTTTTATTTTATTTCCAGTTTCAGTCCTAACTCTTTTTACAAATTATTTAAATTTCTCAAGTACATCTGATTTATGCCTAATGAAGTAGGCCACTCTAAATCTTGAAAATTCATCCTTAAATGATACAAAATATAATGATCCACCTGGTGATCTTTTACTCATTTGTCCGCAAACATCTGAATAGATCAGCTCTCCTGGATAGGTCGAATTTGGACTTGTTGACGCGTGAAAAACTTTTCTATTTTGTTTTCCATAGATGCATGCTTCACATAATAAAGAATCAGGCTTTTCTCTAATTTTAATGTTTTCTTCAAAAACATTATTTTCAAACATTTGGGTTAATTTTATAGGATTTACATGACCCATTCTTTGATGCCATATATCTAGATTTAACTGAGCAACATGAGTTTGTGAAGATTGCTTTGCTTTAATAAAAATTCTATAAAGATTTGAATTGTCCTTTATTCCAGTAACTAGCACTTTCGAATTTTTTTGTCAATTTTATCTGATTTCCTTTACAAATGAGCGTCAAACCATGTTTTGTTGCAGTAGATATTGAAAAAAGATTGGTCTCCAACTCAGGTATATAGAGAACATCCAAAAGAGTTGCATTAATTTCCTGACTATCAACATAAGAGAGAATATCAATATTTCCCTTACCTTTTGCATAAATCTTCTTTCCATCTCCAAGGCACACAGGATGAACACCTTCTGGTATTTCTTCGAACGTAGAGAACCATTCTCTTCTGAAAGTCATGTGATCCGTTGCTCCAGAATCTGCAATCCAGGAATCCTTTGTTTCAGCGAGGAAGGCACTTGTCTCAGCTGAAAAAGCACAGCTATCATCTCTGGCTGAAGAACTTGGCTGTTGTCCTTTTTGTTCTTCCTTTCTTTTATAGCATTCTTTCCACCAATGTCCTTTCTTCTTGCAACATCCACAGTGTGTGTTCTTCTTTTTTTAATCTTTAATGGATTGTTGATGCTGCTGTTGTTTGTTGGAAGCTGTTGAATTTCTGTTGAACTTTGAAAAAGTCATCAAGGCATTATCTGGTTTAAAATTTCCTGAAGAATCCCAATGATCCTGTGAGCTTTCTTCTTTCAGTAATCTTGCCGTCAAGTTTTCTAGCGTCTTTTCTTCTGATGAAACTGAATCCCACGCTGTTATGAAATTCTTGTATTTATCAGGCAAGCTGCAAATTATCTTTGTAATTAGGGCAACATCAGAGATTGGCTCACCTAGATCTTTCATTTGTTGTGCCTGAGTTTCAACTTTGGAAATGTGAGAAGCAATGTTATCATTTGGATTAATTTTATATTCGAAAAATCTTTGTTGCAGCAAATATTTGTTTGTTTCAGATTTCAGTTCATATATTGTTAATAATTTCTTCCACATTTCTGCTGAAGTCTGGCAATTAACAATCTGTCGACGATATTTAAACTCTAGAGCAGTAGTGATCAGCATTTTGGATTTTGCATCTTTCTTTTTCCATTCAGAGAATTTTGCAATATCCTCTATTTCAGGTTTTACTTCAGAGCCATCAGTTATACTGAGAAGATCTTTTGCTTCTAGAATAATCTTCATTTGAAATTTCCATAGATGAAAATGATCGCCGTTGAATTTTTGAATTTGTGGAAGTTCAGTTGTCATCTTGAGCAAGCAAACGAATTTCAGCTTAGATAAACAAAAATATTTGATACCAACCAAGCTCTGCTGCCATGTAACAGAATCAGAGGCTGGATCTCAGAAAATATTTTTTAATTATCAATTATATTATATTAAGATGACAAGGAACAAAGAGAGTCAAACAAAAGGCAAGCGTAGGGGCAGAGAACAAAGGCAAACTGAAACACTATACAGGTACGGCCAGAGCGGCGCCAGGTCACGTGATGTCTGGCAGGAAGCTGGCGTTGCTATGGCAACAGCCGATGTGCGAGTCACTTTTCAACAAAGCTAAACCACGGAATAATTAAAAATCAACAAGAATAGTTGATATTTATTCGGATAGATGGCGCAAGCCATCAGCAACTTTCAGTTTCACGATAAGGAGATGCCTTTTTTATAATTTATGCACCTTATCCCAGTACAATTTCACATTTGTACTATTTTTTTTTACATTCCAGAGATAAGTTTTTACAAATTTAATTTAGATCTCTAGCTTTCGGAAATGAAAATCTAAATTCAATTTTCCAAAAATGAAAATTATTCCTGGAAGTGTGATAACCTCACTTTAAAATTAATGGTCACCTCTACCTATCAAAATAGACGATAGAACTAGGCATCACCTATATATATATTTTTAACGGGAGATGTGCGTCCAATATTAAAAGCAAAAATATTTATCCTGACCATTCCCACATTAGCATTTTCAGATAGCAGAATGCTATTTAGTGGAACACAAAACTAAACGTTCATTTAACTTGTTCCATGATATTTGGTCAACCCAATTTCTTGATAAATCTAGAGAAGCCAACCACGTACGCGTTTCGGGTTGCCCAATATCACGGAACAAGTTCAATAAATATTTTTTAAAATTTTGTTTCACTAGATGTCGTTCTGTCATCTAAAAGTGCTCATGTGAATGTGTTCAGAATATGCCTTTTTCAAATATCAACACCTGACATTTTTTCTCTTTTTAATTATTTTTTTACACACTCACATATACAGGGTGATCCAAAAGTCCCGCACAACTTTAAAAATTAATAACTCCGCGAATATTTGCGTTAGAGCAATGCGGTAAACACCATTGTGTTCAGGATGCAATGGGATTTTTTATGGCAAATGATGAAAAATTCGAAATTGATTTTAGTTTCAATTTTATTCACCAGATGGCGCTCTACCAGATTCAGATATTCAGCGGCCAAATTGTTTGATAAATTGAAAAATATAATTGAACGACACGTATTTTTCCCTTTTGAATACCAGGAAAGAACCCTAATAATATCAAATAACAAATTAATAAAACACCACTTCGCCAAAAGTATGAAGAATTGGTTAACGATTTTCAAATACAATCAGAGATATGTAAAATAGGCAAATGCAAATTAAAACATGTAGCAAAAATATTTATATTTTATATGGGGTTTTGTGAAATAGATTGAATGTTTGAAAAATACTGCTGATATCAATACACGAATTTTTGATATGTTAATATAGTACCAAAAATTATGATGGCACTACTAATAGGATTTCTTGCTATAAGAAATGTTTAGTTTCTTGACTAATTGGAGACCCTTGACTATTTAACTGGATATTTGTCATGATCCAACAAATGAAATATAGAGGGGAGTGACAAAATATATTTGTCGTACTTTATTCCAAATATCCTATGGGCTTGTCAAATGTTATCATTGTTTATTATACTGTACACAATTTTAAAAAATGTTTCCCCTCAAATAAAAATAATTTTTAAATCGACCTTTTGCGTTGAAAAACGTGGTAGTAAAATCATTTTGTATTTTTTTTTTTAATTTCTAAAGTTATTGGTATACAGAAAATATTCCTTATGCTATTTCTTCTAATGAGCGAAAAGCGAAAACTAAACATAGGGGGAAAAATTGTGTGTACCAGTGTTATTCGAGAAGTTATAACACTCTGGTTTGCACGACATAATATGTGAGCAAATGACAAACAAAAAATGACTGTTCACAAAAAAAGATAGTCAAGATGTGAGGACAGCATTTATCATCCCCATATCCTAACACAAAAAGCTGCAAAATATTGGTAGATAATATAATATATGGCGGCTTATATAACACATGAGGTAACTGCCTTCTCTCTTGTATTAGGTCACAATCCTTGCTCAATGTGGCACCCTTCATTCTCAATCACCGCCTGCAGACGATAAATGACAGAATGGACAGCATTAAATAACATATCTGTTGAAATTGATAAAACGTGCCATCTGATAGAAGCCTTCAACATGGCCAATGTGGTAGGCCAGCATCGATAAACACACGATTTAATGTACCCCCATAAACAAAAATCGCAAGGCGTCAAGTCTGGTGATCTTGGAGGCCACTGGTATATAAAGTGGCGACTTATCACACGATTTTCACAGAACGTATCCTTCAGCAATTGTTTGGCACCTCGGGAGATATGAGGAGGTCCTCCATCTTTCATGAATGTTATTTCGCTTAGTGCTTTTGCCCTGCAATATGCGAATACCCTTTTCTCTCAAAAGTTGGACATAACGTTCATCAGTTACAAAAACGGTTTTAAAAGTTCTTCCATTGATTTTTTAAAGAAAAATGGCCCAATAATAAAAGAAGTGAACCCACACAAAACTGTAACTCTAGGCTGGTAAAGTGGCATTTCTGTAAAAATCCTAGGGTTGTCTGTTGCCCAAATGCGGCTGTTTTGAATGTTAAATTCTCCGTTTAGAGAAAAGTGAGCATCATCTGTCCACAGAACATTCGACAGCCAGTTATCATCAATATCAATTCGCCGGAAAACCCATGCAGCGAATTCTTGACGCATCTCAAAATCGCCAACTTTCAGCTCGTGAAATCTTTGAATTTTGTATGGGTACACACAATAGAGACATTAAGTGAAGCGTCTTCGGATATCACAATCATACTCGGCGAATTTAACGCCAAAGGTTCAATTTGGGGATCACCTGTCCTGAATAATAAAAGTCAGCAGGTTGAGGACATGCTAACAGAGATCGACCTTACACCGTTAAATAACGGAGAGAACACCTAAGTCCACAGGCACAGAATCCGCAATAGACATCACAGCGATAAATTACAACATCGCACCCACAACACAATGGAAAATCATGAGAGGTGCAATCAGTGACCACAGACCAATTTTAACAACCCTAAACTTCAAAATTGAGAACGTCCATTAGAATAAAAGAACATGGAACTTTAGGAAAGCCGACTTGAAAAAAATTCACAGAAAAGCTTGAAGAACTGTGCAACGAAAAATTGAATTACAGAACGCTTGACAAAAACTTGGAAAAATTCTCTTCGAACATTTCAAAATCTGCAAAAGCATCGATACCTAGAGGTAGACGTAAAGACCTGTGGATACCTTACTGGAAGGACCACAACACCGAGGCAGTGATTTCAGAGAGAGAGACAATATCAATGAACTTCTTAAAAAAATAAAACAGAAGAAAACAGAAAGAACTCATGAAATTAGTCACAAAATAGAACAAGAAATTTGGATATGCAAACAAGAAAAATGGCAGAATTCTGCGAAAAAATGGATCCAAGAAAGGACAGCCAACACTGGAATATGATTAGAGTGTTAGAGAACAATCAACACCAACACCAATCCTCCAATACTCTAACCGATATGAATAGAACAGCGCGAACGAGAACAAACAGATGGCTGACATAATTGCTGAATATCTTTCAAGCACTTCCATACTCAACTATACGAATGAAGACAGGACTCTAAAAATAATATAAACCAGTTAGTTAAACAAGCAAGAAACTTCCATCAACAAGATATTTTCTCGAGAGACTTCACACTGAATGAGCTAAACTTATCAATAAAAAAATCCAAGAGGTCACTAAGAGATAATCTAATCTTTGGTTAAATGATCAAACACTTTGAAGACAAAGCTAATAATCAACTCCTACGAATACTGAACATTTCATGGCAAACTGGTAAACTACCAAAGAATTGGAAGATATCAATTATAGTGCCAATACCGAAGCCAAACAAAGATGCCAAGGAAATACAAGAACTATCGGCCAATTGCTCTCACCAGCAAACTTTGTAAAATACCAGAACGAATTATCCACCCTAGGCTCATAGTCTGGCTCACTAACAATAATAAAATAAACCTCTACCAAACTGCCTATAGATTCCAGCACTGTACGACTGATCAACTGTTTTACTTCTGTCAATCAATAATAGATTCTTTCCAGGAAAAACCGCCAAAGAAGACCACGGCTATATTCCTTGATATGACCTCAGCATTTGATCGAGTGTGGAGGGAGAAATTACGTGAAAAGCTGCACAACATCGGAGTATGAGAAAAACCTTAATCTGGATTGCAGACTTCTTAAGGGGAAGAAGGTTTCGGGTCAATGGAGAATTTTCCAAGGAAGGAAGAACATGGGCTGGTGTAACTCAGGGATCTGTGCTAAGTCCTCTACTCTATCTGCTATATATTAACGACATCTATCCTTACCTCACTGAAGACACAAAGGTTGTCTGTTATGCAGATGATATAGCCATATGGCACACAAGTAGCAGCATAGAAAAATCGTAAAAATACTGAACACATCAATGAGAGGACTGGAGAAGTGGGCAATGGAACTCCAAATGACCATAAACCCAATAAAACCAAACCTATGCGTCTTCTCCACTCACAGGGAAAAAGGCAGAAATATAACTAAAAAATAAGCATAAACAAACAAATGATTGATAAAATTAGAAATCCATAATACCTAGGTGTGATACTGCCGTCCTGTATCTTTCAAGTTGGTCTCGAGGACCACGCCATCACCATCTCCTAAGCGGCGAAGTACGCGATCTACGTATTCATCGTAGATCGCAAAATGCGTGGTATCGCTGGAGACCCACTGGCGATTCCCCACAAACTCTGCAGCGCTGGAAGAGGCGCCATATTCATTGTACATAGTGTATATAATGCATATTATCTTTTTTTTTAATAGTGCAGACTGTGCATGTATTGACAAGATGTCAACAAAATTATTTTAATTATTATTGATGAGGAATTGGAATTTTCAGAACACATAATTAGCACCTCAAATAGAGTTATCAGAAAACTAAACATTCTGAGAAGGCTATGTGGAACAAATTGGGGAGCAAAACCCAGAATTCTCAGAACAACATATACCACCTTAATAAGGCCGATAATGGAATATGCAACACCGGTCTGGGCTCCCTCAAGCTCATCACTAAAAGTAAGACTAGACAGTGTTCAAGCAAAAGCGGCCAAAATAATCACTGGTGCTGTTTCGTCCACCAACAATGAGAAAATTCAGAGAGAATGTGTTCTAGACCTACTCGCTCGAAAGCAGAAGACAAAATAAAAACAACTTGGATCGGCACTTCGGAAACGAGGAACCAAAGGACGAGATCTCTCTGACCACTTGTGGTTTGGTAGATCCGCCCTTTTCTGAGAATGAGGTGAAACTGACGGCTTTCAAGTTCGGGAAAAGGAAATCTCCTGGTCCCGAAGGGATCGATAACACGGTCGTGAAAGCCCTGGTAAGGATGCACCCATCGCTGCTTTCCAGGTTATTCAATAGGTGCCTGGACACTGGTACTTTTCTTGAGGCATGGAAGGTTGCCCGAGTAGTGCTTCTCGAAAAGTCTGGTAGAAAGGGTAATTCTCCTAATGATTATCGTATGCTTTCTTTACTAGCGTGTCTAGGTAAGGTCCTGGATAGCCTACTAGCTCAGCGACTGAAGCACTGGCTAGAAAGTAATGAGCTCCTTTCCTCTTTCCAACATGGTTTTAGGGAAGGGAAGTCCACAACCACAGCTCTGAACGAGGTGTTAGAGGGGGTTGAGATGGGCTTAAATAAGGGTGCTTGGGTTCTTTTCGTGGCCCTGGACATTGATGGCGCGTTCAACTCCATGAACTGGAACAAGCTGATGAGAAATTTGATGGACATGGGTTGTCCTGATAATTTGTGCAGCTTGGTTCGTGACTTCCTGAGGGATAGACGGAATAGCTTCAGTTTTGGTGGGCGGAAATTGGAAAGAAACTGTGCTAGGGGTTGCCCCCAGGGCTCTTGCTGCGGACCTATTCTGTGGAATATCCTGGTAAACACCGTTTTCCAGGAGGAGCTCCCTGAAGGAGCCAGGCTGGTTCTCTATGCTGACGACCAGTTCGTCATTGTTGAGGCTGCTTCGAGAGCGAAGGCTGAGAAGTGTGTTGAAACATCTCTCCAAATTCTCTCGATCTGGGCCCATGACTCTGGCCTTAAGTTCAATGTCTCCAAAACTAAAGCCCTCAGCTTTAAGCCTAGGGACATAAGAAATAAAAGGAAAGGGATCAAATGGGAACACAAGCCGGCTATCGGGATCAAAGGACGGAGGGTAGCGTTGATCAATAGGATGACCATCCTGGGGGTGGTCATTGATGACAAGATGGGTTGGCAATACCAGGCGGAGGAGATGGTGGCGATAGGGGGGGAAGCGTTGTGCAGGCCTGTCCTGGTTGGCTCTCAACAGGGGGGGGGGGGGGAGTAGGAGGGTACTATTTTCAGGAACCTCTGCCTCTCCTGTGTCGAGCCAATCCTGCTATATGCTTCCAGAGCTTGGTGTCGCCGAAACAGGGATCAGAAGGTGGCGACTACTCTAGAGAGAGTGCAGAGGACAGCGGCACTCAGAATCACAGGGGGATATCGCATTACGAGCAGTGAGGCCTTATTGGTCCTCGCTGGTCTTATTCCCCTGGGATTGAAACTAGAGGAGGAGACCATCAGACAGAAGATCTGGGAGAACAGGTAAGATGCCCTGGGACTTGAAGCGGGTGCCCTGGAATGGAAGAGGGACCCAAGAAAGCCTCCGCAGTGGTTGCCAAAGTGGAATTGGAGTCCTGGAGAGCCGACAGGGAATGGCACGGAGGTTTTCACTGATGGGAGTAGGTCTGGAACCAATACTGGAGCTGGGGTAGTGATTTTCACTAATGGAGAGCTGATCTTCCAAGAAAGTTTAACACTCAGAGTGGACGAATTGGTCTTTTCAGCCGAGCTGGTTGCGATCAGGGTAGCCTGCAGAGTGTGTGCCGAGAAGTAATTCAGCCCGGACTGCCTCTATTCAGATTGTATGTCGGCCCTCGTCGCCATCAATCTGGAGAAAGGGCAACTCGCGCATCAAATAATCCAGGAGCTGGAGATGATGACGCGGGCTCCGGAGCTCCCTTGGTTTAGGAGACACAGCCTCATCGAAGGTAATGAGTTCGCAGACAGGATCTCTAAGGCAGGATGCTTAAAAGGTAGATCACTGAGGACCACAGTGACCAAAAAATAAGTTTATAGGAGGATCAGGGGGCACGTCCAGGACTTATGTTTGGACAGATGGAGGAACATTGTGAAGGGGAGAGAGTTATTCAATGGGGTAACAACACCCAAGTACCTCTGTAAGGTAATGTCCCACAAACTCACTAGGGTAGTTCGGGACATGGGCTCTTCCCCAAGTCTCCACAGATTTGAAATTAAGAACAATCCTGATTGCGTCTGTGGAGAAAGGGATGTGAATGCACGCCACTACGTCTTGGATTGTCCAAGGGTAGTGGGTGTGCAGGAAGAGAGAAGGAGGGCGAGGGGCGCGATCGAGAGTGAGCTGCTGAGAAATCACAGCAAGCTTCTTGAGAAAGCCCACGACGTGGCAGCTGAGCTTTTCCTCAGCTGTGAGTGAACAGAGTCGACCGGGGTCTGTCTCCCCGCGGTTCCTGCTGGACACAGTAGATAGTTTCCTATTTTGCTGTGATTAAAGGCCACCAGTATAAAAATCCTTCCGGGTGGTGTTTCAAGGTACAATGTCCAATCACTAGCTTGGATACCGTTACTTGGCTTATGAGTTGAACAGAATAGCAGCGAAGGCATGCTTCGCATGCCGGCTTGTGGACCGAAAGGTCTGGGTGGCCATCTGCTTCTAGGGTATACCAACTGTGCTTAGGTGGGATCCTCCAGTTCTTGTTTATTTTGGCTACTGTTTCTATTTCTTTAAAAGTAAGTTTATTTTTCTGTAGCAAGGGTTCTTTTGTGCCTTTTTTCGCTAGCGCATCAGCAGCTTCATTGCCTTCAATGCTAACATGTAAGAGTATCCATTGAAGGTGAATTTTTGAGGTATTGAGAGTTTTTGGAGATAACCAATTATGTTCCTGCTTACTTTGTCTATAAGTTCCCCTGTGTGACTCAAGTGTTGTTTTGCACTTCTACTATCAGTAAGAATCCATATATCGTGATGTTTAATGTTTCTGGTGGATTTTAAGATTTCATAGATGGCTATAAGTTCTGATCTGAAGACTGAGCAAAATTCTGGGTTTCTTCTGTTTATTTTCTCAATGCCATTTGTGGTTTTATTGAGAGAGCCACTGCCAGTGTGTCCCAACTCATCCCTGCTACCTTCGGTATAGATAGTTATTGCATTTTTAGGAATTTTATATATATTAATTATTTCTAATGATAATTGTTTTAAGTATTCTGGATTTTGGTATTGTCTGTTGGTGGTTTCATTTAAAGTGGCATTAAAAATAACATTTTGATGGAGATATTTTTTCAGCTAAATAATATTTTTCCACTTTATATTTCAAAAATCCATTTCTTTTGGCCAGGTGGAGAGGGCCTTCTTTTTGAGTCTTAGATTGGATTCCCAATTAAGTATGTAATTGAAAGTTCTGTGTTTGTTTTCATAACTCTTAATTTTGTTTATATATTTTGGCAGATTGTAGCTTATTCTATTCTTTAAGGGCATAATGTCTGCCTCGTAAAGTACAATATCATTAGGGCAGGGTTTTCGAAGACCTGTAATAATTCTAGCTGCACTTAGTTGTATCCTTTCCAGTGATTTTAGATTTGTTTCAGATGCTGTACCATAGATTTGATATCCATATTCCAGGATAGGTCTCATTAGAGATGTGTAAGTTAATTTTATTGTTGTTGCTTCAGCTCCCCACTTTTCCTGAAATATATTTAAAGATTTTTAGTCGGTCTCTTCCTTTTCTAACAACTCCTTCAATATGCTTACTGGAGTTGATTTCTGGATCCAGGGTGTAGCCGAGATATTTAGGATATTTATTATATTGCAATTGTTGTTCTTTCAGAATAATATTTGGTCTTATTTTGTATAGTTTCTTATCGGTAGTAAAAAGACAGGTTTCAGATTTTTGGGGGTTAAATTCTAATTTATGTTTATTAACAATTTTTTTCTAGGTGGAGAAGAGTCTTGTTAAATCTCTTTCAGCTTTTTTCCAGTTAGTGTTGCTGCTCCATAGAATAATGTCATCAGCGAAAAGTCCAATATTGGTTTTATGTGAAATTTATTTTTCTATGCCTGCAATAAATAGGGTGAAGAGAGTTGGGCTAAGGACTGATCCTTGTGGTAATCCTTGGTACAATTTGAAGGTTTTAGATAGAGTGCCATTATATTTGATCCTGATTTATATATTTTTAAGAAAATCATTTATCCAAGTGATAGCTTTTCCATCAATTTTGAAATGTTCGTATAATTTTGTAATTAACTTGTTTTTCCATACCTTATCAAAAGCTTGTGTAAGGTCTAAAAAGCAGCTATGGTGTGGTTAGTTGGTTTTTCGTTTTGTGCATCTTTTACCTTTTGTGTGAAAAATAAGAGTTGGTCTATTGTCCCATGTCCTTTCCTAAATCCATATTGTTCTTCTGGTAAGAGATCTCTTGTGTCGGGGTGGTAGGTGAGTCGTCTGAGTATATTTTTTCCCATTAATTTGCAGCAAATATTTGTTAGAGAGATAGGTCGGTAGTTTTTTGGGTCATCAGCAGATTTGTCAAGTTTTTTAATGGGAATTATTGTTGCATTTTTACAGTCTTGAGGCAATTTTCCAGTTTTCCAGGAGTTATTGAAAATATTAAGAAGTCTTTATTTGCCAATTTTGCCCAAGTTTGATATCATTCGGCCACGGATTCCATCTGGCCCAGGAGTCTTGTTTAGGTCAGTGTTTTCTAATGCATAAGCTAGCTCTTTCATATTGATTTTTTTCATGGAAAATATTATGAGTGCTGGTGACATTTTTTACAGTCATGAATAATCTTTCGGGCCTTTTTTCAACCTTGATTTTACTACTTATTTGATATGAATTACCTAAAAGATTGGCAGCAATTTTGTCATTAGTTGCTGGTGTACCATCTGTATTCTTAATCATATTTGTGTTTTCAGTTTGTGGCTGGACTCTGTCAATTTGTTTTGCCCAATTCCAAAGTTTTGTATTTGGGTTTCTTGGGTTCAGGTTTTTACAAGTTTGTTTCCATTTTTCCCTTTTCACATTTACGCATAATCCTTTTTTATTTTTGCAATCACAATGTTCAGTTCAGTTCTACAATATTTTTGGTTTTGGGTGCACTTTTTTGTAGTTCATTTCTTTTAGTTATAAGTCTTTGAATATTTTTTGCCTGGTGTGTATAATTTGGAATCCATTTCTTAATATTACCTCTTGGTATTGAAACTTTGGCTTCTTTAATAATGGTGTTTTCGAAAGATATCATATTAGCTTTTTTGAAGTTCCAGAATTTTTCTTAATTGAGCTAGTTTTGGTCTTGGTGCTAATTTCTATCAAATTAGGCAAATGATCACTTCCAAAACTTTTTAATATTTTCTATTTGCATTTGTGGAAAATGTCAGGATAGTAAAAACTTATATCAAGGGCTTGTGCAGTATTATAGCTTGTAGGAATGATGTGTAGGATTCCCATCATTTAAGCACATTAAGGCATTGTCGTCAAATATGTTTGATAGTATTTTGCCTCTTGGGGTTGGCGTAGAACATCCCCATAGTTGATGTTTGGCATTAAGGTCACCTAAAATAATAGTGTTGTCTGTAAGAAATTGAGCCATTGTTCCATCGTCAATAAATGTATTGTTTGGAGGGTGATACATATTGTATATGTGGATGGCTTTGTTTTGATTGATGTAGACTTTGATACCTTGGGCTTCGAGGTCTAATGTGTTTGTAATATTAACGGCTATGTCCTCATAGTACAAATTATTGATTAAAATTGCTAGGCCACGCCCTTCAACAGCATATACAGATGGATCTTCAGACCTTACCCTGAGTAATGGAGGGGCCGGAATTAACATAATACTGCAAGATGGAACAAACATAAAATCAAAGAAGGAGCAGGACAGATTTCGTCAAACTTCACTTGTGAACTGACAGCTATCTGGAAAGCCCTTGATGTATGCCTTAACCAACCATCCCTGCATCAAGCAGAAGGAATTTTAATATACAGCGACTCCATATCCGCTCTAGAAGAAATTCAGAAGGGCAATACTAAAATCACACAGAAAATACACTCGTTACTTACCCGACTGGAACCATTGGAGAATAACTGCATTCTACAATGAATCCCTGCCCATGCTGGGATCAGGGGTAATGAAAGGGCATTCGAATTGGCAAAGGAAGCCAGAAAGTTGAGCCAAAGGAAAGAACAAATGTCATTATTTGACGCTGATTCTTTGTCAAAATACAAGATAATTAAACGAAAAAATAAGAAAAGATAAAAATGCGAAATAAACTTTGAGAGAAAAATGACAAAAACTATAACAAGACTTAGAACAAAACACTATAAAGGAATGACAATACATCCAGATGGCACAAGAACCTATAGGGCATGCAACAACTGTCCTGGTGTGGAACTTACACCTACCCACATATTCTTATAGCCAGCAATGGCCGCAGCCTTGCAAAAAATAGACATAGACCCTGAGCAGCAGCTTTACACACCTAAGATAGTGGACATTGCTGCTGCTGTGATGGAGATACATGGATACATCTGAGGCTCTTTATTGGACACGACAACAACAACGGCATTCCAGAGTAAAATAAATTATCAGAGATAGATACATATTTTTCAAATGAATTAAAATAAATATAATCGATACTGAGTGAGAGTTGAATTAAAAATATTATAAATTTATTATCTTCGGAAACAAACCGTATTTAAAATATCAATTTTCTTTTTGCTACATGTTTTAATTTGCATTTACCTATTTTACATATCTCTGATTGTATTTGAAAATCGTTAACCAATTCTTCATACTTTTGGCGAAGTGGTGTTTTATTAATTTGTTATTTGATGTCATTAGGGTTCTTTCCTGGTATTCAAAAAGGAAAAATACATGCCGATCAGTTATATTTTTCAATTTATCAAACAATTTGGCCGCTGAATCTCTGATTCTGGTAGAGCGCCATCTGGCGAATAAAATTGTAACTAAAATCAATTTCGAATTTTTCATTATTTGCCATAAAAAATCCCATTGCATCCTGAACACAATGGTGTTTACCGCATTGCTCTAGCGCAAATATTCGCGGAGTTATTAATTTTTAAAATAGTGCGGGACTTTTGGATCACCCTGTATATTAAAAACAAAGAGAAGTCATATCCTGACTACGAGCACATGTGCATTTTATCAGGGAACAGGCTATATCAACGTTTAGTTGATTTCTTTTATACTAGATGGCGCTCTCTCTCTCTCTCTCTGCCATCTGAAAAGCACATATTCTCGTAGTCAAGATATGCCTTCTTTGTTTTTATTATCAACACCTGACCTTTTTCTTTTTAATCATTCTTTAAACACACATACGCACACTTGCCTTTCTTATTAGGCCCGTAAAAGAGGAGTTCTTAATGCTTGAAAGCTTGCCTTTTTGTTTGTTTTATAAGGTAAGGAAGAAACTTATTCCTGGAACGTTAAATAATATTTCTAATAAAATGTCTGCGATTTACCATAACTAGTTTTCCAACTAGTTTTTCTCCTCAATACACTTTAATGTGGATGTTGGGAAAAATTTATGGATTCGTAGAGGAAGAGAAAGAACCTTCATTACTTAAAAGTTATAAAACTATAAAAGAAGGACAAAGAGATCAAATTATATGTACATCAGCAGCTCACACCGGCCTGCTCTATTCAAATAACCGCTAGCCAACTAATAATCCAACAAGGCCGCGCTATATAGGCAGATATGTCAATTAACATAGACAATACTATAACTACGCAAATATCAACATATCAAATAACGTAGAAATATCTATAATTGTCAATTTTAACAGTAGACATAGATTTACCCAATCATTTGAGAAAATCTGGAAGCCATTGTTATAAAAATATACAATAGGATTCAATATCTCATAACTAAATGTAATATCCTCGGAATACTCTCAACACGAAACAATTTCATGATATCATTATATCCTCTCACGTTCTCAATAATCCCCTCGGATGGTCACGTTCTGGTCAGTGTTCTCCATCCTTTTATCTTGGACTTTGGAAAACTTAATCTCGTCGTCTTCTTTAATTGATTTGGCGGCCGGGGTGGAAATATTAAATTGGAACTCCCAAACATTTCTGTAACTCTTGTTAAGCTCTGGGCGCAACCCTAAATTAAATTACCATAATAAAAACGGGATTCAATATATTTCACCCCTCAATATGTGTAGAAATTGTAATAAGCAAAATTAAAACTTTGGGGAGAAATTTTGTAAAGTTGTTCTATCGATCTCACAGATAATAAATTCGATTGAGTTTCCTCTCGATGAAACTGAATCACATATAGCATTTTCTGAAAATATTTTATTGATCAATTTATTATGTTTCGATATATACGAACGAAGTTTAAGAAGTTTTACCGCAAATGTTTCTTTTGAACGAAAAATCGTAATTTATTTTAAGGAGAAATAACGACTATTTCTATACTTAGGGATGAAGTATGAAAGAATGAATTGTGAAGAGTAATGATGAACGGAAAAATAAAAGTGTCCAGGAATGGGGAAAAAAAAACTTTTATTTTTCCGTTCATCATTACTCTTCACACTTCATCCTTTCATACTTCATCTCTAAGGTTAGAAATAGTCGTTATTTCTCCTTAAAATAAATTACGATTTTTCGTTTGAAAGAAAAAATTGTGGTAAAACTTTCAAACGTCGTTCTACAATCATAAGCCGCATCATATTGTATTATATATATATATATCAAGCAGAATTTTGCTCGAGAGCTTGAAATATCATTATTTAAAGAAACTCTTTACCTTAATTTTATTCATTCTTTCTTTTCAAATAATTTCTAGGAAACTATGGCTCACATATATATGTCGTATTTTGTTTGTTTCACATATACATTGTTTTACATAGGAATATTTACATAGAAACACCAAGACTGATGGATCGCCTTTTGACTATAGCCAAACCTGATGTACCTTAAAAATGGCGTCAAACAAAGTACCAGCGGAAAGGCAGGGCGGCACAAGAAAGGTCGAATAACAAGTCGTTAACATTGTCCAAGCAATACAGGGAGTATGTAAAAGTATCGGCAATGCCAGTACTTTATGAGCAACAAAGTCCGCCCTCTCTGATGTCACCATCACCATATAAGCTGGGTTTTTCCTGAGCCCAAGACAGACAAAGCAACGGCTATAGAGCAGCCTGAGTAGCCAGGTGTTGGTGCAGGCCAGACTCCATGCTGCTTGATTGACCCAATACAATGTTGTACTAAAAGTTCGTAAACACACTTTCAAAAAATTGAAATACCAATATTATTCGCCGTTATGTATAAAGTCTTTGTATTAGGTATAAAATGATTGAATTATGTATTAGTAGGTATTCGCCGTAATAATACTATTCGCCAAGTAATAATGAAAACAACGTTTTAAGAAAAACAAGAACTTTTGAGACATCCTTATAGTCCCAGGATTCCACTTTGTCCATCTCACCTTCCCGGGTGCTGCCCCCCTCTTAACCGATGTACCTATGCTCCTAGAACGCTACCACTCTAGCCCATGACTGCATATTGGGTGAGAAGGCTACCGCGACGATGTCGCTCCACACATTGCTACATATATATGTTATGATTATTTTTTGTTTTGTTGTTGAAAAAGAGAGAGAGAGAGAGAGAGGTGCAGTCGTGGAAAAAGAAAGATAGTTATTTACCTTTCAAGTAGTTTTTATTTTGAATTACTTGAAGTAAATTTACACATTAAAATTATTTATCACATCAATATAGAATTTATAGAATGAATTATATAATCGTGATTTTTAAAAAATAGGTAGGGTTACAACAAATAATTAAAGTGGTATGTTCTGAATCTATGGTAAAAAAATATAGAACAGTCAATGAATGAAAATGAAATATATGTTTTTAAAAAAATAAAATATTTACATTTTAGATTATATAATATATATATGTAGTTCTATATATGTGTTTTACCATTATAATATCTAAAATATTTACATAAAATTGAAATATTTTTAAAAAATATATATCTGAAGATAAGAAATATTACGGTTGAAGTGTGATTCAGACTGAATAATTAAATATAAAGGAAAATAAACGGAAAATATATAAAAATACGAATTGAAAAAAATTGTTTAAAATATTTTATAAAACAATAAAAGGTTATTACAGCGTTCGTGCAGAGGCTTTACGGCTTCAATAGTTAGGTGTTATAGATACATGGAGAATAATAAACGAAGATAGTTCGAGTAAAAAAAAACGGGCAAAAGACAGACACATGATAATATTTATTCCAATTATTAGAATTTCTATTGAAAGATAATATTATTTTATCATCACTTTTTTTTTAATTTTAAATATTTTTCAATTAAGCATTTTTTTACACGTTTCTTTCCCCTTTATTTTTTAATTCTCCAAGAGAAACTTTTCAACCTCAAATTTATTCTCATTTTACTAGGTTATATATATATTATATAAAAGAGATTTTCTGCTTGATTTTTGAATATTATTTTCTAATTATTTTTTGGATACATGAGTATCATTATGATATTGTTTTGCAGTCGTGGGAATGATAACAATACAGTTTACATCATTATCGCTTTAATTAAGTTTATGGAACATAAAAACATAAATTGAGAAAAGTAATGCCTGATTTAAGGCGTAAGAATAAAAAAAATGAAAGACATATTTACATATTTTACAAAAGGTTTGAGCCGGCAATCAGGAAACAACAACAATAGGTTATATAAAGCGAAAGCGCGACATCTGGCGGTCGAT
>CP092872.1:60556559-60572552 GCA_030710605.1 Cordylochernes scorpioides
TTTGGACAGGAATCTTATGTTGTATCCCTGGTATCTAGAGCGGAGAAGTTGACAGCGGTTATTGCGGATGATCTTCATGGAGAATTGGTTCTGGACTGGATCTTTGATGCGTAGGGATGGAGGTATAAAATCCTGGTTCAAACATCGGCGATTAAACTGTAGGTGGCATCGCCTCTGGCCAATTGCAATGATTTCTTATAGATTTGGTGCATATACGCCTCTATTTCCTTATTCGAAAGATTCATATTACAAAAATATTAATAAAGCTAGAACGTGTTGTTAATATAATCCCTTCGGTATAATTATTAATAAAAGACAATTCGCCGAGGGAAAAGTTTTATATATAAAGGCAATACAAGTTTTCAGGCTCAACAGCCCTTCGACAGGCATAACTACGCTACTGAAGTTTTTCGAATCTAATCCATATATAAATACATAGAACGAAGCAGGAAATATAAGACAGATATGCAAAAAACTTATTTACATTGTACAGTTTTAAAAAATGGATTATTGGTTAATGATAATTCTCTATTGAGGTTATGTGATTACAGTAAATAATAAATTGGGAAGCCGGAGATTATTGTTTAGATAGGAGGAATTATACTATGATATACGTCGGGAAAATCTATGTATCTATTGATTGCTTTGAGTTTTTTAGTGAGTATAGTTTCGAGTACTAGGAGCTGGTGCTTGCTCTTTATATCCTGATAATGGGTTGAGAGTTCACTAATATTAAATGAATGGCCTGTGTTGTGCTGGTATACAAGAGAACGGGGATCCTTTCTTTTAACTGATCTTTCGTGCTCAGCCATTCGGATCCTCACCGTTCTCCCCGTCTCTCTCACATACGTAGCTTCACACTGCAGCCTTACTTAGAATATTAAAGAACTTCCAATATGCCGTTTTTCATGGTCATATTGATAAGTCAAAATTCGAAACTATTTTAAAGACATAAGATTCTTTTGATATTAAACAATTTCTACTGCCCTTACTGCAATGGAAAAATTAATGAGAGGGCCTGGCTCATCAGTGGTGAACCCTCTCAGCGGTTTCGCCAGTTTAATCTACCATACCGCTGTTATATTGCATTTTTGGAACTTTCTTTTATAGTGATACTGTTTATAGACTCTTTGAATGGGTATTTTAGAAGAACTATGGACATAAGCTTAGAGAAGAGTAGAATTGCATACATTTATAAATATATAATATGCTTCGAGCAATCGCTCTTCCGCAAATATCAATTTTTTTCTTTTATTAGAACATTTATAATATGATGCACTAGCACTGATGCAATATAACAGCGGTATGGTAGATTAAACTGGCGAAACCGCTGAGAGGGTTCACCACTGATGAGCCAGGCCCTCTCATTAATTTTTCCAATGCAGTAAGGGCAGTAGAAATTGTTTAATATCAAAAAGAATCTTACGCCTTTAAAATAGTTTCGAATTTTGATAACAGATGGCGCGCTAGTGCATCATATTGATAAGCATTGATACAAACCATGATTATAAAAAAATGATATATTAGTAATTTTATTATGGATTTCATCATTTAAAAGGTCTTAATTATAAATTTCCTTGAATTGAGAAATCCAACTTATGTGTAAATATGGAAATCTATATTTCAGGATATGGTCGTCATTAGAGAGTACAAAATCGGATAAGTTTGCATAACAAACGTCGAGAGTAGTTGTCAAATCAGCTAAATCTGCCGAAAAGGTGATGGTGAAGTGGCCGATGACATGTCAGAATACCATGTAATGTGAAAGAGGATGGTATTCATGCGTTAAAAAGGCACCTGTCCTTTTTAAGAAATGTTTAAAAGAAAATAATAGCCGTCCATATATTGAAAGGATGGTGTATGCAGACTAACCTTTGTTCGAATTTATCAAAACGGCTGGTGTTATGTTCATCAATCTGAGTCAGCGTGCAGCTCAGAGAAAACCTAGCTATATCTTAATGCCTTCAATAAATTAATTTTAGAAATCTAAGATACACTTCGTCCAGAAACGGTTTTTTATTTTATATATAAAGTGTCTCGATGTACTAGAGCGCCATCTGTTATCATATTATAAAACTATTTTTGAGGCGTGATATTCTTTTTAAAATAAAACAATTTCTACTGTCCTTACTGCGATGAAAAAATTAAAGGGAGGGCCTGGCTCATCAGTGGTGAACCCTCCCAGCGGTTTCGCCAGTTTAATCTACCATACCGCTGTTATATTGCATTTTTGGAAATTCCTTTTATAGGTGACTGTTGTAAGACTCTTGGAATGGGTATTTTAGAAGAACTATGGACATAAGCTTTTAGGACAGCAGAATTAATTATAATTATAAATATATAATATGCTTCGATCAATCGCTCTTCCGCAAATGGGTATTTTAGAAGAACTATGGACATAAGCTTTTAGGACAGCAGAATTAATTATAATTATAAATATATAATATGCTTCGAGCAATCGCTCTTCCGCAAATATCAAAATGTGTCTTTTATTAGAATAATAATGTTGCGATGTACTAGAGCGCCATCTGTTATCATATTATAAAACTATTTTTGAGGCGTGATATTCTTTTTAAAATAAAACAATTTCTACTGTCCTTACTGCGGTGAAAAAATTAAAGGGAGGGCCTGGCTCATCAGTGGTGAACCCTCCCAGCGGTTTCGCCAGTTTAATCTACCATACCGCTGTTATATTGCATTTTTGGAACTTCCTTTTATAGGTGACTGTTGTAAGACTCTTGGAATGGGTATTTTAGAAGAACTATGGACATAAGCTTTTAGGACAGCAGAATTAATTATAATTATAAATATATAATATGCTTCGAGCAATCGCTCTTCCGCAAATATCAAAATGTGTCTTTTATTAGAATAATAATGTTGCGATGTACTAGAGCGCCATCTGTTATCATATTATAAAACTATTTTTGAGGCGTGATATTCTTTTTAAAATAAAAACAATTTCTACTGTCCTTACTGCGATGAAAAAATTAAAGGGAGGGCCTGGCTCATCAGTGGTGAACCCTCCCAGCGGTTTCGCCAGTTTAATCTACCATACCGCTGTTATATTGCATTTTTGGAACTTCCTTTTATAGGTGACTGTTGTAAGACTCTTGGAATGGGTATTTTAGAAGAACTATGGACATAAGCTTTTAGGACAGCAGAATTAATTATAATTATAAATATATAATATGCTTCGAGCAATCGCTCTTCCGCAAATATCAAAATGTGTCTTTTATTAGAATAATAATGTTGCGATGTACTAGAGCGCCATCTGTTATCATATTATAAAACTATTTTTGAGGAGTGATATTCTTTTTAAAATAAAAACAATTTCCTACTGTCCTTACTGCGATGAAAAAATTAAAGGGAGGGCCTGGCTCATCAGTGGTGAACCCTCCCAGCGGTTTCGCCAGTTTAATCTACCATACTGCTGTTATATTGCATTTTTGGAACTTCCTTTTATAGGTGACTGTTGTAAGACTCTTGGAATGGGTATTTTAGAAGAACTATGGACATAAGCTTTTAGGACAGCAGAATTAATTATAATTATAAATATATAATATGCTTCGAGCAATCGCTCTTCCGCAAATATCAAAATGTGTCTTTTATTAGAATAATAATGTTGCGATGTACTAGAGCGCCATCTGTTATCATATTATAAAACTATTTTTGAGGCGTGATATTCTTTTTAAAATAAAACAATTTCTACTGTCCTTACTGCGATGAAAAAATTAAAGGGAGGGCCTGGCTCATCAGTGGTGAACCCTCCCAGCGGTTTCGCCAGTTTAATCTACCATACCGCTGTTATATTGCATTTTTGGAACTTCCTTTTATAGGTGACTGTTGTAAGACTCTTGGAATGGGTATTTTAGAAGAACTATGGACATAAGCTTTTAGGACAGCAGAATTAATTATAATTATAAATATATAATATGCTTCGAGCAATCGCTCTTCCGCAAATATCAAAATGTGTCTTTTATTAGAATAATAATGTTGCGATGTACTAGAGCGCCATCTGTTATCATATTATAAAACTATTTTTGAGGCGTGATATTCTTTTTAAAATAAAACAATTTCTACTGTCCTTACTGCGATGAAAAAATTAAAGGGAAGGCCTGGCTCATCAGTGGTGAACCCTCCCAGCGGTTTCGCCAGTTTAATCTACCATACCGCTGTTATATTGCATTTTTGGAACTTCCTTTTATAGGTGACTGTTGTAAGACTCTTGGAATGGGTATTTTAGAAGAACTATGGACATAAGCTTTTAGGACAGCAGAATTAATTATAATTATAAATATATAATATGCTTCGAGCAATCGCTCTTCCGCAAATATCAAAATGTGTCTTTTATTAGAATAATAATGTTGCGATGTACTAGAGCGCCATCTGTTATCATATTATAAAACTATTTTTGAGGCGTGATATTCTTTTTAAAATAAAACAATTTCTACTGTCCTTACTGCGATGAAAAAATTAAAGGGAGGGCCTGGCTCATCAGTGGTGAACCCTCCCAGCGGTTTCGCCAGTTTAATCTACCATACCGCTGTTATATTGCATTTTTGGAACTTCCTTTTATAGGTGACTGTTGTAAGACTCTTGGAATGGGTATTTTAGAAGAACTATGGACATAAGCTTTTAGGACAGCAGAATTAATTATAATTATAAATATAATATGCTTCGAGCAATCGCTCTTCCGCAAATATCAAAATGTGTCTTTTATTAGAATAATAATGTTGCGATGTACTAGAGCGCCATCTGTTATCATATTATAAAACTATTTTTGAGGCGTGATATTCTTTTTAAAATAAAACAATTTCTACTGTCCTTACTGCGGTGAAAAAATTAAAGGGAGGGCCTGGCTCATCAGTGGTGAACCCTCCCAGCGGTTTCGCCAGTTTAATCTACCATACCGCTGTTATATTGCATTTTTGGAACCTTCTTTTATAGGTGACTGTTGTAAGACTCTTGGAATGGGTATTTTAGAAGAACTATGGACATAAGCTTTTAGGACAGCAGAATTAATTATAATTATAAATATATAATATGCTTCGAGCAATCGCTCTTCCGCAAATATCAAAATGTGTCACAATGAATGCCAACCAGGCAACCTTTATCTTCAAGTTAATACAAGGTGTTTAGTAAAAGAAGGATAGTTAGATATGTTCTCAAGGGACCGCAATGTGGTGGTTGCTCTACACCGAACGTCACCCCGATCGGTACCTAGGTCATCTGCGGACGTTTTATGCCCCTGGATTTCCTCAACCAGGGTGAGTGTGAGACCCGCGAGCGTAACAACAGTCCAGTTGCAGTCTAGCGCGACTCGGGAAGGTCTGATCGCGGACCCCACTATTTATGTTCTTAAGGGAGATCAAATATTAGGAAAACGTATATGTAATAAACAAATATGCAAATTAATATCGAGTTAATCAGCATATTATGACGTCGATACTATGAGAATTATCCCAACACGAAGTACAATGATGAAATTCCTCCCAATTGGTCAAATATTGTGGATGTTAATATGTGGAATAAATTGGAATATGTAACCTAAACTGTTGACGAGCTAGTTTGAATATTAAGCCATCAAAGCAACGTTTGAATATTAGAAGTATGAATAAGTTCGTGAGTTTTTTTTTTTCGAAAATTGAAACATTGTGAAAATTTGGTTAGACATTCAATGATCAAAGTATTGTCCATCGCTAGCCAATACTTTTCCCCATCTTTCTGACAATTGACGGATCCCATCCCGGAAAAAGGCCGGCTCTTTGGCTGCTATCCATTCATCGATCTATTTTTTCTACTTCATTGTAATAGAAGAAGTGCTGGTGAGCCAGGACATGTTGATGTAATAGAATCAAAGTTACTTCAAGATAGGAAGTAACGTTGATAAATAAATGTACTATACAAATTAGACTTTTTTCGGACAAATTTGTATATAGGCCGAGGTTATCATGACTCACGTTGTATACCAACCCTTTATAGATATTTCAATTGTGTTGATATTTTTATTCTTTTCATCTAACTTGCATACTAATTCTCGTGCTTATTTCAAAATATTTCTTTTTTTTCTATGTTTAGTTTACCTTTAAAGTGTAAGTGTCCCTAGGGGGACATAGCGCTCTAAGTCAAAATAAAATCATGACTCACTTCTCCCTGCCCCAACTCTATATATTGTTAATAGGGTCCTCCAGATAGGTCGAGTATTGTGACCAATATGCGGAACAAATAACTTTTTCCATTATTTATAAACGGAATATTTGGAGCGGTCTGTCAGAGCGGTAACTGGGGGTTAAGAAAAATGAGGAAATAGGAGAAAAATAAAGATGAAAAATAAGGTGGTTTGAAATTTTCGTGAAGAAATAAAAAGCGGTGGCAATAAACGCCGTTATTTGTAGAAGATGGGGGAAATTTCAGGTTTCAGGTTCATTTTTCAATGTTAGTTGACAGTTTTTTTAGCCCTCGATTTTGGAAAATAAATTGATTGGAACCTTGTCACAACTAACGGAATTATATATCTTAAAAACACAACCACAATAGTTTATTTCAACTCCCGACGTTTCAGTGATTTCGTGTTACTCTCTCCATAAACCATTGGTTGATGTGGTAATGTTCTCTACTTCCAACCAACAAATGAGATTCGGAGCTATATATCTGATGTGGGAGTCTGTGGAGGTGTTGTGTAATCGTCGATTTTTGATAGCTACCATCAGGGATCGAATCCCTCATTGGGAACATTTTTCTGAAGAAAAGTGCCTCAATACCCCCCGATTTATCCGAAAGTTCAATCCCACCAGTGAGCGCAAGTACCAAACGAATCTCTAGCGTCACATCTAAATGCAAATGTCGAACTGCTTTCAACGTGTGCAAACATCTGGCGTGCTCTCAGTAAAAGCAGTAGTTAACTATCAAACATGATTATCATGACTTGTATCTTGTGTTTTCGGATAAGTAAAAAGGTACTGTATTATAAGGCAATACCGTGTTATCTATATATAAGAAATAAAAGTCTTAAAACATGAATGCTTCTTTTACACATGAAACAAACTTCTACTGACCTTACTCGATGCTAAAATATTGGAATGGCTCATCAGTGGTGAACCCTACCAGCGATTTCACCAATTTTATCTACCAGACTGCATTTTAGAACTCTCTCTATATAAAAAATCCTTATTTTATCCACATTCAATTTTAAAATACATTATACATATAAATACACATATTTTATTTGGGCCGTACGTCTTATAAAGAATTTGCCTGAGTTGGGCAAAGAGATTTAAGAAAATAATGGGAGGTAGAATAAAGACAAGAATGGAACATATTTAACAATTAACGTCTTATGGTAATCATAGATATTCTTGGGAAAAATACAATTTTATTGTCAATTTATATATGATAGAGTATAGAGTGAGCATTGTGATCATCCTATTCTTGGATAATAAGAGAATTCCTTTCCTCTATGGAAACCTCACGTATGAACATGTAGTGACATATTTCGGACATATTTAACAATTTTTATTTGTAATATCAACACCTGACCTTTTTATATTTCATTATTTTTTCACATATTTAACAATGAAATGGCTTATGGAAAGCATATACACTCTTTAAAAAATAACAATGTTTACTTTCAATTTATATAGGATAGAGTGAGAATTGTTATCATCCTATTCTGGTAAAAAAGTTATTTTTCTCTATGTAGTAACATATTTCAGATTCTATTTGAAGAACACACATATAGGCTCTATGGTGTTCTTAAGACATTAGGATTGTTCTACTGGAAAATTATGCTTTCAAGTTGTGAACGCTTAACCGGTAGAGGGAAATAACTGAGTAGGTTTTCCTTCATCGTAAAAGAGGTATACCTGAATTTGCTATGTGGATGTACGAGTATATATTGTAACGTAGAAATCAGGTCTTGGAATATCTAAGATGTTAAAGTATTTATTGATGACGTCAGTACGACTAGTCGACAATTATCAACAAAACTATCTACAGCTAGAGAATATTGAACAAGCAAGCAAAGGAATATTTTATGATGATTTTACAAATACAGAGTAATATATATTTATATAATCTGTTGAATATTTTCATTGGAAGAATTAAAATAAATAATGAAATATAAATTATTTCTTCGCAACACTATATATATATATTTTTTTTTTCCATTGTATAATTATACACGGTCATGGATCCTAAATTCATGGATTGAACTTATATTCTTTACATAAATCTAGGAGTTGTTTAGTTTCGGTAGGTTATTTAGAATTGACTGTAACATAAATGTTGCAGAGTTTGATCCAGGAAAATCCAGTGAAGACCAAAGTGCAACTAGACATATCTCCTTATAGCCCTTTATGTGTTTTTGTTGCTGCGGCTATTTTTAAACAATCCCTGTTTATTGGCTATATTAGAATATTTGGCTTTTGTTAGAATTTGTCCAAAATGGTATTTTTGTATTTTAAAAAATTTGAACCTTTTAACATTACACACGCATCTACACCTTTTTTTCTGGCTTGTTTAATATCCAAGGTGTTTTTTTTTTTTTCCTTTTTTTTCGCATTTGTTGATTGTAGCTTCCTTGAAAGTGGAAATTTAAAAATTTTCAGATTTTTCATAGATTTTAAATGGAGACCCCACCTCCCACAAAGGGGCTCATTCCTGCATCTTTCCATTTCCAGAAAAGGGTATTTAAGGTCAAAGATATTTAAGGACACTAAAATAATCTTTAAAATTTTATAATAGAAAAGGTGGATATAATAAATAGGCACTTTTAAAACTGTGAAAAATAGTACCAATGTGACATTGTACTGGGATAAGGTTTATAAATTAAGAAAAAGGCATCTCCTTATCATGCAACTGAGCGCAAGAGATCAGCAACTTTCAGTTGCATGATATGAATATACCTTTTTCTTACTTTTAAAACTATTTCAGCCTACTATAGTTGAATACTTTTGGCCTTGATTACAATTTTTAAAATTAAAAATATGTAGTGAAGATCCCCTTGGTGTGTGTATTATCTTCAAATCTACAGCCTGCATCACAATGACGAGGGCCAACAGCCCGATATGCGTACATGGGTTTTCTTTCTTCATAATTCGAGAATGGGTATTGGCCAGCTCTCTGTATATATTCGGCATTCAGTTGATACTTTCTCCGATAGATGGCAGTGAACCTAAACAACATTTAGTTACATTATCACGAACTCCCCTTTCTAAATATATTTCAAATTTTGTTTTCATATTGTATCTCTGAAAAAGGAACATGAAAAAATAAACAGAGGCTTTATGAAATCTATACAAAGAAGGTATCTCTCCAAGTACCTTTATTTTAAGAATTATAATTATAAATTAAAATATAAAATACGCAATATATATGAGGCAGCAGACAAAATAGGAAAGAAAAGAAAAAAATACAAAGGGATATTTTTGAATCAAATCTTATTTTACAAATTTATTATGGTTTATTTTCAAACAACTATGATTCAAAAATGGAAATTATAAAATATATTTGAGAATATACTGAGAGTAAAAGTGAAATACAATAGAAAATTTGATAAGGTAATATGAAATAGAAATTTGAAAGAAAGTCACGAAGTTTATATAATCTCAATTTCCATTTATCTGTAGAAACTATTTGAAATTTTCAGATGAAACCTTCGCCAATTTCCTAGAACTTTAAAGCCTACATATGGAGTTACATTATAAAATCAATAACGCGCCATCTATATATAACGAATAAAGACATCAAGACGCGAATGTTTCTTTTCGCAAATAAATCAAACTTCTACTGTCCTTACTGCAATGAAAAATATTGGAAGGGCTTGGCTAATCAGTCGTGAACCTTCCCATCGGTTTCGCCAATTTAATCTACCAGACCGCTTCGATATAGATGGCGCATTATTGCTTTGTATTAATTTATGCCTAACTTGTCCTTATTTTTTTGCGGAAGAGCATTACTCGATTCAAATATTTATGTAATTCTACTGTCCTAAAAGCTTATGTCCATAGTTAACTTAAATACCATTTCTAAGATCCTACCCTTCAGTGTTGCATATAAAAGCAGAATGATCCAATACAGTATTAAAGATCTAAAAAAGCGATCTGGTAGATTAAATTGGCGAAACCGCTGATGATCCAAACTCTCTCAGTATTTTTGATCGCAGTAAATACAGTAGAAGTTTGATTTATTTGTGAAAAGGAACATTCGCGTCTTAATGTCTCCATTCATTATAGAGTTACATTATATTAGCTTCTAACAGAACGATGAAGGTGAAGACTTAATATAAGTAGAAATGTCATTGTTTTCAACTAAGCATCCCTTAATAAAGATAAAAATATGCAAATATTCATAAATGTACGACAATTAACATTCCACTTGAGATAAAAAGTTAAAAAATACAACAAAGTAAGGTGCCCAAAGTAACTAGTAAATCACAAAACAAGAAAGTTCAACTTCTCAAATTGCCCGATTTTCTGTCTGAATTGCGTAAAAGAAATAAATTAGAGGGAAACCTTGGTTGAATGAGTGCGCAAATTATAATCCAAACTATAAAAGGAAAATAAAAGAAAAATAAATGGAAAAACCATACACTCAATCAATTTTTAAAAACAGTTGAAAATAACTTCGGACAACGATACAGACAGCTGATTACATTCATAGACAAAAGGAAATTGTACCTTTTAGCATGTATAACGGGATACAGATAATAACTCTGAAGATATTACAGTGACCTTTATTGAAGACACACGAGATAACTAACTGTGAACAAAATTGATTGTCTTTTTCTTCTTCTTGAAAAAAAAAAGAACAGACGACCAGTACATAAAAGACTTTCTTAAATTTCGTCCATAAGTATACATATCATCTAACCTTCATCAATCTATAAGAATCTTGATTTCATTGATCTGATTATTAATCATCTGATCTTGAGCATCTTGATATCAGTAGCTACCTTACCTTTAATAAGCCAAAATATGCATTAAAAAGTGTAATTTGCATACAGATAAAGGCACCTATCCAGATCCAACAGGCCAACTCCTTAGCGAAAACGTTTGAACTAATTGCTAATAGTAAAATATAAATTTATAAGGACTAATCAATCAGAAATAGCCTTCGCTTGCACCACTTTTAATTATAGGTAACACCCTCTCGATGAAGAATTGAATAAATTATCGTAGCAAAATAAGAACGTTTTCGGTCAGCATCAAACAAATATAGGAAGAATCTCCATTTAGCAACAATTCATCGTTCAAGTATAGATATTACACCAACAGCAGGTTCTCAAGAACAAATTGCGCCTTTACAGCAGGTTCTCAAGATAAAATTCCACATAAACAGGAGGTTCCCAAGAACAAATTTCTCATCAACACCAGGTTCCCAAGAATAAATTTCCCATCAAAAGCAGGTCTTTAGAACAAATTTCTCATCAATAGCAGGTTCCCAAGAACAAATTTACATCAACAGTAGGCTTTCAAAAACAAAACTTAAGAGAAAATCATAATATAAAGAAATCTCATGAAGATATTCAAGATGATCAATACACCAATATGATCAAAGGAATAGGAGTATTCAGGAATGTGGTATTTTAATATATTAAAGAAGATGTCTTGAAAGAGTATCATGAATTATTCATGTAAGGTTCTACTTAAAAGAACGAGTTCCACAGAACAAGAGAAGCTCCTAAGCAAAAGAAACTCTAACTTTATTACTCTCTTGACCTATATATATATATCGCGCTTCTCGCGGACATGCAAATCAACCATCCTTTTAAAAGAAACAAAATGTAAAAATATACAAAACAAAACAATATTATGCAAACATCTCGAGGTATGCGACAGACTCCCCCTCCATGACCTCTCATCACTCCTGTGATGGGACTCCTGGTGGCCAGCACCATAGCGCTCTTTATCAGGCTTCTGAAGAGGCTCCACAGTGTAAGGGATGCAATTGTCCTCCAGCCACTTGGTGATGGTGATTCTGTTATTCCAGGGGGTGGAGAGGCTCAACTCCTTTGGAGGTGCTTCTTCGCCGGTACCAGGCTTTGGTTCTTTTTCGCCAGTACCAGACTCCTTAGTAGGTTCTTTTTCGCCAGTACCAGACTCCTTAGTAGGTTCCTTTTCGCCAGTACCAGACTCCTTAGTAGGTTCTATTTCGCCAGTACCAGACTCCTTAGTAGGCCCTTGTTCCCCAGTACCAGACTTCTTAGTAGGTTCTTTTTCGCCAGTACCAGACTCCTCAGTAGGTTCTATTTCGCCAGTACCAGACCCCTTTGAAGGTCTCTTATTTCGTTGAAGATCTGAAGACTTAGAGGTATCGTCTGAAGGCTTAGAGGTATCGTCTGAAGGCTTAGAGGTATCGTCTGAAGGCTTAGAGGTATCGTCTGAAGGCCCAGAGGTATCGTCTGAAGGCCCAGAGGTATCGTCTGAAGGCTTAGAGGTATCGTCTGCAGGCCTAGAGGTATCGTCTGCAGGCTTAGAGGTATCGTCTGCAGGCTTAGAGGCATCGTCTGAAGGCTTAGAGGTATCGTCTGAAGGCTTAGAGGTATCGTCTGCAGGCTTAGAGGTATCGTCTGCAGGCTTAGAGGTATCGTTTGCAGGCTTAGAGGTATCGTCTGCAGGCTTAGAGGTATCGTCTGCAGGCTTAGAGGTATCGTCTGCAGGCTTAGAGGTATCGTCTGCAGGCTTAGAGGTATCGTCTGCAGGCTTAGAGGTATCGTCTGCAGGTTTAGAGGCATCGTCTGCAGGCTTAGAGACATGGTCTGCAGGATTAGAGGCATCGTCTGCAGGTTTTGAACAGTCATAGGATTCTGAAATCTTTAGAGATCTCAAACTACTCAATATAATATTCCTATAATCTACCGGATTCGCAATCCTTTCCAGTTCAGCACTTTTATCAGACTTTTCTGGAGACTTGCCTCCTAAATTAAGATTTTCCTCTGGAGTAGGCACTTGTTTTTTTTTTTAGAACTGGCCGGAGTATATAATATTGGAGTAATTACAGTTCTAGAAACAGTTTCCCTCGATACAAGTTGCATTTTATTGTTTGGAAGATATTTGCCAATTGAACTTTGTTCTATTGGTTCTCTCTTTACATAGGTGATATGGATAGTAAAACTTTGTTTAGAAAGCGTTTTACTTTCTTCTACCTATGATTCATCATATTCAACTATTTCTTTTCCTTCCGCGCCATTATCAGGTTCTGTAGAATCTTTAGGCTCCATTCCACTATCAGCAATAACAACTACCTCTTTCGTAAGAGGCTCTGCACTTTCAGTTTCTATAACTGACTTTTTATCAACTTGAGCTTTTTCACTTTCTTCAACTTCAACAGACTTTTTTTCAACTTCAGCCTTTTCACTTTCATCTGCTTCAACGGATTTTTTCTCAACTTCGGCTTTTTCACTTTCTTCCTCTTCTTCTTCTTCTTCTTCTTCTTCTTCTTCTTCCTCTTCTTCTTCTTCCTCTTCTTCTTCTTCCTCTTCTTCTTCGCTGAAATATTCTTCTTCATCTACCATTTTATTTTTATTTTCAAGAAGCAAGTCCATCATCAAGCGTTGCTGCTTCGCCATCGTCCTGATGAGGCTTTCAATGGTCGAATCTGATGATCCTGTCGGCTGCGCCATGTTGTAAGGTTCTACTTAAAAGAACGAGTTCCACAGAACAAGAGAAGCTCCTAAGCAAAAGAAACTCTAACTTTATTACTCTCTTGACCTATATATATATATCGCGCTTCTCGCGGACATGCAAATCAACCATCCTTTTAAAAGAAACAAAATGTAAAAATATACAAAACAAAACAATATTATGCAAACATCTCGAGGTATGCGACAATTCATCTATGAACAAGACGGTCAAGGTGATCATTCCTATATTTTGATGGTTAAATACGATACAGGAGATCATAACCTATGTGAGATCATCCGAGATATTTCAGTTAACGTACGTTAACGTACAAACCGAGTCTAGAAGAACTGATAATCCCTAATACAGAAACAACCGGCTCAAGTAAAAATGCAGATACAATTGTTATAGGAACACATGCTGGGAAGATCAAGGATAAATTTATCTTAGTATTTACATATTACACCTGATTATTTTTGGCATTTCTTATTATTAAAAAAAACACTATTGAAGGAAACCTTAAAAGATGTCATCATTGACAACGGAAAGTAAAATCTCTCAAGGAATTCAAAATGATTTTTCAAAAATGCTAAAATTAACTTTGACCATTCTATACCATCCATTCCTAGAGTAATGAAATGTACTAAACTTTAATGTAACTACCTTGAGACTAGATTGAGAGCAGCACTTTCTGACAAAGTGGAAGTAAAATGGTGAATTATTTTGTCCAAGAGGTATAATCGCCAACATTCCAATAATGCAACAAGTATTTTTACAGCTTATATATTTTAGGCCACCATTCACGACCCCAACTTGCAAATAGCTCTTCAATCAGGAAAAGAAGATTGGTGATATGAGGAACACATCGTGAACTTTTGAAAAAATAAAACAGGATTCAAAACATCCTGTGATATCTTGTTCAAAATAAGATATTTTACTCTCAAAAAAATTCCCAGGAATATTCCAAGACTAATTAATAAATTTTCTAAGTAGTCCTGTTTGGTTTATATAAATTCTACAAGGCCGCAGTCTGCATTCGGAGGCGAATAATGGATTCGCTGAATGCCGTGGTTTATTCGAATGAGGAAAGTGAAGACTAGAAAGCGGCTGATTCAATATTCGCTTTTTCAGTGATACACTAACTTTGACGTATGTACGGTGGAATCTGTGGCTACTGGACATACGTCGGATCTGGAGGCTGTTGTTGGGTTCTGTGCTGCCTGGAGTATAGGAGCTCCATCTGTGCTTCCTTCCTGCGGTGAATTTGTATAAGACCAGTGGTCTTAATAAAGTTGTGTGTGGTATTTTACAAGTAAGAATAACCATTTCACGTTACAATTTAACTGTCTAAAGTTAATTAGAACTCTCCACGAAGAACCAGGAATACCCAAATCCACCGACAGAAGCCCAAATATGTCATCGATTCTCCGGGAATTAACACATAGAAGCGAATTTGAATGATATCTGAGAGAAAAAAGAATAAATATTAATCTAGGAATATTTTAATTCATTTTTTTAAAAATATAATTCATATGAATAAATATCAAATATCAACTCTGTAATAATCTCATATTTGTCATTCTTATTTTTATATGGTATTTCTAAAAATTGAAAAGGAATTTTTTTGAAATAATATGTGAAATGAAATAAGTATAAAGCGGGTGTACAAATAAAATATTTTACATTGAATGGAAAATAAAATAAAGATACCTAATGTACTCCTAGCATATTTGGCGTAGCAGACGGATCCCCTTATGATTATGAAACATTTTGATAAATTGATCGTATCTGTGACATAATTACTAAAATTTATTTTGAATTTTAAATTGAATTTCTTAGTTTTGAATTATGATCCACCTCATAATATAAATTTTAATTTACTTCTCAGCCAATTAATAATTACTCTAAAAACACAGGATTCTAACCTATCACATTTAAGACATATATAGTCAGTCCCCTGGTGTAACTTAAATTGAGACTAGACTTAAACTTGAATTTCAGGATTTCTTCCTCTAATGTGTACTTTATAAACCCACTGAATAAACATATTGAATCTGCATTTACTTAAATGATCACTTTTTATGTATTTTTATAAGAAATGAAACTGTTTTTTAACCAGAGAGATTATTTCTAAAGCAATAATACTATTGGGCTAAATATAAATATAAACCAAAGGCACACATTTGATTGTATTTTACGATAATTCAAACTTTTGATAAAGTTAAAGATAGAAATGTGTGAAGAGCGCTTTAAAATATAAAGCATACTTATTTTTATTGTGGCGTGTGTGTATTAGGGAATGCTACCTTCAATTACACCACAGAAACGACTATGCCTTTTATTTGCGTTTTAAAATAAATATAAATATTCGTCT
>CP092872.1:60572652-60593583 GCA_030710605.1 Cordylochernes scorpioides
TTTGTTGGCCGATATTGTGATCAGAGTGCACGGACCGATCTGATCTGCTCCATGGACAAGACACCACCTCCAATCCTAGAGAAATGGAATGTACTGAACGTTAATGGAACTACCTTGACTAGATTGAGAGCAGCACTTCCTGACAAAGTGGAATTGAAATGGTGAATTATTTTTCTAAAGGTATTACCACATTCTACATGATGCAACAGGTATTTTTTTCCAGCCGATCTACATATATCTCAGGTCATCATTCACGACCTCAACTTGCAAATAACCCTTCAATCAGGACATGAAGATGGTGATACAAGGAACACATCGTGAACTTCTGAAAATTAAACAGGATTCAAAACATACTGATATATTGTTCAAAATAAGATATTTTATTTTCAAAATAATTCCTAAAAATATTCAAAGAATAATTAAGATATTTTATAAGTAGTCCTCTATGGTTTGTATAAATTTTACAAGGCCGCAGTCTGCATTCGGAGGCGAATAATGGATTCGCTGAATGCCGTGGTTTATTTGGATGAGGAAAGCGAAGACTAGTAAGCGGCTGATTCAATATTCGCCTTTTCAGCGATATGCTAACTTTGACATATGCACGGTGGAATGTGTGGCCACTGGACATACGTCTGATCTCTGGCTGTTGTTGGATTCTGTGCTGCCTGGAGTATAGGAGCTCCATCTTTACTTCCTTCCTGCGGTGAATTTGTATAATACCAGTGGCCTTAATAAAGTTGTGTGTGGTATTTTCCAAGTAGAATAACCATTCCAAGTTAAAATTTAACTGTCTAAAGTAAATTAGAACTCTCCACGAAGAACCAGGAATACCCAACACCACCGACAGAAGCACAGATATGTCGTCTATTCTCCGGGAATTAACACATAGAAGCTAAATTGAATGATATCTGAGAGAAAAAAAAGAATAAATATTAATCTAGGAATATTTTAATTCATTATTTGAATATAATTCATATGAAGAAATAATTATCAACTCTGTAATTATCTCATATTTGTCATTCTTGTTTTCATATGCTATTTCGGAAAATTAAAAAGGAATTTCTTTGTAATACTATTTTAAATAAAATGAGTATAAAGCGCATGTATATATAAATAATTTTAAATTGAATGGAAAATAAAAACAAAGATATAAGGTACTCATAGCATATTTGGCGCAGTAGACTGGTCCCTTTATGATTCTGAAATATTTTGATAAATTGATCGTTTCTGTAACATAATTACAAAAATTTATTTTGAATTTTAAATTAATTTTCTTAGTTTTGAATTTTAATTCACCTCATAATATAAACTTTAATTTACTTCTCAGCCAATTTATAATTACTCTAAAAACACAGGAGTCTAACCTATCACATTTAAGACATGCATATTGTCCTCTGGTGTAGACACTTAAATTGAGACTAGACTTAAACTTAGTATCAAAATTTCTTCCTCTAATGTGTACTTTATAAACCCACTGAACAAACATATTGAATATACATTTACTTTTATTCTCACTTTTTATGTATTTTTATAATTAATAAAACTGTTTTAACGATTATTTCTAAAGAAATAATACAATTCGGTTAAATATAAACCAAATGAATATTTGATTGTATTTTACGATAATTCAAACTATTGATAAAGTTAAAGATAAAAATGTGTGAAGAGCGCTTTAAAATTTAAAGCGAAACCATTCAAAATCGAACCATTCTAGAATGACAGCCAGTTCTAAGCCATATCTCGAATTGTAATATTAAGTTGCTATATAAGACCAAGAACCTCGAAATTGAAAGATTCAGCTGTTTTATCAGATCAGTTTATTTTTTAAATTTAAAGAATACTATGTTATATAAAACCAAGAACCTTGAATTTAAGGTTTTATTTGTTTTACCAGATTAGTATAATCTCATATTTGTATAATACTATGTTATATAAGACCAAGGAATCAATTGAAGGATACAGCTGTTTTACCAGGTCAGTATAATCTCAAATTTGAAGCATACCTTGTGATATAAGACCAATTACCTCTCGAATTGAAGATATCCAGATGGTATGTAAGAACTTCACTCTTGAACTGTGTACAATCTAGCTGTTCTATAAAACCATCAAAATGAAGAATTCCACAGTTATATAAGGCCATCAATTTCGTCTGACAGATTCCCGACAGTCCAAAATTGTCACATTGGGACAGAAAAAGCGACGCTCTATTTTTTGACATGTGCGCCAATTATGTCAAACGGCCCTTGTTAGTGCTGACACCGGAGCCTTAAATTTTCTAACGACTCAAATACAAAAGTTTCGTCAAATTGGTATCTCTCACCTTCAAATCGCTTCTTTTATAAATCGCTCCGTTCATGTGGCCTCCACATTTATATGTAATTGTAATTGTAAGAATGCAAGATATTTTGTAATAAATATAGGTATTAAAAATATTTTAATCATATCGGTACAAATTTTTCTTGAAGAAAATATTCGGAAATGGTACAGTTAAAGTATTTATAATTGTAATTGTAAACAAAAACAGATATTTTAATCGTATCAATACTCAGGTTTTACCATTTGAAGTAGTATGAATCAGCTTGTGAATGTATAGGCGCTATGACTAAAGATTTGTGTAGACTGTCACTAATGTAAAATATTTTGGAAAGCCATTAGTAATAAAAAGCCGCTTGCGCAATGCATACATTTACATAACCCGCACTATAACTTTGTCGTTAGCATCCATCAAGGCCTTTGGTGAGTATATAGGCAAATATTCTGTAATTTGATATTGTAACATGGATGACAAGGCCAAGATACCAAAGTTGGGGAAAGAGGGGTGGACTCTAGCTGCCCCCGCTGACATATGGCAGGCGCCAAAAGCAGCATTCCTGTGTGGGGGAGGACAGATTCTGGTGACATCTGCGGCGAGGAGAAGACGTGGCGACTTGCCTCCGGGCGTGTGGATGATCCTGCAAGACGGTGCAAGGAGAGCCTGACATCGGAGCGGTCTACAAGACGGTGTAGTCCAAGCTGTACGTGTATTGTGTGGAGCGGAACGCTTCACAAGAGTGACATCCACGGCGCCAAGGATTCTTCTGCCGGGGAGGTTGAAGGCAAGTCCCACTGATTGTTCTCCTTCTGTTTAGAGACATAATAAAGCGCTAACTTTAGCTGCATCCCTTCTAATTCACGTGTATATCTTTGTGGCATCCTGAGTAGACAAAGTACACGAATAGCGTCTGGGAACGACGTAACAATATTTTAGTGACCAACAGTCGCAGCTCATCTAGTGACTTTCCGGTAGTTTTCATGGCCACTTATAGTCAGCTCATTGCAGGACTTCCTTTCATTCTTCTTCCTTCAATTTTATCCAACATTTACATATTTTATAAACTATTGGCTTTCATTCTGTTTCCTAAGTATGTGAGTATATTTGGGATTCAATATTAAGAATTCTAGGGATCAATAAAATTTAATTTGATATTGAAACATTTGATCTCTCATTTGTCCATGGCCACTGAGTAGCTTTCTCCGTGTCCACATTTCAAAGGCTTTAATTAATGTTCTTTTTTCGTTTCTAAGAGTCCATCTCTTACGTCCTTAAGTCACCATGTGGATTTTTTTGTTTTGAGTGAAACTATAATTTGTGACATTAAAACAATTGGTTGTAAAATTAATATTATACAAATGGTTATATATATATTATATTGTGTTTTCATGTGTTAAGCGTATTTACGCAAGTTTGGCTTTAAATACCCATTTCTTGGTTTTCAGGAAGCCACTGGAACCAAAAATCTTTTTGATTGCAGTGGTACAGCCTACTCTACGCTGACGAGCGCAAACAGCGCGAAACGTGTTCGTGGATGGCTTTTATAGATTTATCAAGAATTTGGGTTGGCCAAATATCAGGGAAGAGGTTAAATCAATAAATAGTTTATTTCTGTTCCAACAGATGGCGCTCTGCCTTCTGAAAAAGCACATGTGCTCCTGGTCAGAATATGCCTTTTTTATTTTTAATATATATATATATAACAGCATAAAAATGTGAAGTATGATCAAAATCAATGATGTATCAACGTACAACAAATTGTAAAAGTATTAGTAAATATACTATAGTATAAGCACAGCATTTTACTAAAGACAAAGTACAATATGGAAACGCCACCCTATAAAATAGGTTGTAATAGTGAGGAAAAGGCTGTATGTAAAAGCCTACGTGTGTACTCAACTCAAAAGAAAACAGCCTGTTATGTTAATAATAGAATATTAGGACATGACGTCCTGTAAAACAGTCTGTCATGGTATAAATGCAGTAACGGGATATTATTTCCCATGTAAAACAATCTAAAATCGTATCAGTGAGATATTAGAACATGACGCACTGTGAAAACAGCTTGCCATGGGACAACACAGTATCAATACATGATTTACCATGTAAAACCGCCTGTGATATTCATCAATAAAGTATTATAACATGACGCACTATAAACCAGCCTGTCATGGTATCAATACAGTATCAGGTCATGATTTCCTATGTAAAGCAGTCTGTCATGGTACCAATACAGTATCAGGTCATGATTTCCTATGTAAAACAGTCTGTCATGGTACCAATACAGTATCAGGACATTATTCCTATGTAAACCCGCCTGTCATGGTATCAATACAGTATCAGGACATGATTTGCCATGTAAAACCGCCTGTCGTATTCATCAATAAATATTATAACATGACGCACTATAAAACAGCCTGTCATGGTATCAATACAGTATCAGGACATGATTTCCTATGTAAAACAGCCTGTCATGGTATCCATACAGTATCAGGACATGATTTCCTATGTAGAACAGCCTGTCATATTCATCAATAAAGTATTATAACATGACGCACTATAAAACAGCCTGTCATGGTATCAATACAGTATCAGAACATGATTTCCCATGTAAAACCGCCTGTCATATTCATTAATAAAGTATTATAACATGACGCACTATAAAACAGCCTGTCATGGTATCAATACAGTATCAGAACATGATTTCCCATGTAAACCAGCCTGTCATGGTATCAATACAGTATCAGAACATGATTTCCCATGTAAACCAGCCTGTCATGTTCATCAATAAAGTATTATAACATGACGCACTATGAAACAGCCTGTCATGGTATCAACACAGTATCAGGACATGAATTTCTATGTAAAACAGCCTGTAATGGTATCAACACAGTATCAGGACATGAATTTCTATGTAAAACAGCCTGTAATGGTATCAACACAGTATCAGGACATGATTTCCCATGTAAAACAGCCTGCCATGGTATCAACACAGTATCAGGACATGATTTCCTATGTAAAACAGCCTGTAATGGTATCAACACAGCATCAGGACATGATATTCCATGTAAAACAGCCTGCCATGGTATCAACACAGTATCAGGAAATGATTTCCCATGTAAAACAGCCTGCCATGGTATCAACACAGTATCAGGACATGATTTCCCATGTTAAACCGCCTGTCATATTCATCAATAAAGTATTATAACATGGCGCACTATAAAACAGCCTGTCATGGTATCAATACAGTATCAGGACATGATTTCCCATGAAAAACCGCCTGTCATATTCATCAATAAAGTATTATAAAATGACGAACTATAAAACAGCCTGTCATGGTATCAACACAGTATCAGGACATGATTTTCCATGTAAAACAGCCTGTCATGTTCATCAATAAAGTATTATAACATGACGCACTATGAAACAGCCTGTCATGGTATCAACACAGTATCAGGACATGATTTTCTTTGTAAAACAGCCTGTAATGGTATCAACACAGTATCAGGACATGATTTCCCATGTGAAACAGCCTGCCATGGTATCAACACAGTATCAGGACATGATTTCCTATGTAAAACAGCCTGTAATGGTATCAACACAGTATCAGGACATGATTTCCCATGTAAAACAGCCTGCCATGGTATCAACACAGTATCAGGACATGATTTCCTATGTAAAACAGCCTGTAATGGTATCAACACAGTATCAGGACATGATTTCCCATGTAAAACAGCCTGCCATGGTATCAACACAGTATCAGGAAATTATTTCCCATGTAAAACAGCCAGTCATGGTATCAATACAGTATCAGGACATGATATCCCATGTAAAACAGCCTGTAATGGTATCAACACAGTATCAGGACATGATTTCCCATGTAAAACCCCCTGTCATGGTATCCATACAGTATCAGGACATGATTTGCCATGTAAACAGCCAGGCATTGATCAATAGGATATTAGGACATGACGCACTATAAAACACCCTGTCATGATATCAATATAGTATCAGAATATGACGCCTAGAGTATTACAAAGGAGTAAGTCCTACCTGCCAGAAGATGTCGTCCATCTTGTCTCAATTGTCTGGCGAAGGTCAAGAGGAAGTGACCGCGGTAGATGACATATCCTGTGGGCGATCTGTCATCGACCATCATTCCCTACTCCGGAAGGTCAAGATTGTGATCTACTTATCACAAAGTCGCAGATATAAGGCGTTTTTAGAACTCTAACTGATTCCTATATATTGAGAGAATACGGCACATATCATCAATGCTCTCTTGCTTCTTATATTTTACACACACCTTACAAATTATTATAGTTATAGTAGACAGTGTTAGGGATTGCTTCTACTATTTCTATATGTCTAAACATGTAAGAAAGCAGATAGAATCTGCATTTTCAGGTTACCCGAGCCCCTTTTGACCTCTTGCAATCAACGATAAAGTAGAAATTGTGCAGAGAAAATCTCAGTATACCCCAGTAGTAAATCCTTCCAGCGGTCTCTTCAATTCAAGTTTCTAAACCGATACAAAATAAGGCAAAGTCTCTATAAAATCAACAATTCTAGGTTTATTTTTAATAATATTGAGTTTTGTTGAGATGATTCTCTATAGGTATCTTTGTCATTCAAGAAGTATGACAAAAATATATCTTAAAACACAATAATTCACGCTAAAAGCTTATCAAGCAATACCACGATAAGAATAATGTCACATGTATTATATAGAACGAAATGTTACTATCAATTAATATACAAGAGAAAAATTTTATAATACCTCAAATGTCAATTGAGAGACGAATATGGGAAATATAAAAACTTAAACATAGACGACATTTCGAGATAATAAATGACCTGGAATCAGAGATATCGCAGTATATAATAGGGAAAAGGGATGGGCCGAACACAGAGAGAGAATGAGAGAGATTACCGTTTGACAATGAGAGTCATGGCTGCCAAGACATGTGGCAAGAACACCGGGAAGACATCTGTAAGAAGTGAATATCCAGTGACTAAGACTGGTGGTGGATGCTCGTTGGAGAAAGATGGTGAGAGACAGGAGTAGTGGCCTCAGTGTGAACTGCAAAAGTGGAAAACTGACTAAGAAATCACGGGTCCATATAGGGGCAATATGTTGTCGTTGTTTTCGAGTCCAATAAGAGCCTCAGATGTCTCCATGCATCTCTATCGCAGCAGCAGCAATGTCCACTATCTTTGGTGTGTAAAGCTGCTGCTCTGGGTCCATATTAATTTTCTGCAAGGCTGCGGCCATTGCTGGGCATGATAATATGTGGGTAGGTGTTAGTTCCACACCAGGACAGTTGTTGCATGTCCTATAGGTTCTTGTGCCATCTGGATGTATTGTCATTCCTTTGTAATGTTTTGTTCCGAGTCTTTTAATAGGTTTTGTAACTATTGTCTCAGAGTTCATTTCGCATATTTGATCTTTTTAATTTTTGTTTAATTATCTTGTATTAGGGGTATTATGAATCAAATAAATGAAAGAAAAAATAAAAAGAGACATTTCAACTCACGAATTTTTATTTTTATTAAATATGTTCTAGTTAAAGTATCTCATATTTTTTCGATTGCCTTGAAAGTGTGTTGTATAAACTTACAGTGAAAGATCAAGCAGAAAGTTGAATAATGGATGAACAAATGGCAAACTGTAGCGTCCTAACAGATCCTCTCCAAATTCCAATCAATAATCAAGTTGAGAAATGGCAAGGAAAGCGATAAATTCACATTAAAAATTGGACCAATCCTCCCTGGAAATAAATTTTATTGGGTAGAGATCAATGAAAGGAGAACCCTGCCGACAAAATGTAATTTTTTGCTCCGCAGTAGCACACATTCCTGTTGCCTCCTGGAACCTAATCATAGATCTCGCGGGTTAGACTTCCGAGATTAACTGGGATTGGTCAAATTGTTTTAAATTATTTTTTATATTTCCACATTTTCTATTGTAACTGCTTTCATTCTTATAGTTAAGTGAGAAACTTATCTTTAAATGATATTTCCTTTGAAATTATTTTTTGAAAAGCCGAATTTTTGAGACGTTATATATATTACCTACTATATTGATAACTTCAGGAAATCTAGAAAGATACTTGAAAGGAAATTATTTTTATGATTTTAAAAATTTAATTGAAATTGTTCTTTATATTTGAGATCGTTCGTACATTTTATTGTGGAGGATTTCTGTAAATTGATTCCCAGAAGGTGAATCTACGGCTCAAAGATATCCTGAGCCTTTTGCTGAGCAGAACTACGGGCTCTTTCGGATCTTGTAAATTAGCGTTCGATAAGAGAAAAATAGCAATACAAGCCCCAATACCTCAGATAATTGTGTTAGTGAATCACTCCAGGCCAATACCTCAGATCGGCTGCCCCAAGATACCGTTATAAATCAATTAAAGGCACGAATTTAAATTTAAAAATAGCCAATAGACCCCTTGCGGTTGAGGTTTACGTTACACATAATTTCTTTTTAGCAGAATCTTTTAAATTACATTTTTCTCCTGCACCTAAAGCCTTTACATTTATACACTACATTAGAAACCTATAATTAGGACATCATTATATATATAGTATATGTTTTATTTATTTCAATACACAAAACGAGATATCCCGACTAGGGATAATCGCGTCGTTTAACATTTTTAAACAGGAGCAGTTATAAGCATATTATACTAAAAATTAAATTAATTAAAAAAACAAACAATTAAAATATAGTTATCAGCGTCATAATCAATTCTGTCACCGTTTGCTTTTGTGAATGGAATAAATACCCAAATATGGCCATTTCTCATAACCATCGGTGGTTCAGTGGTAGAATGCTCGCCTGCAACGCGGGCGGCCCGGGTTCGATTCCCGGCCGATGCATTTTTTTTTTTACAATTTTTAAAACTCATTTATATATTATACAAGAATGACATCCACGGGGCCAATTTATAATTGTAACGAATAGTATTTGAATAAAAGCATTTAATCGGGTAAAACCCGGGCGTTGCCCAGGTCATTCGGCTAGTAAGATATATTGGAAACCTGATTATTCCAGGTTAGAAAGATATTCATAAATATGTTTATAAAAATGGTTAAATCTGTGATAATTATCTCTAGTATTTACAAATTCATACAGAAATAGAACAATGTTATATATTGTAAGAACACACCGTGGATAACTTTCTTGTTTTATTTACACGATATCTCGAACTTTCGGGCATCGCAAATCCTTCTACAGGAGAATACCACTAAATGAATCCTAATGAGTGTATATTTATTTGGAAAGAATTATTAGGTAAAATTGAATAAAAGAATCTCTCTCCAAGATATTAATGAAATAATAAATTATCTCTTAAACAAGAGACAGTATTCTAAAAGCATTCCCTAGATTCCATTGTTATAAAATTGTCAAACTCTCTATTTCATTAAATTATTTTAGATAATCGATAACATACTCAATAATAATATTCTTAATTTCTCATCTTTATAGAAATTCGACATCGAAAAGTATCAAAATTCTCTAATCAAATCATGATTATTTTTAAAATATTCAATTGAAAGTACAAACCGCAGAAGTATTCAAGGAAATCGTATGATACTCAGCCAGATTTTTTTCTGGAATTATTCACTTCAACATTTCTTCTCAAATATTTTGCTCGGGAAAATGTTAAATTTCAAAAATGTCATTCAAGTTTTTAAAATCTTCTACCATCTCTCTCTTTACCAATATATAAATATATTTCTTTCAATTTGACAATTAATACTTTGAAATGGAATCACAAAAAAATATTCTCCTCTTTGAATTTGAGATATTGAAAATTTATATTTGCTAGCCAAAATGCTCTTTTAAAAAGTTAAAAGAGTTTTTAAATATTTCAAGAAATTTATGATTTAGAACATAATTTTAAAAACTGATAAATTGATAACTATATTTTCATTTTATTTTTTATTTAAAGTAATAATCAAAACAACGTTTTTTTCTAAACGTTCACCTCCTCATTTCTTTTTTTCTTATGATTTCCAATGATAATTATTTTGAAATCTACTCAAAAGGAAATTACACTTGGAAAAAGGTTTAAAATGTTCAGTCAACATTTAAAAAAAGGAAAATATAGAAGTCTGATAATTTCAAAGAAAATATATTTCAATTATCTTTTTCCTCCCAATTGTTCAAAATATTACATTCTCTATTATCAAATTCAGGTGTTCAACGCCTTCAATTAATGAAGATATTCTCAAATTCTGATTTCAAATATTACCGAAATGAAATTTTCATAACTACATGATCAATCCAAATTTCAGCTAAACCTTGAAGACTATTCTCTGTCAGGTAGAAAGACCAATCGTACTCATATCAAGAAAACGTAAAATTTAAAGATTTGCAACAAAGACTACAAAGTCTTCTCTGTGCTGTTGAACGTTGAAACCTGCGCTGTTGGTAAGTTCAACAATTCCTTAATGTTCTCTACCCATTTACACACATGGACAAAACTTAAAGAATTTGTACATTTTAATATGTATATCGGGATCAGACAATATTTTTGACATATAATTAATATACAGTGACCTTTATTGAAGACACAAGGGATAACAAAGTGTGAACAAAAAATTGTCTCTGCCTACTTTAAAAAAAGACGTAAGGCGACATAAAAGACTTTCAACTTCCTTTTGTTATGAAATCTTTATGGACCACTTAAATAAAATTTTAGCATCATCTCTGTGTGGATCCACATGTTATCTCTGGGTCATGCTGAATTTATTGTAGCAAGTTATTTATTATTTTAATAACATAGTATCATTTTTTTATGCTTATATTTTGATACTCTGTAAACTTCCTTCATTTCTTATCTTTTTTTATCATTCATAGTTTGTTCTTGCCTTAAATAAATTGCTGTGTATATCCTGAAGTTTTCCTTTCCTAATTTTCTACGTGGAAATGAGATAACACAAATGATGTCTGGGTTCAACTTAACAGTATTCTTTATGCAAAATGTCTTTGTAAAAAGTTGTTTCGTAATTTATTTTATCACTAGCGGATGTACCCGGCTTCGCCCGGGTTTTACCCGAGTAAAGGTTTGTCTAACGAACATTTGTTAAAACAATTCTCTATAAAATTATATTAAAAATATATATATATATATTTTGATTATTTAAATCTCGTAAATTTGATTCTCTCGATAAAGTGAACATTTTTTCCCGGTCCCTTGAAAAATACTCGATAAGTTGAATAAAATCAATATTAATTGGTTCCCTCGGTAATTGGAAGTTAAAGGAATAGTATCTTGCCTTGGAATTGCATCATTATTCTTGTCTCAAATAAATTGCCGTGTCATCCTGAATTTTGTCTTTCCTAATTTTCTACATTACAAAATCATCATTTTATCTAGTGAACATTATTTTCCGGTCCCTTGAAAAATACTCGATAAGTTGAATAAAATAAAAATTAATTGGTTCCCTCGGTAATTGGAAGTTAAAGGAATAGTATCTTTGCCTTTGAATTGTATCATTATTCTTGTCTCAAATAAATTGCCGTGTCATCCTGAATTTTGTCTTTACTAATTTTCTACATTACAAAATCATCATTTTATCTATTCTCCCAATATATATGTTGTAGATAAATGATAAAACTAACTTTGACTTGTGCGCAATTAATAGGTAGGAAATCCTAGTTTTGATAAATAATCTTTAAGATAATAAATTTAGTGATAATAAAACTTATAGATAAAAAACTTGTTATCATCGTCGCAATGGGGGCGCTGCTTGCAAGTTAAATATACAAATCTGCAAATAACTCTAAGAATATTCAAGATATTCAAGAAATTATTTTTTCAAAAACCTTCCCGGGGATATACCTAGTAATATCCCAAAATTTAACGGCGATTGGATATATGGTTTTTGAATCTATAGAGTACAAACATACAGACAGACATTTAATTATATATATATATATAGATTTGTAATCATAACACAATTCTCGTGGATTGAGATCTTAGCTGAAGCAGAATGGTGTGTGTGTACTAGACTAGAGGTGAATATACTTTACAAAGTTGTCCCAAAGGTTTGTAAACACTTGCAAAAAATTAAAATACCAATATTATTCGCCGTTATGTATAATGTCTTTTTATTATGTATAAAGTAATTGTATTATGAATTACAGTTGAACCTCCCTTTAGCGGACATCCCGCTAACGGATACCTCTCTATAAAGGACAGTTTTAATTTGCAAAATTACCATTTTTACTATTTAGCAACTCTCCGGTAAGAGGTCACCTCTCTCTAAAGGACACTTTGGCTCTGCAATTAGGTGTTGTCCTTTACAAGGAGGTTATACTGTATTATGTATTCGCCGTAATAATATTGTCACTGAATAATTATTTTGAATAATCTGTTGGTTATCATCATAAATATTTGCATAGTCATCACCCTTTACCATGATTGTATATTATTACTTGTAAATGAAATTTAGAAATAGTTTTGCACTATAATCATTAAATTGTTTTTACTTTAACTTTTGTAATACTCGTTATCACTACCGTGACAACTAGTGGAGAAGCTGGATTATCCCCTCGCCGCCCAAGCCGTTAGAAGAAGCCGAAGACTACAAGGACTAGAACCTCAAGAAAACATTGCTATGGCAAACCAAGAGACACAGACACAAATGGGTGAGTACCACTTTCAACCTTTTATAAACCCTTCTATTTTTACGGGAGAAAACAACCAGAATTCAGAAAAATGGTTGAAAGAATTCCATCGCGTCGCTCGTTACAACTGCTGGGATGATTCAATGTGCCTCGCAAATGTTTATTTTTTCCTCCAAGGAACAGCGCACAGATGGTACGAAAATGTTGAAAAGAAATTACATCATGGGATTTTTTTGTGAAAACGTTTTCTCAGAATTTCGGACATCATGTCGTCCGAAAAGATCAGCTCTCAGAGAAACTCAAAACTCGAGCTCAGGGGAAGGAGGAGAGCAGTGATTCCTACATTCAAGATGTTCTCCATTTATGCAGAGAAGTGAATCCGGCCATGATGGAAAATGAAATAGTTGCACACTTGACGAAGGGAATACCGGAGGAGATATACCAGTTCATCATCATTCTAGACATTGCAACTACCGATGAGTTCATCAAATGGTGCCGAAAAATCGAAAAATCGTGTAAATAAACGTGTAGTATTCGACAGACTTACCGAATATTGCCGCCATCGATTCAGCAGACTCTGAATCAATAGAAGACTTAATCCGACGCATCATGCGTGAAGAAGTTCATCGCGCACTAAATACGGAGTCAACTACCCCTGAACCATCTTCTCTAGAAGAAATTATCCGAGAAGAGATTGAAAAAACGTAGCTGCAATTTCGAAGCCTATTCAAAGGCCTCCGCCACGACAGTCGTACCCCAACCAAACACGTACATTCAACCAGGTTCCACGACGTCAGTACCCTACCCAAACACCCATATATAACCAGAGGCCACCACAACGAAGAACGTATGAATGGAGGACGCATGACAACATCCCAATATGTTTTATTTGCAGCCGCCCAGGCCATGTTAAGCGCTATTGTAGAGAACGCCGACAATGGACGCAGAGACCCGAAGGACGTGCACCAAGCACCCAAGAACCTCAAATGGGTAACCACCATAAGAAGCCTAATATACCTCAGACAATCGCCGTATCCAAACAGAGGAAGATCCCCAAGACGCCAGTTCATTTCCCCAGGCCGCCATACAAGCCAATCCCCACGCCGCTACAATCTAGAAAAAAAACTAAGAGTCGCGTCTTCTTTCGAAGGGGGAGCCGCGGGTGTGAAAAGCCCTCCATCGTCGCAGCCGGTAAATTACAACAAAATTATGTCGAAATCATCATTGATGACATTGCATTTTCTGTTTTGGTCGATTCAGGTTCCTCTTTTTCAGTTATCTCTGATGGATTGAGACGACAATTGAAAAAGACCATGTTCAAGGATAGCGGAATGACTCTGAAAGGTGCTGATGGCAAGAATGTTACATCGATCGGCCGATGCACAATCAGCTTGAGCATCAATGGATTGAAACAGCCGCTTGAGTTTTTTGTACTTCCTAATAGAAACCCAAATATTATCCTCGGATGGGATTTCCTAGAGGCATCAAACGCTGTGATTGATTGTGGACGCGCCGAAATCAGATTGGAAGAGGCCAAAGATGTACTAAATCCACCAGCTTCCTTGGGAAAGGTTGTGGCTAGCAGAAGCGTCGTAATCCCAGCCGAATCTACCAAACTAATAAATGTAATAAGTGAAGAGCTTAATGGGCAAAATCAGGTACTTTTTGAACCTTCTAAAAAGGTATTAATAGGAAAATGGTTAACACTTCCCTGTACATTATTCAGGCTTTCCCATAATAAAGAAAAACTTTGGATCGTAAATTCTAGCACCACAGCTCGTATAGTCTATAAAGGAATTTGCATGGGAAAAATTCAAGGGGTTGGAGAATATAACTTGACGGCTATCTCAGAATGTTCTGAATTTAATAAGGAGGTGAAAAATGCGAATCATGCCAGTCATGCTGATAAAAGTGCATTTAAATTTTACAAAATTCAATTAGTGATGATTTATCAGAAGAGCAGAAGTCTCAAATTTTATCAATTTTAAAACGATATGATAAATTCTATATGTATATATATATAAAATAAAATGTCTGTCTGTATGTTTGTACTCTATAGATTCAAAAACCATACATCCAATCGCCGTGAAATTTTGGAATATTATTAGGTATATCCCCGGAAAGGTTTTTGAAAAATAATTTCTTGAATATCTTGAATATCCTTAGAGTTATTTGCAGATTTGTAGATTTAACTCGCAAGCAGCGCCCCCATTGCGACGATGATAACAATTTTTTTATCTATAAGTTTTATTTATCAAAAGTAGGATTTTCTACCTATTAATTGCGCACAAGTCAAAGTTAGTTTTATCATTTATCTACAACATATATATTGGGAGAATAGTTAAAATGATGAGTTTGTAATGTAGAAAATTAGGAAAGAGAAAATTCAGGATGACACGCCAATTTATTTGAGACAAGAATAATGATACAATTCCAAGGCAAGATACTATTCCTTTAACCTCAAATTACAGAGGGAACCTATTAATATTGATTTTATTCAACTTATCGAGTATATTTCAAGGGACCAGGAAAAAATGTTCACTTTATCGAGAGATTCAAATTTACGAGTTTCAAATTATCAAAATATATCTATTTTTTTAAAATAAGTTTATAGAGAATTGTTTTAACAAATGTTCGTTAGACAAACCTTTACTCGGTTAAAACCCGGGCGAAGCCGGGTACATCCGCTAGTATTTGATAAAAATAATCAGCCAGTAAAGCAAGCTTCAGTAACCAAACATAAGATTGAAACTGGAAACCATCAGCCCATTAAGCATAGACCATATCGAGTCTCCCCTACAGAACGCCAATCAATCCAAACGGAAGTGGACAAAATGCTAGACGCCGGGATTATACGTCATTCAGAAAGTCTATGGTCATCGCCGGTTATTTTAGTAAAGAAGAAGGATGGTAACTGGCGTTTCTGTGTGGATTACAGACGACTAAACAAAGTTTCTAAAAAAGACGTTTACCCACTCTCCCGAATCGATGATACACTTGACTCCCTAAAAGAAGCCAAATTTTATTCATCAATTAACATTCGTTCAGGATATTTGCAAATAGAAGTCGACGAAGCAGATAGAGAAAAAACTGCCTTTATTACCCCTGATGGACCCTACGAATTCCTAGTCATGCCCTTTGGCCTGTGCAATGCTCCTGCAACATTCGAGTGCATGATGGACGAGATATTGAAAGGCCTGAAATGGACGATGGCCCTCTGTTATTTAGATGACATCGTGGTGTATTCCGAATCGTTCAACGAACATTTACACCGGCTTGAAATCATACTACAATGTCTCAACAAAGCCGAGCCGCGCCTCAACCCAAAAAAGTGTTTTTTCGGAACAAAACGAAATAGAGTGTTTGGACACCTCGTCGATAGTAAAGGTATTTATTCCGATCCAGAAAAGATTGAAGCTATCGCCAAGTTTCTGACCCCAAAATCTATAACAGATGTGAGAAGCTTCATTGGTATATGTTCCTATTACCGTAGATTTATCGAAAATTTTGCTGAGAAAGCTGATCCTCTACACGAAGTCCTCAAAAAAGAAAGGAAATTCACGTGGAACTCTGACCAACAGGATAATTTTGATTCCTTGAAAAAAGCATTGATGTCTGAACCTGTTCTTGCCTATTTCGTAAAACAACAGCCAACCGAGCTTCATATTGACGCCAGCGGTTATGGAATTGGAGCTGTCCTCGTACAGATCAACGATGGGAATGAGCGGCCAGTTGGTTATGCTTCAAGAACTTTATCTAAGGCGGAGAAGAATTACTCAACAACGGAAAGAGAATGCTTGGCTGCAATATGGGCCATCAACAAATTTCGACCGTACCTTTTTGGTCGTGTATTTGTCATCGTCACTGACCACCACGCTCTTTGCTGGTTATCTAACCTGAAGGACCCGACAGGAAGACTAGCAAGATGGGCTTTAAAACTCCAAGAATAAAATGTAACGGTTGTTTATAAAAGTGGACGCAAACACAAAGATGCCGACTGTCTTTCTCGAAATCCTCTCCAACTTGAATCGGAAGAACCATACAATGATGATGATGATATACCCTCAATAACTGCTCTGACGTGCTTTGAGGCTGAACAAAGAAAAGACCCTAAAATTAGTAAATTGATAGAAGAAACAGAAAAGTTTGGTGCCGAATCGAAAGGATATGAAATGTTAAAAGAAACCTTATACAAAAAGAACTTCGACCCCCTGGGAAACCAGCACCTTTTAGTTATTCCCAAGCACTTACGCTTAGAACTACTGAAAAGTTTACACGACGCTCCCACAGCAGGTCATCTTGGATTTTCGAAGACCTATGAGAGAGTTAAAAACAAATATTTCTGGCCAGGACTACTCCGGGACATACGGAAGTATGTCGCTCCTTGTAAAGAGTGCCAAAGAAAGAAACAATCAACTCAAAAGCCACCCGGACTACTTAAGGCCATACCTCCTGCAACCTCCCCCTTTCAGAGAGTTGGAATGGACCTCTTTGGAAGATATCCCAAGTCTGATACTGGTAATAAGTGGATCATAATCTGTACAGACTATTTAAGGCGATTCGCTATTACCAAGGCCTTACCCACAGGAGAAGCAAAAGAAGTTGGCATGTTCTTGATGGAAGATGTTGTCCTCAAACACGGAGCCCCCAGAGAACTAAATACGGATCGTGGGCGAGTATTCCAATCAAAGATGTTAACAGAATTTACTAACCAGTGCTCTTCCATACACAGGTTTACAACAGCTTATCATCCCCAGACGAATGGATTAACGGAGGGACTCAAAAAAACATTAGCTAACATGCTGGCAATGTATGTGGGCGTCGAGCAAAGAGACTAGGACGTATTCCTGCCCTACCTGACCTTCGCCTACAACAACGAAAAACATGATACGACAGGTTTTACCCCTTTTAAACTGACGCATGGACGCGAAGCCGAAACGACTGTAGTAGACACTCTTTTCCCAAATCCGCATGAAGATCTCCAAGAAGAATACAGTCAGAAGATTGCCTCGCGAGTCGAAGAGACTAGGCAGCTAGCAAGATTAGAAACCTTGAAAGCCCAAGAAAAGGACAAGACCAGATATGACTCAAAGCACGAGGCAATGGATTATAACGTAGGTAACCTGGTATGTATTTTAATCCCGATAAGAAAGGTGGGACTCTCAAAAAAACTGATGAAAAGTTATTTCGGGCCATACAAGGTTACTCGGAAATCTCTGACGTGACCTTCGAAGTTGAACCTGTGGACCAACCAACCAGGAGACGCCAAACATGAGACCTGGTCCATGTACTGAGAATAAACCCCTACCATGACCCTGAGAACCAAGCTGATCTGTTCAAATGATAATTACAGCGGGACGCTGTTCATCTAGGAAGGGGGCAATGTCACTGAATAATTATTTTGAATACTCTGTTGTTTATCATCATAAATATTTGTATAGTCATCACCCTTTACCATGCTTGAATATTATTACTTGTAAATAAAATTTAGAAATAGTTTGCATTATTATCAATAAATTATTTTTACCCAAACTTTTGTAATACTCGATATCACTACCGTGACAATATTATTCGTCAAGTAATAAGAAAATCACAAAATTTTGGGACGACCTTATATATATCCTTGTCATATTTATAAAACCGTAAATATTGTTATTAATGCAATGTTATGATACGCTTTTAATGAAACAACAAAATATAAAGATATATTAAAAATAAAGAAAGCATATCCTGACCAGGAGCACATGTGCTTTTTAGATGGCAGAGCGCCATTTAGTGGAACAGAAATAATTAATTTTAATATAAACACCTGTCCCACTTATTTTTTTTTTCTATTTTTTCTTCTTGTGTTAAACGTATTTACGCAATATTTGCCTTAAATACTCATTTCTTGGTTTCTCGAGAAGCCTCTGGGACCAAAAATCTTTTTAGTGGCAGTAGTACATCCTGCTCCACGCTGACGAGTGCCAACAGCGCAAAACACGTTCGTGGATGGCTTTTCTTGATATATCAAGAAATTGGGTTGGCCAAATATCAGGGAACAGGTTAAATCAACGTTTAGTCGATTTCTGTTCCACTAGATAGCGCTCTGCCATTTAAAAAAGCACATGTGCTCCTGGTCAGGATACGATTTCTTTATTCTTAATATCAATATCTTACCCACTTATTTTTTATATTGTTTTTGATATAGATATATGTATTTTAAAAAATAGAAAAGGTCAGGTTTTGATATCAAAACCAAAAATGGCATATCCTGACTTAAGCATTTGATATGGCAAGGCGCCATCTAGTGGAACAAAATAAACTCTACTGTACAACTAAACTATGGTTCAACTTTTTACAAGATATTTGGTCAACCCAATTTATTGATTATTTAAGAAAGTCAACCATGTACGCGCTTCGGACTGTTGGCCCTCGTCAGCGTGAGGCAGACTGTACCTCTACGACCAAATATTTAGAGTCTTCCTGACAAATCAAGAAATGAATATTTAAGCCCAAGTTTGCGTAAATACGCTATTCAAGTGAATAAAAAAGAAAAAAATCAAATAAGGTTAGGAGCTGATATTAAAAACAAAAATGACCTATAAATATATGTGGAAAAATGAAATAAAAAGAAATTTGCCAAATATCACGGAACAAGTTAAATCAACGTTTAGTTGTTTTACATTCTACTAGATGGCGCGCTCTGGCATCTAAAATGTTCAGGTGAGAGATCAGGTCAGACCTTTTTAGCTTATATTGAGTGATTTTGGAAGATATAATAGACTAGCCGAATGACCCGGGCAACGCCCGGGGTTTACCCGATTAAATGCTTTTATTAAAATACTATTCGTTACAATTATAAATTGGCGCCGTGGATGTCATTCTTGTATAATATATAAATGAGTTTTAAAAATTGCAAAAAAAAAAAAATGCATCGGCCGGGAATCGAACCCGGGGCGCCCGCGTGGCAGGCGAGCATTCTACCACTGAACCAAAAGCAAACGGTGAAAGAAGTGTCTCGCGCATTGGCGGCGCCATCGTAGCGAACCAATAGGAGAGCGCCAACGGCCATGACGCGTAACGGCCGAAGCTACTCTAGAGTTTTCTCAATTTTTTGAAATCCTATTATATCCTTTTTTATTCATTATATATATTAAAATAAAAACCTTTTAAGCAACTTACAAATACATAAAAAAATTCTTATTGGTATTATATATATAATTTAGAAAGTTAATTCATTTTTACTAGACACACACCCATAGCCCACTTATCCGGATATATAAATAAATATTTGTTACAAAGATATTTTCCTTTAATTTAAGAAATAATTCCCAAACTTCGTAAAAGAAATGATAGTAAGACTTTCGGAAGAAATCCAAAAGATTTTTGTTTGTATGTTTGAAAAACTCTTTCACCCATTGATTTCTTTTTACGTAAAGGATTAGTATTTGTAGAAAAGTTTCATTAGCAGTGTTTCCCTTTACACACAACCTATTTTTGCTATCAACTTTACAGCAATTATTTTCAAATTAAATAGCGGTTTTTTTTAATCGTTTAAAGTTGTAAAATCCGCCGACTGCATCTTTTCAGAAGTTTTAATTGAGCTGTGGAAGTACTTAGAGCCTTTTATAAAAAGAAGAATCTTCATGAATATTTATTGTAACTTGCACATGGTTTAAACCCATTAGTTGTTTCTTGTTTGGTGAAACAATGGATACCTACGTGAGAAGAATGGACTTTCATGCCTTTAACAAAAGAATAAAATTTTACATTATAACCTTTTATTAAAAGACACTACAGAAGCTTTCTGTCAAGCCCTTCATTAGCTTCTGTAATTTCATTTAATAAAAGGTTGTGGTATTACTTTTTACACTTTTGTTTTCAAGAAAAGGCATCTTCTAATCGTACAACTAAAAGTTGCTGATGGCTTGTGCCATCTGTCGGAAAACATTATCCCGATTGCAGCAACCTTTCGTTGCACGATATAGCG
>CP092872.1:60593683-60606929 GCA_030710605.1 Cordylochernes scorpioides
TATAAAAAATGAAAGTATTTAAGCATGAATTGTTTTTTTTCCACACAAATCAAACTTCTACTGTCCGATGAGACATAGTTTTCCTGAATAAAATTTCTTAGATTCCATCTTTCAGTGCAGCATATAAAAGCAGAATCGTCTAATACAGCATTAGAGCTCTAAGAAGCGGTCTGGTAGATTAAATTGGCGAAACTGCTGTGAGGGTTTATCATTAATGAACCAAGCCCTTCCAATATTTTTAATGGTAGAAAGGACAGTAGAAGTTTGATTTGTGTTAAAAAGAAACATTAGAGCTTGAATACTTTTATTTATTAAATTTCATCTTAATATGTAAAGCAGTTTAGACAGCGATTGAATAATTCTTTTGAATAAGGGTCAACAAAAAAAGCTCTAAATATTACTTTAGAATATAAAGTTTATTCTGGACGTACAATCTATTTCTACAATATATCGAACGACATCGTACTTCTATAGGTACTCAGCCTACATTTTGATGTATAAACATGATGCATTAAGGCGCCATCTGTTATAAAAAAAAATGAAAATTTTCTAACGCGTATATGATTTTCTTTACTAATAACACACAATGTTTCTACTATGGTGAACTCTCTCCGCTAGGTTAAATAATTTCAAAAATTAGTAAGCAAATTAACAACCATCCTTAAAACTTTAAAACTTGAAAAATCTGCCCCCCCCCCCCCCACAAACAAACAAAAAAAAGATAGACGAATCTGTAGGCAAACAACGGAAATATAAATGTAATGAACTACGCATGCGCTAACAGTGAAGCAGAGAGAACAAAATAGAAAGGACAATAAAACGTAGAAAATAAACAGAGTAAGACATGTATTATGTTTATTTTGAAGACAGTCGTTGTTTGGCGGGTATTTATATTTCATACAAATGAGTATATTACAGTAACAGAAAATTATTTTTATTTTTTATTTTATTTCGACTCAGAGCCTATTGTCCCCCTAGAGGCACTTGCACTTTAAAGGTAAACTAAACATAGAACGAATTATATTTGAAATATGCACAAGAATTAGTATACAAGGTTAGGTAAAAAGAGAAAAAATAGCAACACAATTGAAATATGTACAAAGGGTTGGTATGCAAATTTAGTTTCATAGACATTTTCATCAAAAATGTTCCTGGTCAAGAAGTCCCATTTTGATTTCAGAGATTTTCAATGTGGATCCACCAATTAACAGATCCATGGGCATATTTTGGAGGACAGTGGCCTGGATTTTAACTGATTGTCCATTAACCACCAAAACCAGTAGAAGTTCCACATTTGGCGGCAAGGCTCTACTTATATTTTTATGAAGACAAAAGTGATATTATGCTGCATTAGCGCGCCATCTGTTATGAAAATTCGAAATTATTATAGACGCGTATGATTCTTTTAAAATTAAACAATTTCTATTGCCCTTACTGCAATGGCAAAATTAATGGGAGGGCCTGGCTCATCAGTGGTGAACCTTTCCAGCGGTTTCGCCAGTTTAATCTACCATATTGCTGTTATATTGCAATTTTCGATTTTCCTTTTATAGGGATTCTGATGCTAGACTCTTGTAATTTCTATTTTAAATGAACTATGGACATAAGCTTTGAGGACAGCAGAATTACAAACAATTTTAAATATATAATTTGCTTCGAGGGAGAGTTTACCACTGATGAGCCAGGCCCTCCCATTAATTTTACCATTGCATTAAGGGCAATAGAAATTGTTTACTTTTTAAAAGAATCATACGCGTCTATAATAATTTCCAAATTCCATAAAAGTAGTTTTGTCAATATGTCGATAAAATAAAAGGTATTTATAGTCGAAATTCTTAGTTTAATATCGAATATAAAGTATATACGTATTAGAGTGTAGAGAACAACAGTTCATTACCATTACCATGACGCCCGATAAAGAACGATGTCGTTCGAAAGCTAGCGGAATAAACATGTTCTACACCAGAAGCTCCTTTTTGTTCTTTTATATTATCGCAATATATATTACAGTAATTATTAGTTTCCTCATATACTAACTTTAATGATAAGGCCCTAAAACAAAAGGTATAGAAATTGCAACCGTTTTGTTGTTTATTACAATCCCCCATCGTCTAAAACATTCTACAAAGAAGACAAAACACTGGAAATGCAAATTTTTCAAGTTCAAACTGTTCAGAACTCATTATAAACAGCAACAGGGTTAAATATGTGGCGAAAAATAGGTGATATAATTTTCAACAAACAACACAAGCGTAATGGCTTCGGGAAAAAAACGTAGTTCCTTTTTTTTTACTCCACACAAACACCGAAAAAAATCTTCTGAAAGAATTTCAATTCAGGAAGTTATTTACTCTTCGAAAGAGGATTCATCTCTCAAAACTTTTTCCAAACTTTTTTCTTAAATTCTAATCCTTTCTCGAGAGGGCAGTCACAATCTTTTTATATAAGGACGTATTCTCTTTAATGTTTTTAATCTTTGGTCTTTATAAAATGCCATTGTATATAGAAATTGAAACTCTTTTGGACGTGCATGATTCTTTTTGTCAAATTGAACAATCTTTTCAAATCCCTTACTGCAATGATATATTAATGGGATGGCTTGGCTTTATTGATTTATTATTGCAGTAAGTGCAGTTAAAATCGTTTAAAATATAAAAAGAGTTAGTTCTTCAAATAAAAGGTACTTTGGCCAGTAAATCTTTTTAAAGCAAAATTGGGGAACATTAATTATATTCAGGACATAGACCAGATTGGAATGATATTGAGATATTTTGCAGGAATATAAAATTTTAAAAAGAAAGATTATTTTTAGAGGGATGGCTATCACGGGAAATGGGGAAAAGATCTATAAAAATATTCGAAGATATTCCGCAACATTAGAAACAATAAAAAGATTTACTGGCCGAAGTATCTTTTATTTGAAGAACTATGAATGCCGGCCAGGTAGCCTCTATCTTTACGATATAAAAGGAATCATAGGCGTCCAAAATAGCTTTAATTTCTTATATTAGATGAAGCGCTAATACATCAAATTGTACTTAGAGTTCACAATTGTAACACTTAAATATTAGTATACGAATATAACAACAACAACAAAAGTCTTTATTGAGGACCTCTCGTCCTATATAGGATTCACCAGTTTACAGAGTAATTGAAGAGAACTAAGAATACAGAGAGAAACCTATATGTAGTAGGTATGGTGTAGTATTTTCTACACTGTGACTATATACAACAGCAGTAACAAGCCTTTTGCTGGGATCAAAGTCTCATATAGGATTCGTCATTCTAGTCCTGACAAAGATTATTTACATATAATTATTTACATCAATTAGATTATGTATATAGCTTTCCCTTCTCTTCAGCCGTCTTCCAAAATTTGAACGACGCAAACGCTCCAGCTCTGTTTCTCACCACCTCATTCAACAGGAGCTCCAAAGAGAGTCCCTCAAGGCCTATTTCACTGAGGAGCACTTCTCGTTCGTCTTTAGTATACGAATATATGGGCCATCAAATTGTAGATTTCATATTATAATCTTCCTTAGTTGTGCACTTAGAATTTGGATAGATTCATTTTAAGTGTTAATCCCTTTAATGAAACGACCAAATAATTGAAAGATATTTGTAAAAGTCATTTCCTACAAACATTCAAATAATATTTGTTTAGTGCAATTCTAGTTCTATTAGGTTTATATTATTTCTATTAAGATGTTTTTTTAATGTAACGTTCAAACAAAATGTTTTAAGATTGTCAACCAAGGTCATCTTTATAAGTATTGTCCAAAATGTACACGATTGCCATTGTCATTATTCATATTATCTTTATTACTGCACACCAAGATCACAAAGGTCATATCAAAATAGATAATATTCTGAAAGAGAAATTAATCATAGGCGTCCAAAGTAGCTTTAATTTCTTATAATAGATGACTCGCTAATGCATCATATATTACATAAAATTCACAATTGTAGCACTTATATATTAGTATACGAATATAACAAAAACAACAAAAGCCTTTATTGAGGACCTCTCGTCCTATATCTACCTAAGGTACCAGCGCGCTATCTATACACAAGAAATTAAACCATTTATAGCAAGAAATATTTTTGGATATTTCCCTTGTACTATCGGATATATATATATAGAAGTAGAGAGGGGTCCAATACAATATAAAATGGATGCATCGTGAAATGATAGCGGTATGGGTGATTAAACTAGCATAATGGCTAGATAGATGGTTCACCTCTGAGGAACCAGGTTCTTCCAATATTTTTCTATCACAGAAAAGACAGTAGGAAGCATTTTATCTGTAAAAGATTACATGACGCTCTATAAATAGTTTTATTTCTATCTAAAGATTTTGTTCAATATTTGTAGAGACAGCTTGTCTTGGAACTTTTCCATTTAACAGAATATGTAATTAGGGAAAGATTTATCTACCAAATTCAACCTCCATCCTCCAAACTCTTACTATATTATTGACTGCATCGAATTGTCCATCCATTAGCTCTAAACCCTTTTGAAAGACATCATTTTAAAGCTCAAAATCCACAAATACGACCTCTTACTATGATTAAGCAAGAATAAAAATAAATAAGGTGGACATGGCGTCGTATGATCTTAAGGCATTGTTCAAATGATCCTGAAACAACAGGGAAGCTGTTTATAATAATTGAGAATTCTTATCGTTTACATTTTTTACATTTCCTTGAAAAATGCCCATTTTTGTAGTAACTTAATTTGCTTAAATTAAGTACTTATTTCTTTTTATCATTTACTTAAATGAAAACGCCGGAAACTGAAGAGTCATGCCCAAAAATTCCACACACAAAAGAATTTTGATCATTACAGAATAAAGTTTTGAAGGCTAATAATTAAAACAATTATATGTGTCTACGTTAGCTCCAATGATTGATAATTATAAAAGGAGGGTATGGCACATAGTGGTGAACCCTCCCAACAATTTTGCCAGTTTAATTTTAAAAACCTCTTTATTACAATATTAGACTGATTTTCCATGGTTATAAATTGAAAAAAAAAAGGGGAAGGTATGGTTTATTATTGGAGTAGAAATTTTTATTCAAATGTTTTTTATTATAATAATATTTTATATTTTTAAAAAGTAGCGTTAAATATTTGTGCAAATTTCCATATTCTATAAGTTTATATCATTAAAACAAGGAGAATTATGGAATTATTTCTCATATAATAATATTTTTTATTAATAATTAAAAGAAATTCATTCCTAAGTCTCTTCTGTTATAATGATTTATATTGTTGAAAATTATTGTTTAAATTATTATGTGTTTACCTGAATAATTAAACTTTAAAAATAAATTAATAATAGTTTATTATGTGAAATTTATGTAGATATAATATCTATGTGCTTGTGTTGATATAAAAATAAAACACGAAAAAACTTAAAAAATGACTTCACAATGATGATGATATTTGACCTTTTGCTAAACCGAATGCCATATTCCGACCAGGTCAAACAACTTTTACACAGCGACGTTCATCCTTCTATCACTGGAAGTCATCTCTCTCAGGTGATTGCTTCTGGAATGTCTTATCTTTGTGGTCGGGTTGGTGAACTGTGACTGCCTCAATTCATTATAAACACCCAGTTAAATGGAAATTTTCCTGGTTGCTATCTACCATTTCCCTTTATTAATTATTTATTCATTATTATATGAATACCGATTCTAAGTTCCACCATAAGAAAATATCAAATATGCGAAATAAACTCTGAGAGAATAATTACAAAAACTATAACAAGACTCAGAACAAAACACTATAAAGGAATGACAAAACATCCAGATTGCACAAGAACCTACAGAACATGCAACAATTATTCTGGTATGGAACTAACACCTACCCACATATTCTCATGTCCAGCAATGGCCATAGCCTTGCAGAAAATTGACATGGACCCAGAGTAGCAGCTTTACACACCCAAGATAGTGACATTGCGACTGCTGTGATAGAGACATATGGAGACATCTGAGGCTCTTCATTGGACACGACAACAACAATAACAACCCTTTTTGCATCGTATATAAGTAGAATGAACCAATACAGCAGAGCTCTAGAAAGCAGTCTGGTAGATTGAATTGGCGAAACCGCTGGGAGGGTTCGCCACTGATGAGCTAAGCCCTCTAAATACATTTTTCATAGCAGTAAGAATAGTAGAAGAGTGTTTTCTGTTTGAAAGAAACTTGCGTGATTGAATGTTCTCCTTTCTTATATGTAGATAGCGCGTTAGTGTCCTATAATTTATTTTCATTAATAAAATATCGACATGATATTTTGGAAAGGTAAGAGTAGAGTTATGAAAATAATTTCTTATCGAATGAACAGATCACTTCATCAAACAACTTCTCTACTTTTTACCATTCCTGCCAACTTTCTTTTAAGAGATTGTATCGTAGCTAGCATTCCAGACTATATTTGAACGTTGAAATTGTTTTGTATGCACGCCAATATATTATTTTTGTAATAATGATATATACTGTGGAAAAAATAATAGAAAAATAAATATTAAAAAGGTCAGGTGTTGATATTAAAAACAAAGAAGGGCATATCCTGACCACGAGCACATGGGCTTTTTAGATGGTAGAGCGCCATTCTGTTCCTCTAGATAGCGCTCTGCCATCTAAAAAGCACATGTGCGCCTGGTCGGGATATGTCTTATTTGTTTTTAATAATATATAGTGTGTATAAGAAATCAAAATTTTAATAACCTATCTATATAAATGTAAATATACCATACAACATGCCATCTATTAGTGAAAATGTGGATTTATATGATTAAAAGCGCTTTATAATTTATGTTTGAAAACCGAAATTTATGAAATTTAAGAAGAAAGATGAAAACTCTTAAGATGGTTCACCACTGATGAACCAAGAAGAAACAGCCCAATAGTTCTATCTTTATTTTTTATTTACTGTTTGTAGAAATTGTCTTCCACACATAAGAACCTATAATATTTCGCTTTTTTAATAACGATACATTTCACTCTTTACGTACTTATTCGTATTTGTATATATTTATACAGTACTCAAAGTTCATGTGTTTCTTAAATAACTTCACCAAATATTCTTCAAAGAGCAGAAGATATAAATAGCACATTCCGCGATTTAACATTTATTATTATAATATTATGATGCATTAGCGCGCGCCATCTGTTATGAAAATTCGAAACTATTATAGACGCGTATGATTCTTCCGAAAATTAAACAATTTCTACTACCCTTTCGAAGAAATTGTTTAATTTTCAAAAGAATTATACGCGTCTATAATAGTTTCGAAATTTGATTTAGTATTATACCTTAACTCGCTATGTGTTACACAACAGTAGTTTAAACCGGCTAAACCGCTGGTTGGGTCGATCACTGATGGCCTAAGCTGTCTAAATAATATTCCATCACAGTAGAAAATGGTAAACAAAATTTCAAGTCCTCGATCGAATGGGTACAGAACGCCAAGCTGATAAAGTTCATAAAATAACAAAAACTGACGTTTTCTGGACATGTGATGCGCGGATCAGCAGGACATACATTGCTGACAGTGTTGGAGGGAAAGCTCCAGGGGAAGAGATCGAAGGAAAGGAGTCGACAGGGATACACAGACGATCTAAAACAATGGACTGGACAACACACCTACGAGGAGATGAAGAGGATGGCGGAGGAAGTATGGAGAGACCATGTGGCCCACCCTCAGTAGAGGTAGGCATTGAAGGAGGAAGTATGGAGAGACCATGTGGCCTACCCTCAGTAGAGGAAGGTATTGAAGGAGGAAGTATGGAGAGACAATGTGGCCTACCCTCAGTAGAGGAAGGTATTGAAGGAGGGAGATATGGAGAGACCATGTGGCCTACCCTCAGTAGAGGAAGGCATTGAAGGAGGGAGATATGGAGAGACCATGTGGCCTACCCTCAGTAGAGGAAGGCATTGAAGGAGGAAGTATGGAGAGACCGTGTGGCCTATCCTCAGTAGAGGAAGGCATTGATGGAAGAGTAGGAGAAAGAATATAAAGTTTTTCTAAAATAAAAAAAGGAATCAAGTATAATACAAATTTAAATTTTAATAATAAAAATTATATATATCTATATATTTTAAATAGCTTAAATAAAAGAGAGTTAACACCCCCCATATGGGGAGGGATATGTGCTATCAAGGGCCAGAACAAGAGCGCAGGTACTTTTGCCGCTTCGGGGGGATGGCGGATTGAAAAGAGGACAAATATTGACACTCGGGATCGAAGTGTCGCGTGTCGTGTTGGATTCTGTGGTTCTGAGGTTTTTCTATTTTAGCCATTCTCTCAGTTATCGATGTACTTTATTATCCTCTACTTATCCTAAATACATGTAGCCATGATATTCATGGTGTTTAAGGCCGCTTATACTGTAGTTTAGCATCTCCACTTATCTACATATGTAGACAGAAGTTTGAATTGTTTGTCTTATTGGAATATGTAGTTCTACAATAAGACTCCAGATGGCGCTAAAGAAACAGCGAAGCTTCATTTATTCTCCAGGAAATATATCAAAATTATTCTGAAATATCAAATAAACTTATTGTGAAAGTAAAGGTTATCGATTAAAATATTCCTAACAATATAATAATTCTGATTATATGCGGTGTATATACTATATATTGTGGTGCAACATTTATAATTGAATGTATTTACTCGAGTATTTTGTTCTAGATGTTTAAAAAATTTAAAATACACGTAATTATGCGCATACTACACATTTTACAAGAGTAATAACATATTCACTGGCGATCACGCAACAGCGCGTGATGTGGCCATTATAGAGAAGCCAATCACATGCCAGCGTTCGGTGCGAGTTAGTTTCTTAGCCAATCGGTAGCATGCACGTAATAAGATAAATCTGTGTGTACATTGAATTTTTTCGTCAAATTAGAGTATATGTTCGGTGTTTTTTCTGTTGTATAGTCTTCTTCTTTCTTATCCACTCAATCATATTAGGATATAAAGCTTGTAGAACTTGAGACTTTTGATGGTGTCTGCTGGGGATGAGTAGAGCTCATCAATAGATGAGTCAATACAGTCAATAATGTGTTATTGTATAGTGATGGGTAGAGGTTATTTGCAAAGTTATGTGGCCTTTTAACAGCATTACCTTTTAACCGAGTGGTAAAAAACTTCAATAAATTGTAAGACGGAATCTCCATTAAAGGCCTCTACGATTTCTACGGCATTCCATTAGGTATCTACACAGTCACGCAGAGGTAAAAAATATATCATCACCTCAAAGCCTTTATTCACTCGTCTTGAGAAATCATAATTAATATTAAATTGCATAATTGAAAAATATGTAAAAAAATAGCGATAAGCTGTAGATTGAAATACAAACTTTTAGTTTTTTTATTTGTTTTATCAAGAAAGTGTGTATCTGGTCAAAATTTGTAAAATTACAAATCAAGGCTCAGTTGATATTTATTCCGATAGATACAGGAAGCAACAAGAAATCCTCAGTTTCAGAATCGAGAGATTTAAAAAAATGATGATTATTTACAACATAATACCTTTGTGTATATTACAATAGAGAGAAATATACCTTTTAGCCTTAAAGGTTTATCAATATAATAATTATTTCAAACTGCACTTAATTTTCAGACATCTAGCTCATGTCAGCAATGATGGAAATATATGCTTTCGATTAAAAACTGCAGAAATATTTCTATCAAATTTATCCCCATTTTGGCATTCAATATATATGTATTTAGAATACCAATATTGTGTGAAACTATTACAATTTTATGTCAAAATAATAGTTTTATTTCTTAGAATTAAGAATCACAAATTTTACCTGCTTATTCCCTAATATATAAGTGAAATATTCAAGTCTGGACTCAAATTGTCCTTGTAAATTGGTTTGAGAGGCTTTGCCACCTCTAATTTAGACACCAGTATATTTATAAACATTAGAATACATGAATATTATAGCTGAGTGTGACACCATTATTATAAAATCTGCTCTAGTTATATTAGTGTTCGTTATAGAGACCATTATTGTGTACACTTTAAATACTGTATAGGTAAAACAAAAGGAAGGAATTTTGCATTTCAATAAAAAGGAATGTCATTTTTTTTTTAATATAATCGCCATCTATCGTTAAAATTTGTAACAAATAAATTTACTGGCAATGTGTTTCTTTACAATATATTTGATATTTATTTATTTGATGACATTATTGAAAAGAAACACATTGCCTGTAAATGTAGTTGTTATAAAAAGGTAATGTCATGTTAAAATATAAATATGTTTGTTTCAATATTTTTATTTACAATTTAACATTATTTGATTAAATTCAATTAGGAACTTGGGTATATCTATATATATAAAATGAATGTTTGTATGTTTGTTTGTATGTCTGGTATACAAATTCGCAGTAGTTCACTAATTCAAACCAAAATTTCCATACATAGGTAAAAAAAATACGGGGAAGACGATAGGCTATTTTAAAAAATATATAAATCAATTATTAAAACTATATATTTTTAGTCAGAAAATGATGATGACGATATTGCTGTATCATGTTTGATTATCAGATACAAAATTATATCGGGAATATTTCCAAAAAGCAGAGACCACGGGTGAAACCAGTTCATTATTTTGTATGCAGGAACAAAATTCTAACAGAAAAACATTCATTCGAGCAGAAAACAAAAGCAAGATCATCTTTCTATAAAAATATCGCTTCTCAGACACAAGGTTTGGAGCGGGACGTTTCACAAGAGTGACATCCACGGCGCCAATTTATAATTGTAACGAATAGTATTTGAATAAAAACATTTAATCGGGTAAAACCGAATAATAAAGAATGAGCCACAACAGCAGTCTTCTTGAAAATTCAGACAAAAGTCATTTTGTATACCATTGTTGTGGCAATTCAGCACCGTACAGTGTTCTACTGAGGTGAAAAACACGATTCAGTGTTCAAATGTATAATTAATGGAAAAGGTGCCCTATTTTTGATACATGGATACCATCCTACTGCAACTTTATATTTTATATTTGTGTTTAAATAGGTGTGTTATGATAGGCTTCTAAACAGTTTAACCAATTTTGATGAAATTCCGTGTACTTATCTAAATGGACATAGAAAGTGCGAAAGGCCATTCAAAATTATATTTTGAATTAACTTAATCGATACTAGCAGATAAATCACTTTCTAAAGTTGTTTGTTGATTTCTATTGAGTTTTTGAAGTTCTTCTAATTGTTTCAATGGTTTGAACCAGTGATGATTTGGATAAGCTGTCAGTTTTGATTTTTTTTCTTTCATATGTATATATTTCTGAAGATCCTAATTTTCATATCATATTAACGAAACGTTTATGAAAAATATTGTTTGTTAATTTCTTTTTCTATTTCATCTTTTAATATTTTGCCATTTTTATTTTGAAATACCTTATGTGAATAAACTCAAATGTACAAATACATTTTAATTAGACCGTAGAATGTTGAAGGTGAGTAGATTTTGAATCTGAATTGTTTGACGAAGAATTTTGTTTGAAGAAAGTATATACACTCATAGACAAAACCTAAGAAAGTTATACCTTTTAGCATGTATATCGGGACAACTCAAACCTTGTAATTATTCAATTGTTTATGTAATATAGGTATGATATTCAATACACAGTGTCTTTCATTGAAAACAAGCGATAACATACTGTGAAAAAAAAATTGCAAAAAGAAAAAAAGAAAACAGACCACTGGTGACATCAAAGACATTCAACTTAAGTTTTGTTTATGAGTGCATATATCTTTTTGAAAGCTTATATATTAATTAATTCCTTAAATACTTCATAAAAATAATTATTCTAAATAAATATATATAAACAAATTAATTTAAAATAATACTAAAATGGAATAGTGTTTTAATTTAGCGAAATCGCTGAGCCAGGCCTTTAAAAATATATATATATATTTGATCGCAGTAAAGAAAGTAGAAAAAAAATATTATATTTGAAAAATAAAAATATTCCTAAATATAATTATATTTTTTCCTTTTTATATATACAGATGACGCGCTCTAATGCATTATTTACTTTTTATAAGAAAATATATAAAAGCGACCATTAACCTACTATATTAACATATTTTATAAAGATGGCGCTAATTGGTTTTAATTCATTTATGTCTAACTTGTCCTTATTGTATGTGGAAGAGCATTGTTCGATGCAAATATTTAAATGTAATTGTACTGTCCTAAAAGCTTATGTCCATGGTTTTTATAAATACCATTTCTAAGATTCCACCCTTCAGTGTAGCATATAAAATCATAATGACAAATACAGTATTAGAGCTCTAAAGAAGCGGTCTGGTAGATTAAAAATTGGCGGCACCGCTGGGAGGGTTCACCAGTGATTTGCCAAGCCCTTCCATTATTTTTTCATCATAGTAAAGGCAGTAGAAGTTTGATTTAATTGTGAAAAAAATATTCGCGTTTTAATGTCTTCATTTATTTTATTAACATACTTATAGTATAAATAAATAGGCCACCTAACAGAAGCAACGATTCCTTTAAAAGCTCTCCACTTGGAAAAGTACAGCTTCTACCAGTGAGTGTAAGTAACTACACAAGGCTCCGGTGTACCTGGTGTTACGACTACTAGAGAGTGTTCAACTTTATTTTTATGTAAATATATTTGTAACTTAAACACTAAGAGAAAAAAAAAACTAGTATGTAAATTTATTTTAATGTATAAATTAGTATGTAAATTTATTTAATGTATAAATTGAGCGTGTTTTTCAATAAAAATAAGTTCTGGATAAGTTTTTTGGACGGTTGATAGTCGTCCTTAGAGCCTCTTCCTTGGAGTTGCGGAGCTGGTCAAGTAGCTGGACTAAACTCAAGGTAAAGCTCGTCTCTCAAGGTAAAGAGAGACAGAAATCTATATTGAGAACCCCCTCAATACCTGGTAAGTACAAAGGGTAAACTGCTCTCAGCATGTATAGACATGTACCTAGAGTAGAAACTGTCATAACCATTCTACTCACTCTGATTATCATGATCTATCCATCTTATATGTGATTAGAAGATAATAAACCAACAATGAGAGATGCCGATCCTTAAATGATGTTTGTGAAGGGAGATTAGAGAAGGACAATCTGAAATAAAAAGAGGACAGAGCGGGGTTTGGCAATAACAAAAAGAATAAAAATAGTACAAAAATGAAATTGTACTGGAATCAGTTGGATAAATTAAGGCAT
>CP092872.1:60607029-60654236 GCA_030710605.1 Cordylochernes scorpioides
ATTACTGAACTAATTATCATATTCCGAGCTTGAAAACCCGTTATAGTAAAGATCACAATACGTGATCTTTATTTCACAATGATAGTCATAATACAGAGCAAGAACGGGGTCAGCTCAGTAGCAAGTAGGACCACCGCGGACAGCGATGCACGCAGCAATAGGTCTAGGTAGAGAGTCTTTCAGACTACGGATGGCGTCCTGAGGGATGGCTCTCCATTCCCTTTGAACCATTTGCCACAGTTAGTCTTCTGAACGCGGCTGAGGTAAGGCATGCAAACGGCGTCCAATATGATGTCAAAATTTGTTCTGGATGGGTCAAGTATTATTGAAAAGTATGTTGGACAAATTCACGAGAGGACTTTTCAGCTTTATTGATATACCAATTGTAGATACCAATAATTCTCAGGATGAGAATTCGAAACTATTATAGACGCGTATGATTCTTTTAAAAATTGATTTTTTTTTTAATTTAAAAGAATCCTACGCGTCTATAATAGTTTCGAATTCTCATAACAGATGACGCTCCAATGCATCATATTATTATCCTTAGGAAACATTTTGTATTTGAAAAATTCGCTTCAGATGAGAGATAAAAGATTAAGCATCGAATAATCTAAGGTTTTAAACAACCGGCGACTTCAACATCGAACCATTCTAGAATGACAGCCGGTTCTAAGCCATATCTCGAATTGTAATATTAAGTTGTTATATAAGACCAAGAACCTCGAAATTGAAAGATTCAGCTGTTTTATCGGATCAGTTCAATTTCAAATTTAAAGAATACTATGTTATATAAGACCAAGGACCTTGAATTTAAGGTTTTATCTGTTTTACCAGATTAGTATAATCTCATATTTGTAGAATACTATGTTATATAAGACCAAGGAATCAATTGAAGGATTCAGCTGTTTTACCAGGTCAGTATAATCTCAAATTTGAAGGATACCCTGTGATATAAGACCAATGACCTCTCGAATTTGAAGATATCCAGATGGTATGTAAGAAGTTCACTCTTGAACTGTACAATCTAGCTGTTCTATAAGACCATCAAAATGAAGAATTCTGCAGTTATATAAGGCCATCAATTTCATCTGACAGATTCCCGACAGTCCAAAATTGTCACATTGGGACAGAAAAAGCGACGCTCTATTTTTTGACATGTGCGCCAATTATGTCAAACGGCCCTTGTTAGTGCTGACACCGGAGCCTTAAATTTTCTAACGACTCAAATACAAAAGTTTCGTCAAATTGGTATCTCTCACCTTCAAATCGCTTCTTTTATAAATCGCTCCGTTCATGTGGCCTCCACATTTATATGTAATTGTAATTATAAGAATGCAATATATTTTGTAATAAATATAGGTATTAAAAACATTTTTTAATCATATCGGTACGAATTTTTCTTGAATAAAATATTCGGGAATAATACAGGTAAAGTATTTATAATTGTAATTGTAAACAAAAACAGAGATTTTAATCGTATCAATATTCAGGTTTTATCATTTGAAGTAGTATGAATAATCTTGTGAATGTATAGGCGTTATTACTAAAGATTTGTGTAGACTGCCACTAATTAAAAATATTTTGGAAAGCCATTAGTAATAAAAAGCCGCTTGCACAATGCATACATTTACATAACCCGCACTATAACTTTGTCGTTAGCGTCCATCAAGGCCTTTGGTGACTATATCGGCAAATATTCTGTAATTTGATATGGTAACATGGATGACAAGGCCAAGATACCAAAGTTGGGGAAAGAGGGGTGGATCTAGCGGCCCCCGCTGACATATGGCAGGCGCCAAAAACAGAAGTCCTGTGTGAGGAAGGACAGATTCTGGTGACATCTGCGGCGAGGAGAAGACGAGGCGACTTGCCTCCGGGCATGTGGATGATCCTGAAAGACGGTGCCAGGAGAGCCTGACATCGGAGCGGTCTACAAGACAGTGTAGTCCAAGCTGGACTTGTATAGTGTGGAGCGGGAAGCTTCACAAGAGTGACATCCACGGCGTCAAGGATACTTCTGACGGGGAGGTTGAAGGCAAGTCTCACTGATTGTTCTCCTTCTGTTTAGAGACATAATAAAGCGCTAACTTTAGCTGCATCGCTTCTAATTCACATGTATATCTTTGTGGCATCCTGAGTAGACAAAGAACACGAATAGCGTCTGGGTACGACGTAAATATTTTATTGACCAACATTCGCAGCTCATCTTGTGACTTTCCGGTAGTTTTCTTGGCCACTTATAGTCAGCTCATTGCAGGACTTCCTTTCATTCTTCTTCCTTCAATTTTATCCAACATTTACATATTTTATAAACTATTTGCTTTCATTCTTTTTCCTAAGTATGTAAGTATATTTGGGATTCAATATTAAGAATTCTAGGGATCAATAAAATTTAATTTGATATTGAAACATTTGATCTCTCATTTGTCCATGGCCACTGAGTAGCTTTCTCCGTGTCCACATTTCAAAGGCTTTAATTAATATTCTTTTTTCGTTTCTAAGAGTCCATCTCTTACGTCCTTAAGTCACCATGTGGATTTTTTTTTTGTTTTGAGTGAAACTATAATTTGTGACATTAAAACAATTGGTTGTAAAATTAATATTATACAAATGGTTATATATATATTATATTGTGTTTTCATGTGTTAAGCGTATTTACGCAAGTTTGGCTTTAAATACCCATTTCTTGGTTTTTCGGGAAGCCACTGGAACCAAAAATCTTTTTGATTGCAGTGGTACAGCCTACTCCACGCTGACGAGCGCAAACAGCGCGAAACGCGTTCGTGGATGGCTTTTCTTGATTTATCAAGAATTTGGGTTGGCCAAATATCAGGGAACATGCTAAATCAATGAATAGTTGATTTCTGTTCCAACAGATGGCGCTCTGCTTTCTGAAAAAGCACATGTTCTCCTGGTCAGAATATGCCTTTTTTATTTTTAATATATATATATATACCAGCATAAAAATGTGAAGTATGATCAAAATCAATGATGTATCAACGTACAACAAATTGTAAAAGTATTAGTAAATATACTATAGTATAAGCACAGCATTTTAATAAAGACAAAGTACAATATGGAAACGCCACCCTATTAAAGAGGTTGTAATAGTGAGGAAAAGGCTGTATGTAAAAGCCTACGTGTGTACTCAACTCAAAAGAAAACAGCCTGTTATGTTAATAATAGAATATTAGGACATGACGTCCTGTAAAACAGTCTGTCATGGTATAAATACAGTAACGGGATATTATTTCCCTTGTGAAGCAATCTATCATCGTATCAATGAGGTATTAGAACATGACGCACTATAAAACAGCTTGTCGTGGGACCAACACAGTACCAGTACATGATTTACCATGTAAAACTGCCTGTCATTCATATTCATCAATAAAGTATTATAACATGACGCTCTATAAAACAGCCTGTCATGGTATCAATACAGTATCAGGACATTATTTCTCTTGTAAAACACCCTGTCATGGTATCCATACAGTATCAGGACATGATTTCCTATGTAGAACAGCCTGTCATATTCATCAATAAGTATTATAACATGACGCACTATAAAACAGCCTGTCATGGTATCAACACAGTATTAGGACATGATTTCCCATGTAAAACCGCCTGTCATATTCATCAATAAAGTATTATAACATGACGCACTATAAAACAGCCTGTCATGGTATCAATACAGTATCAGAACATGATTTCCCATGTAAAACCGCCTGTCATATTCATCAATAAAGTATTATAACATGACGCACTATAAAACAGCCTGTCATGGTATCAATACAGTATCAGAACATGATTTCCCATGTAAAACAGCCTGTCATGTTCATCAATAAAGTATTATAACATGACGCACTATGAAACAGCCTGTCATGGTATCAATACAGTATAAGGACATGAATTTCTATGTAAAACAGCCTGTAATGGTATCAATACAGTATCAGGACATGATTTCCCATGTAAAACAGCCTGCCATGGTATCAACACAGTATCAGGACATGATTTCCTATGTAAAACAGCCTGTAATGGTATCAACCCAGTATCAGGACATGATATTCCATGTAATACAGCCTGCCATGGTATCAACACAGTATCAGGAAATGATTTCCCATGTAAAACAGCCTGCCATGGTATCAATACAGTATCAGGACATGATTTCCCATGAAAAACCGCCTGTCATATTCATCAATAAAGTATTATAAAATGACGCACTATAAAACAGCCTGTCATGGTATCAACACAGTATCAGGACATGATTTCCCATGTAAAACAGCCTGCCATGGTATCAACACATTATCAGGACATGATTTCCTATGTAAAACAGCCTGTAATGGTATCAACACAGTATCAGGACCTGATTTCCCATGTAAAACAGCCTGCCATGGTATCAACACAGTATCAGGAAATTATTTCCCATGTAAAACAGCCAGTCATGGTATCAATACAGTATCAGGACATGATATCCCATGTAAAACAGCTTGTAATGGTATCAACACAGTATCAGGACATGATTTCCCATGTAAAACCCCCTGTCATGGTATCCATACAGTATCAGGACATGATTTGCCATGTAAACAGCCAGGCATTGATCAATAGGATATTAGGACATGACGCACTATAAAACACCCTGTCATGATATCAATATAGTATCAGGACATGATTCCCCATGTAAAACACCCTGTCAAGGTATCCATACAGTATCTGGACATGATTTCTCATTTAAAACAGCCTGTCATTGATCAATAGGATATTAGGACATGACGCACTATAAAACACCCTGTCATGATATCAATATAGTATCAGGATATGACGCCTAGAGTATTACAAAGGAGTAAGTCCCACCTGCCAGAAGATGTCGTCCATCTTGTCTCAATTGTCTGGCGAAGGTCAAGAGGAAGTGACCGCGGCAGATGACATATCCTGTGGCGATCTGTCATCGACCATCATTCCCTACTCCGGAAGGTCAAGATTGTGATCTACTTATCACAAAGTCCCAGATATAAGGCGTTTTTAGAACTTTAAATGATTCCGATATATTGAGAGAATACGGCACATATCATCAATGCTCTCTTGCTTCTTATATTTTCCAGCTTATAAATTATTATAGTTATAGTAGACAGTGTTAGGGATTGCTTCTACTATTTTTCTATATATTTAAACATGTAATAAAGTAGATAGAATCTGCATTTTCATGTTACCAGAGCCTCTTTTGACCTCTTGCAATCAACGATAAAGTAGAACATGTGCAGAGAAACTCTCAGTATACCTCAGTAGTAAATCCTTCCAGCGGTCTCTTCAATTCAAGTTACCAAACCGATACAAAATAAGGCAAAATCTCTATAAAATCAACAATTCTAGGTTTATTATTAATAATATTGAGTTTTGTTGAGCTGATTCTCTACAGGTATTCTTGTCATTCAAGAAGAATGGCAAAAATATATCTTAAAAAACAACAATTCACGCTAAAAGCTTATCAAGAAATACTACGATAAGATAAAAATAATGTCACATCTAATATATAAAATGAAAGGTTACTATCAAATCATATTCAAGAGAGAAAAACTTCATTATAAATCAAAGGTTAATTGAGACGAATATTTGAAATAAATAAACTTGAACATAGACGAAATTTCGAGATAATAAAATGACCTGGAATCAGAGATGTCTCACTATATTATAGGGAAAAGGGATGGGCCGAACACAGAGAGAGAATGAGAGAGATTACCGTTGGACTATGAGAGTCATGGCTGCCAAGACATGTGACAACACCTGGAAGACCATCTGTAAGAAGGGAAGATCCCGTGACCAACACTGGTGATGAATAATATTTGGAGAAAGATGGTGAGAGACAGGAGTAGTAACCTTAATGTGAACTGCATAAGTGGAAAACTGACTAAGAAATCACGGGTCTATATAGGGGTAATATGTTGTTGTTGTTGTCGTGTCCAATGAAGAGATGTCTCCATGCATCTCTATCACAGCAGTCACAATTTCCTCTATCTTGGGTGTGTAAAGCTGCTGTTCTGGGTCCATGTCAATTTTCTACAAGGCTGCGGTCATTGCTGGGCATGATAATATGTGGGTAGGTGTTAGTTTCACACCAGGACAGTTGTTGCATGTCCTATAGATTCTTGTGCCATCTGGATGTATTGTCATTCCTTTGTAGTGTTTTTTTCTGAGTCTTGGTATAGTTTTTTAAATTATTCTCTCAGAGTTTATTTCGCATATTTTATCTTTTCTTAATTATGTTTAATTATCTTGTATTAGGGGTAATATGAATCCAATAAAAAAAAATAAAAAAATAAAAAGAGGCATTTAAACTCACGATTTTGTATTTTTATTAAATATGTTCTAGTTAAAGTATCTCATATTTTTCCGATTGCCTTGAAAGTGTGTTGTATAAACTTACAGTGAAAGATCAAGCAGAAAGATGAATAATGGATGAGCAAATGGCAAACTGTAGCGTCCTAACAGATCCTCTCCAAATTCCAATCAATAATCAAGTTGAGAAATGGTGAGCAAAGCGATAAATTCACATTAAAAATTGGACCAATCCTCCCTGGAAATAAATTTTTATTGGGTGGAGATCAATGAAAGGAGAACCCTGCCGACAAAATGTAATTTTTTGCTCCGCAGTAGCACACATTCCTGTTGCCTCCTGGAACCTAATCATAGATCTCGTGGGTTAGACTTCCGAGATTAACTGGGATTGGTCAAATTGTTTTAAATTATTTTTTATATTTCCACATTTTCTTTTGTAACTGCTTCCATTCTTATAGTTAAGTGAGAAACTTATCTTTAAATGATATTTCCTTTGAAATTATTTTTTGAAAAGCCGAATTTTTGAGACGTTATATATATTACCTGCTATATTGATAACTTCAGGAAATATAGAAAGATACTTGAAAGGAAATTATTTTTTTATGATTTTTAAAAATTTAATTGAAATTGTTTTTTATATTTGAGATCGTTCGTACATTTTTTCGTGGAGGATTTCTGTAAATTGATTCCCAGAAAGTGAATCTACGGCTCAAAGATATCTTGAGTCTTTTGCTTAGCAGAACTACGGGCTCTTTCGGATCTTGTAAATTAGCGTTCGATAAGAGAAAAATAGCAATACAAGCCCCAATACCTCAGATAATTGTGTTAGTGAATCACTCCAGGGCAATACCTCAGATCGGCTGCCCCAAGATACCGTTATAAATCAATTAAAGGCATGAATTTAAATTAAAAAATAGCCAAAAGACCCCTTACGGTTGAGGTTTACGTTACACATAGTTTCTTATTTACCAAAATATTTTAAATTACACTTTTCTCCTGCACCTAAAGCCTTTACATTTATACACTACATTAGAAACCTATAATTAGGACATCATTATATATAGAGTGTATATGTTTATTTATTTCAACACACAAAACGAGATATCCCGACTAGGGATAATCGCGTCGATTTACATTTTTAAACAGGAGCAGTTATAAGCATATTATACTAAAAAATAAATTAATAAAAAAAAACAATTATACAGTTATCAGCGTCTTAATCAATTCTTGCTTAATCAATTCTGTCACCGTTTGCTTTTGTGAATGGAATAAATACCCAAATATGGCCATTTCTCATAACCATCGGTGGTTCAGTGGTAGAATGCTCGCCTGCAACGCGGGCGGCCCGGGTTAGATTCCCGGCCGATGCATTTTTTTTTACAATTTTTAAAACTCATTTATATATTATACAAGAATGACATCCACGGCGCCAATTTATAATTGTAACGAATAGTATTTGAATAAAAGCATTTAATCGGGTAAAACCCGGGCGTTGCCCAGGTCATTCGGCTAGTAAGATATATTAGAAACCTGATTCTTCCAGGTCATAAAGATAATCATAAATATGTTTATAAAAATGGTTAAATCTGTGATATTTATCTCTAGTATTTACAAATTCATACAGATATAGAACAATGTTATATATTGTAAGAACACACAGCCTCCGTGGATAACTTTCTTGTTTTATTTACACAATCTCTCAAGAATTTGGATATTACAAACCCTTCTACAGGAGTATTCAACTAAATTAATCCTAATGAGTGTATTTAAGACGAGTAATCCCCCCCCCCTTTCAAAATATTATAACACGAATAGAATCAAAAAGGATAAGTTTCTTTATGTAGACATAAAGAAACTTATCCTTTTTAATTCTATACGTGTTCTAATGAGTGTATATTTATTTGGAAAGAATTATTAGGTAAAATTGAATAAAAGCATCTCTCTCTCCAAGATATTAATGAAATAATAAATAAAATGTTAAACAAGACAGTATTCTAAAAGCATTCCCTAGATTCCATTGTTATAAAATTGTCAAACTCTCCATTTAATTAAATTTTTTGAGATAATCGATAACATACAGAACTCAATATAACAATATTCTTAATTTATTATCTTTATAGAAATTCGACATCGAAAAGTATAAAAATTCTCTAATCTATTCATGATTATTTTTAAAATATTCAATTGAAAGTATAAACAGCAGAAATATTCAAGGAAATCGTATGATATTCAACCAGATTTTTTTCTGGAATTATTCACTTCAAAATTTCTTCTCAAATATTTTTCTCGCGGAAATGTTCATTTTCAAAAATGTCATTCAAGTTTTTAAAAATCTACCATCATCTCTCTTTTACCAATATATAAATGTATTTCTTTCAATTTGAAAATTAATACTTTAAATGGAATCACTAAAAGAAATGCTCCTCTTTGAATTCTAGAAATTTAAAATTTCTCTCTATTTGCTAACCTAAATGTTCTTCCATAAAGATTCATAGATTTTAGATATTCCAAAAAATTTATGATTTGAAACTTAATTTTAAAAACTGATCAAATTGATAACTATATTCAAATTTCATTTTCGATTTGAAATAATGATCAAAGCAACCATTCATTTTTAAACGCTACCCCAAATTTTATTTTATTTTTTTCTGATTTCGAATAATAGTTATTTTGAGATCTACTCAAAAGCAAATTACACTTGGAAATAGGTCTAAAATGTTCAGTCAACATAAAAAAAGAGGAATATTTAGAAGTCTGATAATTTCAAATAAAATATATTTTAATTATTTTTCTCTCACAATTGTTCAAAATATTACATTCGCTATTCTCAAATTCAGGTGTTCAACGCATTCAATTCAAGAAGATATTCTCAAATTCTGATTTCAAATATTACCGAAATGAAATTTCCATAACTGTATGATCAATCCATAGTAAACTTCAACTAAACTTTGAAGGCTATCCTCTGTCATCTAGAAAGACTAATCGTATTCCTATCAAGGAAACCGAAAATTTAAAGATTCGCAACAAACACCACAAAATCCTACCTGTCCTGCCCAACGTTGAAAACCTGCGCTGTTGGTAAGTTTAACCATTCCTTAATGTTCTCTATCCATGTACACTCATGGACAAACCTTAAAGAAGTCGTACCTTTTAGCATGTATATCGGGATTCATACAATAACTCTGAAAGATATTTGATACACCGTGACCTTTATTGAAGACACACGAGATAACAAAGTGTGAAAAAAAAATTATCTTTGCCTACTAAAAAAAAAAAAAAAAAGACGTACGGCGACATAAAATACTTTCAACTTCCTTAAGTTTTGTTATTATCTCTTTATGGACCACTTAAATATATATTTAGCGTCATCCCTGTGTGGATCCACTTGTTATATCTGGACCATCCTGATTATATTGTAGCAAAGTGTTTATTATTTTATTAACAGAGTATCATTTTTTATGTTTATATTTTGATACTCTGTAAACTTCCCTCATTTCTTATTCTTTTTTATCATTCATAGTTTGTTCTTGCCTTAAATAAATTGCTGTGTCCTCCTGAAGTTTGTCTTTCCTAATTTTCCATGTAGCAATATAGAGATATCATTAACAGCGTCTGGGTTCAACTTAACAGTATTCTATAGGTAAAATGTCCTTGTAAAAATTGTCTCGTCATTTATTTTTTGAAAATTTCAATCAGAACACAAATCTGGTGGATTGAGAGAGATCTTAGCTGAAGCAGAATGATAGTCGACTATAAGTGAATATATTTTACAAGGTTGTCACAATTGTTCGTAAACACTTGCAAAAATTGAAATATCAATATTAATCACGTTATGTATAATATCTTTGCATTATGTATAAAGTAATTGTATTATTTATTATATGAGAATCTATCTTTAGCAGATACCTCTTTATAAAGGACATTTTCATTTGCAAAATTACCATTTTTACTATTCAGTAACTCTCCGGTAAGAGGACGCCTCTCTCTAAAGGACACTTTTGCTCTGCAATTAGGTGTCTTTTACAGGGAGGTTCTACTGTATTATGTATTCGCCGTAATAATCCTATTCGTCAAGTAATAAGGAAATCACGAAATTTTGGGACGATCTTTTATAAATCCATGTCATATTTATAAAACCGTAAATATTGTTATTAATGCAGTGTTATAATATCAGGGAACAGGTTAAATCAATGTTTAGTCGATTTCTGTTCCACTAGATAGCGCTCTGCCATTTAAAAAAGCACATGTGCTCCTGGTCAGGATATGATTTCTTTATTCTTAATATCAATATCTTACCCACTTATTTTTTATTTTTTATATTGTTTTTTGACATAGATATATGTGTTTTAAAAAATAGAAAAGGTCAGGTTTTGATATCAAAATCAAAAATGGCATATCCTAACTTAAGCATTTGATATGGCAAGGCGCCATCTAGTGGAACAAAATAAACTCTACTGTACAACTAAACTATGATTTAACTTGTTACAAGATATTTGGTCAACCTAATTTATTGATTATTTAAGAAAGTCAACCATGTACGCGCTTCGGACTGTTGGCCCTCGTCAGTGTGGTGCAGACTGTACCTCTACAACCAAATATTTGGTACTAGAGTCTTCCTGACAAATCAAGAAATGAATATTTAAGGCCAAGTTTGCGTAAATACGCTATTCAAGTGTATAAATAAGAAAAAAATCAAATAAGGTTAGGAGCTGATATTAAAAACAAAATGACCTATAAATATATGTGGAAAAATGAAATAAAAAGAATTTGCCAAATATCACGGAACAAGTTAAATCAACGTTTAGTTGTTTCTCATTCTACTAGATGGCGCGCTCTGCCGTCTAAAATGTTCAGGTGAGAGATCAGGTTAGACCTTTTTTGCTTATATTGAGTCATTTTGGAAGACATAATAGATTATAATCCACTGATTTTGAAAAACGGCCATGAAGCGTAACGGCTGAGGCTACTCTAGAGTTTTCTCAATTTTTTGAAATCCTATTATATTATTTTTTATTCATTATGTATATTAAAATAAAAACCTTTTAAGCAACTTACAAATACATAAAAAAAATTCTTATTGGTTTTATATATATAATTTAGAAAGTTAATTCATTTTTACTAGACACACACCCATAGCCCACTTATCCGGACATATAAATAAATATTTGTTACAAAGATATTTTCCTTTAATTTAAGAAATAATTCCCAAACTTCGTAAAAGAAATGATAGCAAGACTTTAGGAAGAAACCCAAAAGATTTTTATTTGTATGTTTGAAGAGACCCATTGATTTCTTTTTACGTAAAGGATTAGTATTTGTAGAAAAAGTTTCATTAGCAGTGTTTCCCTTTACACACAACCTCTTTTTGCTATCAACTTTACAACAATTATTTTCAAATTAAATAGCGTTTTTTATCGTTAAAAGTTGTAAAATCCGCCGACTGCATCTTTTCAGAAGTTTTTAATTGAGCTGTGGAAGTACTTAGAGCCTTTTATAAAAGAAGAAGCTTCATGAATATTTATTGTAACTTCCACATGGTTTAAAGCCATTAGTTGTTTCTTGTTAGGTAAAACAATGGATACCTACGTGAGAAGAATAGGTTTTCATACCTTTAACAAAAGAATAAAATTTTACTTTATAACCTTTTTTTAACAGGAATTACAGAATCTTTCTGTAAAGCCCTTCATCAGCTTCTGTAATTTCATTTAATAAAAGGTTGTGGTATTACTTTTCACACTTTTGTTTTCAAGAAAAAGCATCTTCTAATCGTGCAAATAAAAGTTGCTGATGGCTTGTGCCATCTGTCGGAATAACATTATCCCGATTGCAGCAACTTTTCGTTGCACGATATAGCGATGCCTTAATTTATCAAACTGATTCCAGTACAATTTCATTTTTGTACTATTTTTATTATTTTTGTTATTGCCAAACCCCGCTCTGTCGTCTTTTTATTTCAGATTGATCTTCTCTAATCTCCCTTCACAAACATCATTTAAGGATCGGCATCTCCCATTGTTGGTTTCTTATCTTCTAATCACATATAAGATGGATAGATCGTGATAATCAGAGTGAATAGAATGGTTATGGCCGTTTCTACTCTAGGTACATGGTCTATACATGCTGAGAGCAGTTTACCCTTTGTACTTACCAGGTATTGAGGGGGGTTCTCAATATAGATTTCTGTCTCTCTTTACCTTGAGAGACGAGCTTTACCTTGTGTTTAGTCCAGCTACTTGACCAGCTCCGCAACTCCAAGGAAGAGGCTCTAAGGACGAATATCAACCGTCCAAAAAACTTATCCAGAACTTATTTTTATTGAAAAACACGCTCAATTTATACATTAAAGAAATTTACATACTAATTTATACATTAAAATAAATTTACATACTAGTTTTTTTTTCTCTTAGTGTTTAAGTTACAAATATATTTACATAAAAATAAAGTTGACTACTCTCTAGTAGTCGTAACACCAGGTACACCGGAGCCTTGTGTAGTTACTTACAATCACTGGTAGAAGCTGTACTTTTCCAAGTGGAGAGCTTTTGAAGGAATCGTTGCTTCTGTTAGGTGGCCTATTTAATTATACTATAATTATGTTAATAAAATAAATGAAGACATTAAAACGCGAATATTTTTTTTCACAATTAAATCAAACTTCTACTGCCTTTACTATGATGAAAAAATAATGGAAGGGCTTGGCAAATCACTGGTGAACCCTCCCAGCGGTTTCGCCAATTTAATCTACCAGACCGCTTCTTTAGAGCTCTAATACTGTATTGGATCATTCTGATTTTATATGCTACACTGAAGGGTGGAATCTTAGAAATGGTATTTAATAAAACCATGGACATAAGCTTTTAGGACAGTACAATTACATTTAAATATTTGCATCGAGCAATGCTCTTCCACATACAATAAGGACAAGTTTGGCATAAATGAATTAAAACCAATTAGCGCCATCTTTATAAAATATGTTAATAAAGTAGGTTAATGGTCGCTTTTATATATTTTCTTATAAAAAGTAAATAATGCATTAGAGCGCGTCATCTGTATATTTAAAAATGAAAACATATAATTATATTTAGGAATATTTTTATTTTTTAAATAGAATATTTTTTTCTACTTTCTTTACTGCGATCAAAATTGTTTTTGAAAGGCCTGGCTCAGCGATTTCGCTAAATTAAAACACTATTCCATTTTAGTATTATTTTAAACTATTTTGTTTATATATATTTATTTAGAATAATTATTTTTATGAATTATTTAAGGAATTAATTATTATATAAGCTTTCAAAAAGATATATGCACTCATAAATAAAACTTAAGTTGAAAGTCTTTGATGTCACCAGTGGTCTGTTTTTTTTTTTCTTTTGCAATTTTTTTTTCACAGCATGTTACCTCTTGTTTTCAATAAAAGACACTGTGTATTGAATATCATACCTGTATTATAACTCTAATGTACCCTTCCTATTCATACTTTCATAACCTTTCTTTAACTATCTGCTCACTCTAGTATCTATAACCTGTACATATCCGGGACTCACCTCTTGACTTGTTTTCCTTACCAGACCCACCCTTTCACTAAACCCTTTTCAGATGAGCTCGGAAAAGTCCCCGGATAGACTTGAGCGGGCGATGTAAGTGTAACCCGTCCACATTTTGGACGGATGTTGTTGTTGTATTAAATATCTTTCAGTGTTATTGTCTGAGTCCTGATATGCATTTTTAAAAATTTATATGACGCGATAAACATTAAATTCAGATACTATATTACATAAACAATTGAATAATTACAAGGTTTGAGTAGTCCCGATATACATGCTAAAAGGTATAACTTTCTTAGGTTTTGTCCATGAGTGTATATGTAGTAAACCCGATGTGGAATGTGCTGGGCAGTCGTGGTAGTGGGTGCGTGATGGGATTCCCGCACTGGGACAGCAAGAGACAGAGGCAGGTCTAGATGGTAACTTCAAGAGGAAGAGGTAGACCACGGACGAAGACAGTCGGACCACGGGCGTCACGGATGCCCTACATCGCGGATAGAAGGGGGGTGGAGATCCCACTGACAATATAACGGCGTCGCTCTGAAAACAACTAACTGAATAACCCTCTTTGTCCCATTGCTGGCCTCTTTATATACTCTGGGACGCTCGCATATGTGGCGATTCCTCATTGGCCACTGTAATCACGTTACTTTATGGCGCCAGGTTGTTTTTCGTCTGGCCTTTGTCATCTGGTCTGCCTTTGTCGTCTCTGGTCTACCTCTTTCTTTGTTTTATTTGCTTCCATTGTTCGATACATATTTTAATATATAGATATGGGGTTATATAATGAATATCAGAAGAAGGTTGTGAACCATATAACTCAAAATATACTACAGAATGTGCCCCCGGTGATGAAGGTTTGGTTGGGGGAATGACATGTAATGAATGATAACCTAACAAACCTATTATAAAAAATAAAAGAAATAATTTGTATACAAATTAGTTAAAATTATTATAAAGTTACAAGTTAAAAAGAGAAAGATGTTGTAATGGTGGTGTATCAATGAGAAAAAAAAATCAAGGTTATAAAAATAAAAACGCACAAAATGAATGATAAAAGATTAAGAAAAAGTATATAATACAACATGGTAAATATGGTAAAAGGATTCGTACAAGTAAAATAATATCTTATTGCATAAAATGTGAGCGGAGAAAAAGTTAGTTTATTGGTTGAACATATAATGTGACGCTAAGGTTGAAAAAGGGAAAGGGGGTATCTGAGCATGTTTCTGCAAGGTAGAATCCCAAGCATTCTGCAATGCAATGCGAACTTGTTTAAGTGAGGCATTGTTTTCATTAACAGAAGGCCCAAGATATTCCGTCTGCATCGTTAGCTCAGACAGTGAGAAGAAGTGGGAAGATTGATGGGGTAAAAGGTAGAGGTTGGAGGGTAAGAGGGATCCCTGTTGTCCATAATGATTGTGCCCGGTTGAATTATGAGAAAAAAAAATGAAAAGTTGAAAAAATGGTGAATTGATATGATGAGTCGGGCGATGAGAAAAAAAAATATATATATCGCGCTGGATATCCTGAACTCATTATGGGGAATGGGTATAACGAGGAAGGATTGTTCCAGTCGGATTAATCAATGAAAAAAACAAAAATGTTCGGCAAACTGGAATCCCTTGGAAGGTAGTTGGAGGTTTGAAGGATGTGGGAAAGGAGAGGTGGATGTAAGAGATTTATTGCTGTCATTTTGATTGTGTCCGGCTAGTGTGATGAAAAGAAATGTTGAAAAATGAAAAAATGATGAGCCGGACGATGAGAGAAAAAAAAATAAAAATCTAACAGGGTTTCCTGAGCTCACTGTGGGGAAATGTACAGCGAGGAAGGGTCTTCTAGTTAGTTTAATCAATAAAAAAAAAAGAAAATGGCTGACGAACAATAAACTCTTGATGGATGTAAAAGGTTGGGAGGAAAGGTTCATGGGATAGAGTTAAGAGGTTGTAAGGGAAGCGTCAAAAAATAACATTTTGAAAATCTATTAAGAAAAATAAAAATGATAAATGTTTTACCTGTTTAAGAAATATTATAAATATTGTTAGTTGTAGGTTTTTTTTAAAATGGTGCCTAAAATAGTTGAAGTTGTAAAATGCTAAGTCTAAAAATGAAAATATTAAAGGTAATAATATATAAAGGGTTGGTTGGTAGTTGAAGGCATTAATATAAAAATGATATTATCGATTAATAGTGAGATGTTTTATCCACATCTGTAAGTAAAAAAAAAAAAACAAAGTCCAACACCACAAAACTAGGTAAACTGTAAGTCTATTTACAATAAATGAGAGAAAAGCTAGCAAACCTATTAAATGTGAAATAATTTGGGGCACGAATTAGTTACTAGAATAAAAAATAAAGATAAAGGGGAGTAGTGGTGACACATTGATATAATATTATAAAACTACAAAAAATATATAAGAGGAGTACATAGGAAGGATAAATTTAAAGTAAACACACACAATAGCGAAAATAAATATTTGGGAAAGTTGGTATACTAGTTTCAGTTTTTTGTTACTTAAGGTGCCTTAAGTATTTACAACATAGTTTCAGGGATGTAATACAGGAAGGAGGAGAAGTAGAGATAATAAAAGTAAAATAAAATATAAAAGAAAATTGACTTAAGCAAAAGGTTTGCGATAGGTAGTGACGCAGTGAGGAATAAAGGAAGAAGGTCTGAATTGGTTTCTGCAAAGGACATATCAGGAGTCCTGCCCTGCAATACGAGCTTAGAAGCGAAGTATTGTTTTCAGGGTTCAGCAATCTCAAGATGTTCAGTAAGTAGCATTAGATCAGATGGGGAAGGTAGGTAAGTTGAAAGAGTAGAAATGGGAAAGGTGGAGTCAAGAGTTGTCTGTTGCCAATGATGATTGAGCTCGGATTAAAAGTTTGAAAAAAAAGTAATAAAATGGTAAAATGATGGTTGTGATGATGATCCGAGCGTTGAGAAAAAAAAAACTCGAACTGGTCGCCTGAACTCATTGTTGGGAAATGTACAGTGAGGAAGTTAGAGCCAGCTGGTTGAATCAAAATAAAAAAATAAAAGTTTGTTTGGCGATCAGGAGACTCTTGACTGCGGGAAATATGGAAGGTAAGGAAGGTAAAGGGTACTGTTGCCATTGATTGATTGAACCCGAGTTTGAGGAAAAAATAATGAAATAAAGAATGCTGGGACGGCGACCTGGGTGTAAATTAAAAAAAGTCGGCAAACAGGAACTTTGCGATGGACGAGGGGTGGTTAGAACGAAGGCAAAGAAGGCCAATGGAGAATGATCAAGAGACGAGAGAAGTATGGAAGGCAGAATTGGAAGGATCAAGATATAAGAAGGGATAGTTGGTATAAGGCGTCACTGTTAAAACAAAATGTTTAAATTAAATTAGCTTAGACGTAGGCCATGGAAAATAAAAACAAATGATGTCAAAGAATATAAGGTTTCAGATTATATTTATATAGGTTGGCTAATTGTTTAGGGATGGAAGGAAAAGAAATATCTTAATGTAAAATAAATATCCTAAAATATATGGATTGATTCTAAAATATAAAATGGCACACATCAAGGATCGTAAAAATATAAATGAATAAGATTTTAAAATATATTAAGTATTTAGGTTAGTGTGTTCCCCACGTGATGCAATACTTATAAACGCAAATTAGACGATGTTTGGAATAGTGTCGTGGCGATGGACGCCATTTTGGGGATTTAATTTTTAAACGGGTTGACAAAACAATAAACTATCCTAACATTATAAAAATAAGATTTGCCATAAAAGGGATTTTATATAATTTTCCGTTTTAATCTGGCAGGTTGTTTGGTGGACACGAAGTCTAGAATACCGGTGTGCCAATTGCACGTGTTTCAAGTACAGGTGAACTGAAACTGGAGAGGTCAACATGGCCGCGCTAATCCTTTGTTGCCGGCAATGAAAACAAACAGGAGATGACACCGCTGTGGCGGGAGGACAGTAATATGATAGCTATTTATATAACATGGATTGTTTGCCAGTCTTTCAGGGCCTAGATTCCACTAATTCTATGCGAATAGTTGGGGGGACAAATGATTAAAAGGTTCGGAAAACCGATGAGCTATACTTTTGTCTATTGGACTAAACAAGTTGGGGTCTAAATGTCGGAAAGGCTCTATTATTCTATTTATTTTTAGGGGTTCTAATTTGGGTGGTGAAATATAGAGGACCTCTTCATTATAATATTGTAATTTATTTACATGCACAGTATCGCTATCATTACCTGTAATCCTTTTGGGTCTATTTATACGTACGACATTATCAGAAATTATTTCAGTAATTTTATATGGACCTGTAAAGTAGGGTACTAACTTACCGCTATTTGGATGATGATACACCTTTACTAATACTAAATCTCCTGTATCAAAGTGTGGATTTTTATGTTTGTCATCATATTTAAGTTTCTCTTTGTCGTGTCTGTCATTTGTACGTTGTATTGCTAGTTTTCTACTTTCTATTATATTGGGATAGGTGGTCATTTAAGTCTGAGGGGATTATTAGCGGTGATTAGGTTTAGAAAAATTATAAAATAATGAATTTACGAATTTTTTTTAAGAGAAAAGGTTATGGCATGGGTACAAAATACGATAGAGTTTCGTAAATAACAGTTTAACGCAGGTAGGAATGAAATGCGATGGGGTATGGAAATTTTAAGGTATGATATTTAGTTTTCGCATATTACATTTATAGTTGTATTTGTAATTGTGGGAAAAATGGGAGGCACATTTTGAGATGAGATGATTTAAAATTGATATTTATAAAAATACAAATCTAGGACTAGTTTTTAAAACTTTTAAATATTGAGAAATATCAATTGGAATAGTAATAAGTCAAGTAAAATAAAGAGCGTAATAAATTTAATTATTAATACTATGGCCATAAATAAGGTACTAAAAAAAAAACATACAAATAAGTTTGCTGTGATGATATGAAATAATATGATTCGAGTAATTAAAATATAATATGATTTTTTATGTAAAATTGAAAGTTGCATATTTGGATAATGCCATTTTAGGTGACTTTAAGAAAGGCATGTAAGATTAATAAATTGGCAAAAATGCGTGATTGAATATTTCTTAAAATAAAATTGAAAATGATGAATTAAAGTTTATAATTTGATTAAAATAAAGTAAAAAGGATAAATGAGAGTGTGAAAGTCTTAAAAATTGAATAAAAATGCTATAAAAAAGGTTATAATTGATTTTAAAATGCTTAAGGTGAAAATATAAGAATAAAATTTATGGGGAAAATGGTAGAAACAAAGTTTAAAGTACCTTGAAATGGCTGATGCTGGCTGGAGTTGATCTCTGGAGATGGCTGTATGGAAGAAGGCTGATTGTTGCGTGGGATACGTCGAAAAGGGAGATGATGGCTTCCTCCACACGAGGCACGGCTAGTCCCCGAATGGCGTCTGCTAGGCGGCTTACTAGTTCGTCGCAGTGGGGCTGCATGTTGGTGAGGGCATCCGCGACGTGTTCGTCTTCGACCTTCGTCATCCTCTGCTTGTCCTCAGTCATCCTGTCGACTTTAACGGATTCTGTAGTAAACCCGATGTGGAATGTGCTGGGCAGTCGTGGTAGTGGGTGCGTGATGGGATTCCCGCACTGGGACAGCAAGAGACAGAGGCAGGTCTAGATGGTAACTTCAAGAGGAAGAGGTAGACCACGGACGAAGACAGTCGGACCACGGGCGTCACGGATGCCCTACATCGCGGATAGAAGGGGGGTGGAGATCCCACTGACAATATAACGGCGTCGCTCTGAAAACAACTAACTGAATAACCCTCTTTGTCCCATTGCTGGCCTCTTTATATACTCTGGGACGCTCGCATATGTGGCGATTCCTCATTGGCCACTGTAATCACGTTACTTTATGGCGCCAGGTTGTTTTTCGTCTGGCCTTTGTCATCTGGTCTGCCTTTGTCGTCTCTGGTCTACCTCTTTCTTTGTTTTATTTGCTTCCATTGTTCGATACATATTTTAATATATAGATATGGGGTTATATAATGAATATCAGAAGAAGGTTGTGAACCATATAACTCAAAATATACTACATATATATGTACTTTCTTCAAACAAAATTCTTCGGCAAACAATTCAGATTCAAAATCTACTCACCTTCAACATTCTACGGTCTAATTAAAATGTATTTGTACATTTGAGTTTATTCACATAAGGTATTTCAAAATCAAAAAATGGCAAAATATTAAAAGATGAAATAGAAAAAGAAATTAACAAACAATATTTTTTATAAACGTTTCGTTAATATGATATGAAAATTATGATCTTCAGAAATATATACATATGAAAAAAAAAAGAAAATAAATCAAAACTGACAGCTTATCCAAATCATCACTGGTACAAACCATTGAAGCAATTAGAAGAACTTCAAAAACTCAATAGAAATCAACAAACAGCTTTAGAAAGTGATTTATCTGCTATTATCGATCAAGTTAATTCAAAATATAATTTTGAATGGTCTTTCGCACTTTCTATGTCCATTTAGATAAGTACACGGAATTTCATCAAAATTGGTTAAGCTGTTTAGAAGCCTAACATAACACACTTATTTAAACACATATATAAAATATAAAGTTGCAGGAGGATGGTATCCATGTACCAAAAATATGGCACCTTTCCCATTAATTATACATTTGAACTCACAACACATGTATCACCTCAGTAGAACACTGTACGGTGCTGAATTGCCACAACAATGGTATACAAGTTGACTATTGTCTGAATTTTCAAAAAGACTGCTGTTGTAGCTCATTCTTTATTAGCACCGTAAAGATTTCTACTAAGTTGATAAACATAATACATTGATCCGATGCATAATTAAAAGAAGAAGTGTCTTTTTTTTGGTACACATAAGTATATATACAGTGGTACCTCGACATACGAGTTTAATTCGTTCCGCAACCTTGCTCGTATCTTGAATAACTCGTATCTCGAAGCAAATTTCCCCATACAAAACAATTGAACTACCATTAATCCGTTCCAACCTCCAAAATGTCACCCCATTTATTTTTGTTACGTGGTTTTAAATAATAAAAACGTATTTATAAATATCAAATATTTATTTCACAAAAACAAAAAAGAGAATGTAAAGAAATAAATTAGATATCCTCACTGGTCTTTGCCTTTTTCGCTACATTTTTCTCGCTTTCACCTCTAGGCCGTTTAGAAAAAAACATGTCCAAGGAGGTTTGTTTCTTCCTCCCTCTCAGAATGTTCCGGAAATGAGTTAGGCAAGTGTCATTAAAAAGGTCAGATGCACGACCTGTTGCAACTTTTTCTGGGTGTTTTTTTTTCCACGAACTGTGAAACTCTCTCCCACATTCCTAAGATCTCCTTTATCTCACTTGTAGAAATAACCTCCTCCACTGATCGTGATGGCGCGACTGCGTGTTACTACCGAACCGAACTCGAATTTCGCTCGTAACTAAAAGCAAAAAATCACTTGCTCGTCGGCTCGTATCTCGAAAAACTCGTATGTTGGGGCGCTCGTATATCGAGGTACCACTGTATAAACATACCCAAGTTCCTAATTACATTTACTCAAATAATGTTAAATTGTAAATAAAAATAATTGATACAAACATATTTATATTTTAACATGACATTACTTTTTTTTATAACAACTACATTTACAGGCATTGTGTTTCTTTTCAATAATGTCATCAAATAAATATATATCAAATATATTGTAAAGAAACACATTGCCAGTAAATTTATTTGTTACAAATTTCAACGATAGATGGCGATTACATTTAAAAATTTAAATGACATTCCTTTTTATTGAAATGCAATATTCCTTCCTTTTGTTTTACCTATACAGTATTTAAAGTGTACACAATAATGGTCTCTATTACAACCACTAATATAACTAGAGCAGATTTTATAATAATGGTGTCACACTCAGCTATAGTATTCATGTATTCTAATGTTTATAAATATAATGGTGTCTAAATTACAGGTGGCTAAGCCTGTCAAACCCATTTACAAGGACAAGCCCAGACTTGAATATTTCACTTAGAAATTAGGGAATAAGTAGGTAAAATTTGTGATTCTTAATTCTAAGAAGTGAAACCATTATTTTGACATATAATTGTAATAGTGTCACAATATTAATAGATCAAATACATAGTGAATATTAAGCAATAACGCGCCATCTATATATAGCAAATAAAAACATTAAGATTTCACACATTAATCAAATTTCTACTGTCATTACTGCGATAAAAAATATTGGAAGGGCTTGGCTCATCAGTGGTGAACCCTCTCAGCAGCTTCGCCAATTTAATCTACCAAACTGCTTCTTTAGAGCTCTAATACTGTATTAAATCATTTTGCTTATATATGCTATACTGAAGGGTGGAATCTCAGAAATGGTATTCAAGCAAATTATGGACATAAGATTCTGGTAGATTAAATTGGCGAAACTGCTGGGAGGGTTCACTACTGATGAGTCAAGCCCTCCTAATATTTTTCGTCGCAGTAAGGACAATAGAGAACCTTTATTACGTGTGAAAGAAACATTCGCGTCTTGATGTTTTTATTTTCTATATACATAGTGAATCTCAATCTCCGGTGGTAAATTTTATAGAAATACTAGCGGATGTACCCGGCTTCACCCGTGTTTTACCCGAGTAAAGGTTTGTCTAACGAATCTCTCGATAAAGTGAACATTTTTTCCCGGTCCCTTGAAAAATACTCGATAAGTTGAATAAAATCAATATTAATCGGTACCCGAGTAAAGGTTTGTCTAACGAACATTTGTTAAAACAATTCTCTATAAACTTATAAAAAGAAATAGATATATTTGATAATTTGAAACTCGTAAATTTGAATCTCTCGATAAAGTGATCATTTTTTCCCGGTCCCTGTGTGCCGTGTCATTCTGAATTTTGTCTTTCCTAATTTTCTACATTACAAAATCATCGTTTTATCTAGTGAACATTTTTTCCCGGTCCCTTGAAAAAAACTCGATAAGGTTGAATAAATTCATGGTCGTTTATGGAAAATGGACGAAGTTCCCGGAGGTCATCTTGAGCAAGCTCCCGCGAGGCTTTTTTTCTTGTCTACTTGGCACAGCTGTGTCACCAACTCTGCCCTGATTGGTCGGTGGGTACTTGGACTGTCCATCCGGCCGGCGGCCGGACGAATCCATTCTCTCGACGGGGTGGGGCAGACCTAAGCCTATCTCCGTCGCAAGGTGGCGCTGCTTGCGAGTTAAAGCTACAAATCTGCAAATAACTCTAAGGATATTAAATATATTCAAGATAATATTTTTCGAAAACCTTTCCGGGGATATGCCTAATAATATCCCATAATTTCACGGCGAATGGATGTACGGTTTTTGAATCTATAGAGTACACACAGACAGACAGACATTCATTTTTATATATATATATAGATATAGATTTCTGCAGTTTTAATCGAAAGAATTATTCTACCATTATTGCTGAAATGAGCTAGATGTCATAAAATTAAGTGCAGTTTAAAATAATTATTAGATTGATAAAACTTTAAGGCAAAATTTCTGAGGGTATATTTCTAATGTAATATACACAAAGGTATTATGTTGTAAATAATCACTATTCATTTTTTAAAAAATCTTTCGATTCTGAAACTGAGGGTTTCTGATTGCTTCCTGTATCTATCGGAATAAATATCAACTGAGCCTTGATTTGTAATTTTACAAAATTTTGACCAGATACACACTTTCTTGATAAAACAAATAAAAAAAACTAAAAGTTTGTATTTCAATCTACAGCTTATCGCTATTTTTTTTACATATTTTTCAATTATGCAATTTAATATTAATTATGATTTCTCAAGACGAGTGAATAAAGGCTTTGAGGTGATGATATATTTTTTACCTCTGCGTGACTGTGTAGATACCTAATGGAATGCCGTAGAAATCGTAGAGGCCTTTAATGGAGATTCCGTCTTACAATTTATTGAAGTTTTTTACCACTCGGTTAAAAGGTAATGCTGTTAAAAGGCCACATAACTTTGCAAATAACCTCTACCCATCACTATACAATAACACATTATTGACTGTATTGACTCATCTATTGATGAGCTCTACTCATCCCCAGCAGACACCATCAAAAGTCTCAAGTTCTACAAGCCTTATATCCTAATATGATTGAGTGGATAAGAAAGAAGAAGACTATACAACAGAAAAAACACCGAACATATACTCTAATTTGACGAAAAAATTCAATGTACACAGAGATTTATCTTATTACGTGCATGCTACCGATTGGCTAAGAAACTAACTCGCACCGAACGCTGGCATGTGATTGGCTTCTCTATAATGGCCACATCACGCGCTGTTGCGTGATCGCCAGTGAATATGTTATTACTCTTGTAAAATGTGTAGTATGCGCATAATTACGTGTATTTTAAATTTTTAAACATCTAGAACAAAATACTCGAGTAAATACATTCAATTATAAATGTTGCACCACAATATATAGTATGAAAAAATAGTACAAATGTAACATTGTACTGGGATAAGGTGCATAAATTAAGAAAAAGGCATCTCCTTATCGTGCAACTGAAAGTTGCTGATGGCTGGCGCCATCTATCGGAATAAATATCAACTATTCTCGTTGATTTTTAATTATTCCAGAATTGGCCAAATACCCATTCTTGATTAATCAAGAAAAGCTAACCACGGACGCGTTTCGGGCTGTTGGCCCTCATCAGCGTGGTGCAAGCTGTACCTCAACGACCAAAAAAATTGGTCATTAAGGCATCCTGAAAAATCATGAAACGGGTAGTTAAGGCCAGAATTGCGTGAGGACGCTACACAATGTGAAAAAATAGTACAAATGTAACATTGTACTGGGATAAGGTGCATAAATTAAGAAAAAGGCATCTCCTTATCGTGCAACTGAAAGTTGCTGATGGCTGGCGCCATCTATCGGAATAAATATCAACTATTCTCGTTGATTTTTAATTATTCCAGAATTGGCCAAATACCCATTCTTGATTAATCAAGAAAAGCTAACCACGGACGCGTTTCGGGCTGTTGGCCCTCATCAGCGTGGTGCAAGCTGTACCTCAACGACCAAAACACGCAATTCTGGCCTTAACTACCCGTTTCATGATTTTTCAGGATGCCTTAATGACCAATTTTTTTGGTCGTTGAGGTACAGCTTGCACCACGCTGATGAGGGCCAACAACCCCTAAACGCGTCCGTGGTTAGCTTTTCTTGATTAATCAAGAATGGGTATTTGGCCAATTCTGGAATAATTAAAAATCAACGAGAATAGTTGATATTTATTCCGATAGATGGCGCCAGCCATCAGCAACTTTCAGTTGCACGATAAGGAGATGCCTTTTTCTTAATTTATGCACCTTATCCCAGTACAATGTTACATTTGTACTATTTTTTCACATTGTGTAGCGTCCTCACGCAATTCTGGCCTTAACTACCCGTTTCATGATTTTTCAGGATGCCTTAATGACCAATTTTTTTGGTCGTTGAGGTACAGCTTGCACCACGCTGATGAGGGCCAACAGCCCGAAACGCGTCCGTGGTTAGCTTTTCTTGATTAATCAAGAATGGGTATTTGGCCAATTCTGGAATAATTAAAAATCAACGAGAATAGTTGATATTTATTCCGATAGATGGCGCCAGCCATCAGCAACTTTCAGTTGCACGATAAGGAGATGCCTTTTTCTTAATATATAGTATATACACCGCATATAATCAGAATTATTATATTGCTAGGAATATTTCAATCGATAACCTTCATTATCCTAAGAGGTTCATTTGATATTTCAGAATAATTTTGATATATTTCCTGGAGAATAAATGAAGCTTCGCTGTTTCTTTAGCGCCATCTGGAGTCTTATTGTAGAACTACATATTCCAATAAGACAAACAATTCAAACTTCTGTCTACATATGTAGATAAGTGGAGATGCTAAACTACAGTATAAGCGGCCTTAAACACCATGAATATCATGGCTACATGTATTTAGGATAAGTAGAGGATAATAAAGTACATCGATAACTGAGAGAATGGCTAAAATAGAAAAACCTCAGAACCACAGAATCCAACACGACACGCGACACTTCGATCCCGAGTGTCAATATTTGTCCTCTTTTCAATCCGCCATCCCCCTGAAGCGGCAAAAGTACCTGCGCTCTTGTTCTGGCCCATGATAGCACATATCCCTCCATATATAGGGGGTGTTAACTCTCTTTTATTTAAGCTATTAAAATATATAGATATATATACTTTTTATTATTAAAATTTAAATTTGTATTATACTTGATTCCTTTTTTTTATTTTAGAAAAACTTTATATTCTTTCTCCTACTCTTCCATCAATGCCTTCCTCTACTGAGGGTGGACCACATGGTCTCTCCATACTTTCTTCGCCATCCTTTTCATCTCCTCGTAGGTATGTCGCCCAGTCCATTGTTTTAGATTGTCTGTGTATCCCTGTCGTTTCCTTACTCTCGATCTCTTCCCCCGGAGTTTTCCTTCCAACACTGTCAGCAATGTCACTCCTGCTGATCCGCCCATCACAGGTCCAGTAAAAATCTGTTTTTGTTATTTTATGAACTTTATCAGCTTTTGGCGTTCTGTACCCATTCTATCGAGGACTTGATTATTCGTTACCATTTTCTACTGTAATGGAATATTATTTTGACAGCTTAGGCCATCAGTGATCGACCCAACCAGCGGTTTAGCCGGTTTAAACTAACAAATGTTGTGTAACACATATAGCGAGTTAAAATATAACACAAAATCAAATTTCGAAACTATTATAGACGCGTATGTTTCTTTTGAAAATTAAACAATTTCTTAGAAAGGGCAGTAGAAATTGTTCTATTTTCGGAAGAATCATACGCGTCTATAATAGTTTCGAATTTTCATAACAGATGGCGCGCTAATATATCATAATATTATAATACTAAATGTTAAATCGCGGAATATGCTATTTATATCTTCTGCTCTTTGAAGAATTTTTGGTGAAGTTATTTAAGAAACACATGAACTTTGAGTACTGTATAAATATATACAAATACGAATAAGTACGTAAAGAGTGAAATGTACCGTTATTAAAAAAGCGAAATATTATAGGTTCTTATGTTTGGAAGACAATTTCTACATCCAATAAATAGAAGATAAAACTATTGCGATATCTTCTTGAGACATCAGTGGTGAACCATCTTAACAGTGTCCAATCTTTATTTTAAAATTTCAGAAATTCGGTTTTCAAACATATTATGAAGCGCTTTTAATCATATAAATCCATATATTTCACGATGGATGATATGTTGAGTGATATGTTTACATTTATATAGAGAGATTATTGCCGTTTTGATTATATATATAACACTTATATATATAACACTATATATATTATTTATTATAAGGATACCAAACAATTTCAACGTTCAAATAGAGTCTGGAATCCTAGCTACGATACATTTTACTAAATGCAAGTTGGCAGGAATGATGAACAATAAAAAAGTTGTTTGATGAAGCGATCTGTTCATCCGATAATAAATGTTCAACTCTACTCTTACCTTTTCTAAATATGATTTCGATATTTTATTAAGAAAATAAAGGGAAATGGTAGATAGCAAGCAAGAGTTAAATTTCCATTTAACTGGGTATTTATAATCCTTTTGTCATAGAGGCAGTCACAGAGCGCGTGTTCATCAACCCGACCACAAAGATAAGACATTCCAAAAGCAATCACCTGAGAGAGATGACTTTCAGTGATAAAGGGATGAACGTCGCTTTGCGAAAGTTGCTTGACCTCGTCGGAATATGGCATTCGGTTTAGCGACAGTTCAAATATCATAATCATTGTGAAGCCCTCTTTTAGGCTTTTTCGTGTTTTTTAATTTATTTTTTTACTTCAACACAAGCAAATATATATTATATATACATAAATTTCATATAATAAACTATTATCATTTCTCTTCAAATAAAAGACACTTCGGCCAGTGAATCTTTTTAGACAATAAAAAGATTCACTGGCCGAAGTGTCTTTTATTTGAAGAAATATGAATGCCGGCCAGGCAGCCTCTATCTATACAATAAACTATTATCAATGTAGTTTTGTAGTTTAATTATCAAGAAAAACACATAATAATTTAAACGATAATTTTCAACAATGTAAATCATTACGATGCATTAGCGCGCCATCTGTTATCAAAATTCGAAACTATTTTAGACTATTGCAGATTTTTTTTTTAAAGCAAGGACAGTAGAAATTGTTTATTTGAAAGAAAAAAATAATCATACGCGTCTAAAATAGTTTCGAATTTTGATAAATCATTAAAACAGAAAATTTAGGAATGCATTTCTTTAATTATTAATAATAATTTAAAAAATTATATGAGAAACAATTCCATAAATCTCTTTGTTTTAATGATATTGTCATAATGATGTATTCTGTCAATTGAAAGAGTTCCAAGACAAACTGTCTCTGCAAATATTGAAGAAAATATTTAGATAGAAATAAAACTTTTCTAAAACGTCTTGTAATCTTTTACAAATAAAATTATTCCTACTGTCTTTGCTGTGATGGGAAAATATTGGAAGAGACTGGCTCCTCAGAGGTGAACCATCTATCTAGCCAATATGCTAGTTTAATCAACCATACCGCTATCATTTCACGATTCATCCATTTTATATTGTATTGAACCCCTCTCTACTTCTATATCCGACAGTACAAGGGAAATATTCAAGAGAATTATTGCTCTAAATGGTTTCATTCATTTTGTATAGATAGCGCGCTGGTACCTTATATAGATCTTATTAATTTCTCTTTCAGAATATCATCTATTTTGATATGTCCTTTGTGATCTTGGTGTGCAGTAATAAAGATAATATGAATAATAACAATGACAATTGTGAACCTTTAGGACAATACTTATAAAGATGACCGTGGTTGACAATCTTAAAACATTTTGTTTAATCGTTACATTAAAAAAACATCTTATAATAGAAATAACATAAACCTAATAGAAATAGTATAGCCCTAAACCGATATTATTTGAATGTTTGTAGGAAATGACTTTTACAAATATCTTTCAATTATTTGGTCGTTTCATTAAAGGGATTAACTCTTCAAATGAAGCCACCCAAAGTCTAAAGGCACAACTAAAGAAGATTATAATATGAAATCTACAATTTGATGGCCCATATATTCGTACACTAAAGACGAACGAGAAGTGCTCCTCAGTGAAATAGGCCTTGAGGGACTCTCTTTGGAGCTCCTGTTGAATGAGGTGGTGAGAAACAGAGCTGGAGCGTTTGCGTCGTTCAAATTTTGGAAGACGGCTGAAGAGAAGGGAAAGCTATATACATAATCTAATTGATGTAAATAATTATATGTAAATAATCTTTGTCAGGATTAGAATGACGAATCCTGTATGAGACTTTGATTCCAGTAAAAGGCTTGTTGCTTCTGTTGTATATAGTCACAGTGTAGAAAATACTATACTATACCTACTACATATAGGTTTCTCTCTGTATTCTTAGTTCTCTTCTCTTCAATTACTCTGTAAACTGGCGAATCCTATATAGGACGAGAGGTCCTCAATAAAGGCTTTTGTTGTTGTTGTTATATTCGTATACTAAGGTATAGGTGCTACAATTGTGAACTCTAAGTACAATTTGATGCGTTAGCGTGTCATCTATTATAAGATATTAAGGCTACTTTGGACGCCTATGATTCTTTTCATATCTTAAAGATAGAGGTTGCCTGGCCGGCATTTATAGTTCTTAGAAAGAAGGAATCCTCTGATGAGAATAAGTAAAAGATTCGAAGCGTACGAGGATGCTTTACTTACAAATTTTAATAACGATTCGAGCTTTCGGGTCAATTACCCTTCTACAGGACTACATTCCAAAAAAATAAATGAGCATCTTATATATGTATTAGAAAACTAGGAAAATTAACATATTTAAGTAAAAAGCAATTATAAGACAAATCTATAAGTTTTGAGTATGCAAAGTAGGGACATAAAATGGATTCTGGACTATGCTACATTCATTAAATCTGCAAGGTTGTAACTATATCGAAATAAAACAAACTGGCAGAGGGCAACTATGGTACATTATTTATGGGAAATATAGCTTTATATGCGTCAGGGATCTCTATGTGCCGGTTAATACTATTGTGTTTTAAAGAGAGCAACGCCTCGACGACCAATCTTCTGAATTTGCTGTTGATATTAGAGTAATATGCATGTGGGTGGGATGTATTAAAAGAATGACCTGTTTGTCTGATATGTTGTACTATGAGGGATCTGGGTTCATTATTTCTGATGTTTCTGCTATGTTCATCCATCCTGTCTTTAATTCGTCTGCCGGTTTCTCCTATGTATACGCTACTGCAGTTTGTGCATTTCAATGAATAAACGGAGTTTGTAAAATAAGGTAGGGTAACGGGAAAACTATTCCTGGTTATAGGGTTTCTGACTATTGTCTCTAATTTGGGGGTGTTGGTGTAAAAGGTACGGATACCATAGTTATTTTTTAAGAATCTAGAGATGTTGACACTATGAGTGGAGAAAGGGATGGTGCATATGGATCTATAAACTTGGCTATTATGGTGCTGTTGGGGATTATAAAAGTGTCTGAGTATGAAATTTTTTGGATATCCAGAGTTCATCAGGTGATCGATTACGTTTCGGGTTTCTGTTTGTTTGAATTCTAGCAAAGAACAGTGAGTGAAAATGCGTTTTGACAAGGTTTTTACGGTATTAATCTTATAACTAAGAGGGCAGTAAGATGTGTAGTGTATATAGGAGGGATAGAAAGAGGGCTTATAGTAAACGTTAGTTATGTATTTGTAATTCTGTTTTGTAATCTGAATGTCTAAAAAGGCTAGTGAACTATTGCTTTCTTTTTCTACGGTGAAAAGTATGTCTGGGTATAGTGAATTTAATTTGGCATGAATTTTGTCTAAGGAATCAGTTTTAACTATACAAAATATGTCGTCTATATATCTAAACCAAGTTAGGATATCTACTGGAAAATGATCTGTTATTAACTTGTCTATTTTTCGCATGACTATTTCAGATAGTGGTGAGGAGAGAGGGCTGCCCATAGGAGTACCTTTGGATTGCCTATAGTATCGTTTATCAAAATTAAAAATACTATTGTTCAGACAAATCGATATTAAGGAGGTTAACTTAGCTATCATATCAGTAGAGTGACCATGTGACCGTAGAAATTCTGTGGTGCATTCTATGATGAGGGGGTGGGGGAGACTGGGGTAAAGATTGATTACATCAAAAGATATCATTAGACTGTTGGGAACAACCGGTAGATGCTGAATATGGTTTAAGAATTTAGGTGTGGAAGAAATGGACGTTTTTTACAAACTCCGTTTATTCATTGAAATGCACAAACTGCAGTAGCGTATACATAGGAGAAACCGGCAGACGAATTAAAGACAGGATGGATGAACATAGCAGAAACATCAGAAATAATGAACCCAGATCCCTCATAGTACAACATATCAGACAAACAGGTCATTCTTTTAATACATCCCACCCACATGCATATTACTCTAATATCAACAGCAAATTCAGAAGATTGGTCGTCGAGGCGTTGCTCTCTTTAAAACACAATAGTATTAACCGGCACATAGAGATCCCTGACGCATATAAAGCTATATTTCCCATAAATAATGTACCATAGTTGCCCTCTGCCAGTTTGTTTTATTTCGATATAGTTACAACCTTGCAGATTTAATGAATGTAGCATAGTCCAGAATCCATTTTATGTCCCTACTTTGCATACTCAAAACTTATAGATTTGTCTTATAATTGCTTTTTACTTAAATATGTTAATTTTCCTAGTTTTCTAATACATATATAAGATGCTCATTTATTTTTTGGAATGTAGTCCTGTAGAAGGGTAATTGACCCGAAAGCTCGAATCGTTATTAAAATTTGTAAGTAAAGCATCCTCGTACGCTTCGAATCTTTTACTTATTTATAGTTCTTCAAATAAAAGATACTTCGGCCAGTAAATCTTTTTATTGTTCCTATTGTTGCGGAATATCTTCGAATATATTTATAGATCTTTTCCCCATTTCCAGTGATACCCATCCCTCTCTAAAATATAATCTTTCTTTTTTAAATTTTATATTCCTATGAAATATCTCAATATCATTCCAATCTGGCCTATGTTCTGAATATAATGCATGTTCCCCAATTTTTCTTTAAAAAGATTTACTGGCCGAAGTACCTTTTATTTGAAGAACTAATTCTTTTTATAATTAAAAGATTTTTACTGCACTTAGTGCAATAATAAATCAATAAAGCCAAGCCATCCCATTAATATATCATTGCAGTAAGGGATTTGAAAAGATTGTTCAATTTGACAAAAAGAATCATGCACGTCCAAAATAGTTTCAATTTTTATATACAATGGCATTATATAAAGACCAAAGATTAAAAACATTAAAGAGAATACGTCCTTACATAAAAAGATTGCGACTCCCCTCGAGAAAGGATTAGAATTTAAGAAAAAGTTTGGAAAAAGTTTTGAGAGATGAATCCTCTTTCGAAGAGTAAATAACTTCCTGAATTGAAATTCTTTCAGAATATTTTTTTCGGTGTTTGTGTGGAGGGGGAAAAAAGAACTACGTTTTTTTCCCGAAGCTATTACGCTTGTGTTGTTTGTTGAAAATTATATCACCTATTTTTCGCCACATATTTAACCTTGTTGCTGTTTATAATGAGTTCTGAACAGTTTGAACTTGAAAAATGTGCATTTCCAGTGTGTTGTTATCTTTGTAGAATGCTGCAGACGATGGGGGATTGTAATAAACAACAAAACGGTTGCAATTTCTATACCTTTTGTTTTAGGACCTCATCATTAAAGCTAGTGTATGAGTAAACTAACAATTACTCTAATATAAATTGCGATAATATAAAAGAACAAAAAGGAACTTCTTGTATAGAACATATTTATTCCGCTAGCTTTGGAACGACATCGTTCTTCAACGGGAGTCATAGCAATGGTAATCAACTGTTGTTCTCTACACTTTAATATATGCTTCATATTACATATTAAATTCAACATTCCGACTATAAATATATTTTATTTTATCGACATATTGACAATATCACTTTTATGAAAATTCGGAACTAATATAGACCCGTATGATTCTTTTAAAAAGTAAACAATTTCTATTGTCCTTAATGCAATGGTAAAATTAATTGAAGGGCCTGGCTCATCAGTGGGGAACCCTCCCTCGAAGCAAAATATATTTAAAATTTAAAATACAATATAATTGCAATTTTCGTTTTCATATTTAAAATTGTTTGTAATTCTGCTGTCCTCAAAGCTTCTGTTCATAGTTAATCTAAAGTACCCATTCCAAGAGTCTAGCATCAGTATCACTATAAAAGGAAGATCGAAAAATGCAATATAACAGCGGTATGGTAGATTAAACTGGCGAAACCGCTGGGAAGGTTCACCACTGATGAGGCAAGCCCTCCCATTAATTTTACCTTTGCAGTAAGGGCAGTAGAGATTGTTTAATTTTAAAAAGAATCATACGCGTCTATTATAGTTACGAATTTTCCTAACAGATGGGGCGCTTATGCAGCATAATATCACCTTTGTCTTCACCAAAATATAAGTAGAGCCTTGCCAAATGTGGAACTTCTACTGGTTTTGATGGTTAATGGACAATCAGTTAAATCCAAGCTTCTGTCCTCCAAAATATGCCCATGGATTTGTTAATTGATGAATCCACAATTCACAATCTCTAAAATTAAAATGGGACTTTTTGACCAGGAATATTTCTTATGAAAATGTCTATGAAATTAAATTTGCATACCAAACCTTTGTACATATTTCAATTGTGTTGATATTTTTTCTCTTTTCATCTAACTAACTTTTATATTAATTCTTGTACATATTTCAAATATATTTCGTTCTATGTTTAGTTTACCTTTAAAGTGCAAGTGTCTCTAGGTCTAAGTCGAAATAAAATAAAATATAAAATATCTTTCTGTGACTGTAATATACTCATTTGTATAAAATATAAATGCCGGCCAAACAACCTCTGTCTTCAAAATAAACGTAATACATGTCTTACTCTGTTTATTTTCTACGTTTTGTTGTCCTTCTTATTTTGTTCTCTCTGCTTCATTGTTAGCGCATGCGTAGTTCATTACATTTCTATTTCCGTTGTTTGCCTACAGATTCGTCTCTCTTTTTTTTTTTGTTTGAGGGGGTGGCAGATTTTTCAAGTTTTCAAGTTTTAAGGATGGTTGTCAATTTGCTCACTAATTTTTGAAATTATTTAACCTAGCGGAGAGAGTTTACCATAGTAGAAAAATTGTGTGTAATTAGTAAAAAAAATCATATACGCGTTATAAAAATTTAATTTTTTTATAACAGATGGCGTCTAAAGGTATCGTGTTTATACATCAAAATGTAGGCTGAGTACCTATAGAAGTACGATGTCGTTCGATATACTGTAGAAATAGATTGTACGTCCAGAATAAACTTTATTTTCTGAAGTAATATTTAGAGCTTTTTTGTTGACCCTTATTCAAAAGAATTATTCAATCGCTGTCTAAACTGCTTTACATATTAAGAAGAAATTTAATAAATAAAAGTATTCAAGCTCTAATGTTTCTTTTTTAACACAAATCAAACTTCTACTGTCCTTTCTACCATTAAAAATATTGGAAGGGCTTGGTTCATTAATGCTAAACCCTCACAGCAGTTTCGCTAATTTAATATACCAGACTGCTTCTTAGAGTTCTAATACTGTATTAGACGATTCTTCTTTTTTAAACTGCACTAAAAAGTAGAATCTTAGAAATTTTATTCAGGAAAACTAGGTCTCATCGGGCAGTAGAAGTTTGATTTGTGCGAAAAAGAAACATTAGTGCTTAAATACTTTGATATTTTATATATAGACTAGTCGAATGACCCGGGCAACGCCCGGGTTTTACCCGATTAAATGTTTTTATTCAAATACTATTCGTTACAATTATAAATTGGCGCCGTGGATGTCACTCTTGTAAAACGTCCCGCTCCAAACTTTGTGTCAGAGAAGCGATATTTTTATAAGGAGATGATCTGGCTTTGTGTCTTCTGCTCGAATGAATGTTTTTCTGTTAGAATTTTGTTCCTGCACACTAAAAATGAACTGGCTTCACCCGTGGTGTCAGATTTTTGGAATTTTTCCCGATATAATTTTGTATCTGATAATCAAACATGATACAGCAATATTGTCATCATCATTTTCTGACTAAAAAAACAACTATTTTTGCCCAGAACCTGTCAATTTTATTTTTTATTGTGGCTAAAATTCCGATAAATATATTTTCCAGATTTTTCTCTATGTCCTGTCAAAACACGTTTTACATGTACATTAGGTCAGCTGATATTACCTCCCATCTTCACCGCTAGAGGCGCTGCTTGCGAGCGAAAAGGCAAATTTGCAACGCAATTTGCAAATAACTCGAAGAATATTCGGGATAGAGACCTGAAATTTTCACTAAAAGTTTTTCCAGATTCTACTCTATATACTGTTAAAATTTCAGTCAGATTAGTTACGTATTGTGGACGTGTATAGCCGACATAGATACCCACATACATACATACATACACTGACTTTTATATATATAGGGATGGCGCATTATTGCTTTAAATTAAAGAAGAAATTTTCATTAAGGTACCAGATGCTACAATTCACAGGTTTGGGCTTTAAGTTTTACTTTAAATAACAGTATTTCAAAAATAAAAAAAAAATAAAAAGTTAATACAGTAAATCATATAGTCGGAAAGCCTCCAAGGAATACTACAAGAAAAATAATTTATTTTGAATATTTCTATTTTAATAAATATTTTTGAATGTGCGTGTACATAAGAGCGCGAATACAATTATAAAGGGAAAAAAAACCTTTTTTTTAAAGAAAAAACATTTGTATAATATAATTAACTAAAGTTAAAAAATTAAAATTAAACACTTCTGTATAAAAGAGATAATCTCATAGTGTTTTAAAATATAAATTAAAGCTTCTTTCTTATAATCAAAATATTTTCTCAAAACCTATGCTCTCTCTCTCTAAAAACATCTCATTTAAATTTGAATTATCTTTCCTTTTTCCATTCACATCTTTGTTAGCCGTTGTGCTTCAATGTAAATATTTAATTTTCAATTATAAAAAGAGAGGAATTAATTAGTAACTCTTTATTATTCTTTTTAGAGACAAGTATACTATTCATTTACGTTTTGCAAAAACTATAGATTCAGTAAAATTAAATTCTAAATATAACTCTAAAATAATATTTAATGTGACTTTTTTCTACTTTAACAGTAATTATAATAGGTCAGGTCAACGATTATTTGAAATCTTGGAAAGCGGAAGGAAATATTTTATTTATTTCTCACAATAAAATGTTTCATAATATTTATTTTCTATGATGTCTTAATGCTATCAAAATACAGTTTTATAAAATTAAAATGTAAAAGTGTGTACGGTTATGTTATATACAACACGCTAGGAATGTGTTATTTATTATTTTTTCACGCTAGGCAGGCGTAACACAAGTCTTTTTGAAAGCCTTAGAAAACTTGTAGCCAAATAGTTTGATGGATGAACATTTTGTAAGGAGAAATTTGAAAGTTAAAAATATTTTGTTATTTATTTCCATACAATATGAAGAAATATCAGAAATAATCCATAGGTTGGTCTCAAAATCTTGAAATATTTTCCTGATTGTTCCCATAGAGATCTTGTGTTTTATAGCTTGGATACAATTACATTGTATGACTATGTGCATTGTCATCTAGATGTTTCCCGTAAACTTGAAAAATGTGAATCTCGAAAAGGTTGCCTAGTCTTCTCTAAATAATATTTAGTAATATTTACATTCAGTTTCTTTAAAGGCATACCATGAGCAATCGAAAGAAATTTACAACAACAACAACAACAAAAAAATTAAATAGCCTATCTTGTTAAAATATACGCAAATTATATTGGTTATTCTTTGACGTTTCCACACTTTAGTAAATACGGGTTTTTAACAAAACTACAAATATTTTGAGATTATAAGAAAGAAGCTTTAATTTATATTTTTAAAGCCCATGAGACTTTGTGTTTAATTTTAATTTTGCTAAATCGAAAGGGCCAGCTGGATACCATGGTTTTGTGTTATGGCCTACAGGGCAGCCTTGATATCATGCGTTCTTCAAGGGAATCAGAAATTCTTTAGAATTCATCGAAGAAGTGTTAGGCTGAAAGAGTAACTTACCAAACCAACTTTATTACATAAATTCAAGTAATGATAAAAATCCTTCAGGAACGAATTCATAGCGAATTAACCCTTTTGAATCGAAAATGGCAATTAGAAAGATATTTACCTTTGATTTGTTTATTTGTGCATCTTCCTTGCAGAGGAGCCAGGACTACGCCATTCAATGCTTACACAGCTTTCTGGTTCTAAATGTGTTTTTCTTGTCACAATTCTGTCAATAAACCTCTTATTCCGTTCAAGATTACTCAGAGGCCTTTGCAACAGCTTTTGTGATTCGTCTTTTAGTCGGAGAACAAGATTATGGGCATAATTATTTAACAGCCGCTTTACTTTTGTTAAAATCTTTTCTTTAAATATAATGTACAGAATATTATTTGCAAACATGTTCTTCTTCAATAATTATAATTCACAAAAAAATTCTAAAATGATAATTTCCCTGACTTTTTTAATCATTTCCTTAGTGTGGGCATATTTTAGTCTTTCTCAGACATAGACATGTTTTATATAAATTTTCCTCCTTGAAAGGCATAATGAAACCAAAATTTTTTTTCGGGAAGGGAATTGTCTTGGTAAGTTTGCAGCACCATTTGGTGAATTTCAGTTGGCGTTTTACCCAAATAAATAACAAAATTGAATACATTCCTTCTTTTTTTTTTCGGTCTTCTGGATACATTCTGGCTAGTGAAAATTTTCGTTCTTATCTAAGACACGTGTTATTAGTTCAATGTGTATCTCAAAGCTAGAAGACAAAGTGAAACATTTTTTAGGTATCATACATAACAGTGATAGAGCTTAATTCTGAAGAAACGCCTTCCCTTAATATTCTTGTTTTAGCGCTACATGTCATCTGGGATTACAATCTGACCTATTTTAATATTTGTTCTATTTTGAAAATATTGCACTCTCTCTATTTGAAAGGTAAAGTTTTATATATTTTATGATGATATTGTTACGTAGAAAGAAAAGCACATTCCAGAATGGAGAGAGAATGTTCTAGAACATTTTAGAATAATGAAGAAGAAGCGGAAGACAACTGATTGGCCAATCTAAAGCGATTGCGCAAGGCTCGGTGCTGTCAGCTTTCTGATTGGCTGACCAACCGTGACCGCTCTGGAAAGATCTACTACGGGATATAAAGGGATGAGAAACTCATGCCGGAGGGAAGAAAGATAAGAAGTAAGGTAGAAGAACGAAGCTACGTGGTATACTTCAAGCAAACTCTGTTGTCTCAAGAGGTCGGACTGCTACTTACCGCCGACGCCGGTGTACTTCCTGGAAGATTCTAGAAGGTTATACCAACTTCTGTCTCCTGTTCTGTTCCTGCTTTCCCTCACCGTGCTGCAGTTGGTGAGTTTGTAACTGCTCTTTACTTTATTGTTGTTTTATTTTGCATTCTTCTGTAATTATTTTATCGATTAGGCTTAAATAAATTTCTAAAGATCCTTTGTACCCACGGAAGTTATTCTTTGTCAACCAACAACGCAACAATATAGACACATCGACGTTAGCATTGATTCTTTCTTCGAGATATATATATATATTATGGGATTGTAAGGAAGGATTGGTGTAAACCGTTGATTTTCGACAGTCCTTCGAGAATCGAGTTCCATATTACGCACAGATAATTGTTTCATTATTCTCTGAATCCTGAAATTTTCAAAATTAACAAACGAGGCTCTAACCCACTTGTAAATACAAATGTCGAACTGCTTTATAAATATGTATAGACATGTGGTGCACTTACAGGAAAATCAGTCGCTAACTATCCACCACGATTACACTAATACACACAATCTATATATATATAATTGAATATCTGTCTGTCTGTTTGTTTGTTTGTACTCTATAGATTCAAAAACCATACATCCAATCGCCGTGAAATTTTGGGATATTATTAGGTATATCACCGGGAAGGTTTTTGAAAAATAATTTCATGAATATCTTGAATATCCTTAGAGTTATTTGCAGATTTGTAGATTTAACTCGCAAGCAGCGCCCCCATTGTGACGATGATAACAAGTTTTCTTATCACTAAGTTTGTTATCTTAAATATTATTTATCAAAAGTAAGATTATCTCAGGATGACACGGCAATTTATTTGCGACAAGAATAATGATACAATTCCAAGGCGAAGATACTATTCCTTTAACTTCCAATTACCGAGGGAACCAATTAATATTGATTTTATTCAACTTATCGAGTATTTCTCAAGGGACCGGGAAAAAATGTTCACTAGATAAAACTATGATTTTCTAATGTAGAAAATTAGGAAAGACAAAATTCAGGATGACAAGGCACACAGGGACCGGGAAAAAATGTTCACTTTATCGAGAGATTCAAATTTACGAGTTTCAAATTATCAAAATATATCTTTTTTATTTTTTAATAAGTTTTTAGAGAATTGTTTTAACAAATGTTCGCTAGACAAACCTTTACTCGGGTAAAACCCCGGGCGAAGCCGAGTACGTTTTATAAGTTTAAAGATAATTGTTTTAACAAATGTTCGTTAGACAAACATTCACTCGGGTGAAACCCGGGCGAAGCCGGGCACATCCGCTAGTTTTTCGATAAATAAATCCCTTGAATTAATATTAAAATAAAAACATAAAACTTCCAGGGAAAAGTTTTTTTTTTTATATTTTTTATTTAAAAAATATCTCGAGCTTTCGGGCAAGTACGCCCTTCTACGCGAGAAAATGCTTTATATGATTAATACGCCGATAAAATATGATTTAAAATTAAAAAAATCCATTTACTGTTTACATTTGTTTTAAAGCATGATCAACGCGGGCTTCTGTTGCGCTCTCGACCACCAGATGTCGCGGGTATATATAACCCATTGTTATACAACCCATTGTTGTTGTTTCCCGTTGGCCGGCTCAAATATTTCTGTAGATATGTAAATATGTAATCTTTAGTTCATTCTCCACGCCTTAAGTAAAGTACTACTTTTTCTCAAATTATGTATTTTATATTCTCTCCATAAGATCAATTAAAGCTAAATCTGATCTAAACTATTTTTATTAATATTACCATGACCCAATTATTATCCTCACATTATTTTCTTTCTCCATGTATCCTTAAACAACCTAAGCAAATAATATATCAAACAAATTTATCAATAAAATATATATATGGGGGCATAGTGGTATTGAAGTAAAATATATATACCGCAAATGTGTTTAATTTTTCTTCCTAATTTTCACTATCTTTAGCTTATTTATTTATATAGTAATAAGTTTAATGTCATAACTATTCCTCCAACAGATGAATATCATCGCTAAAATATTTTATATCCATAATTTGAGAAATCGAAATATAAAAAAAAAAATAAGCAGAAAAGGTTTTGTTTATTTAAGTGGGAGATACTTTTATTCATTTTGTGTACTAGTGTTATAATGGCTTTTACTACGTGTACATGGGATAAATAGAAATATTATATATGCATTGACAGAACCTTTTAGACATGCGCTCTATTTATCGTTTCTAAATTATAGTGTTATATTCTCTCCACACAAAGATTATATCGAATATTTCATGTAAATGCAAGTAATTTTACACTATACCAATGAAAATAAATCGAAAAAAAAGGGCAATAAACAAGAACTAAGCACTGAATATTTCCCATGCTCACTAACAGAATATAATCTCATATATTTTATTAGCAAAGCTAGTCTTAGAGTTGTCGATTAAAACTTTAAAGAGCTACATCTTTTTTATTTTTGCTCTGATAATCTCATTCCTGTCTTTAGGCGTATTTGGAAATATTTACAATGTCAATTTCACCATATAGTTCTTCAAATATACAGAGTAAACCTGAATAGATGATACACATTTTATTATATACAACTAACTCTCCTATGATAAATAATTAAAGATACAAGTCAAAAAGGGGGTGCTATTCTGAGGTTGCAGGGCGCTATAAACAGTTCCCTTTTAATGCAAATCGCATCGTACTATTTAAAATCGGGCGCTATAGAGAGGAAGGCGCTATTTAGAGGGGGGCGCTATAGACAGGTTTAACTGTATATTGTTTCAAAAATGAAAATAATCTATTTTGGTAAATGAAAAACGGTAAAAGCCACTAATAAAATATAAAAATAATAGAAATAGGTAGCAAAAATTATAGTGATAATAATTAAATTTGAAAGTCTAGATTGAGATAAATTTATCAAATTTCAAGAAATAATAATAATGAATCTATGTCTGTGAACATGGATATGTTTTTTTATAGTTTAAACACCGTCTAATCGATATATTTCTGAGATAACACGCCATCAAGGTGAGAGAGAGTTTAAAAACGTGATTAACACACAATACAAACCTGTTAGTTTCTACAAAGAGATTTGGAGATTTGTTAATTAAACTTTCAGTTGTTTGAAGTATTTTCCTCAAATCTTACACAAATTAAACAACCTGTGTGTAAATGGGGAAATTCGACAATTATTTCCTTATTTTGCCGTATCTTAATTAATACCCACATATACATATAGAATTAACGTTGTATATATTTGATAAATGTTACAAAGGTGATATTGTACTGGGATCACAAGTTGATAAATTGAGAAAATATTCTCCTGATTGTCCAACTGAAGGATCAATATTTTAATCGTTTAGGTACAGCCTCCATCATGCTGATGAGGGTCAATAGCCTAATAGGCGCACGTGGTTAGTTTTTCTTGGTCAATTCTAGAATAATTGAAAAATCAATTTTCTATTTATTAATTTCTATTTATTCAGACAGATGGCCCAAGCTATCAGTAGATGTATTTCTCTAGTTATATTGTTGCATTGGGCTGCGGTTTGCAAGATTCTTCAGTCTTCATACGCGTCTTTCCAGAACGTGTCTCAACCATCCTACAAGGCTAAACCAGTCAATAATAAAGACAATTATATTTTTAGGTAACACTTAGAATATTTCTTTATTTATCTCATCAAAGTTTAAAGCAGGTTGGGTATTCATTGTATCAAAATACAAATTATTTTATAGTACATAATATTTCATAATAATATTATTTTCTACTAGCGGACGTACCCGGCTTCGCCCGGGTTTTACCCGAGTAAAGGTTTGTCTAACGAATCTTTCGATAAAGTGAACATTTTTTCCCGGTCCCTTGAAAAATACTCGATAAGTTGAATGAAATCAATATTAATTGGTTCCCTCGGTAATTGGAAGTTAAAGGAATAGTATCTTGCCTTGGAATTGTATCATTATTCTTGTCTCAAATAAATTGCCGTGTCATCCTGAATTTTGTCTTTCCTAATTTTCTACATTACAAAATCATCGTATCATCATGATAATATTTAGAGCAGATTGTTGAATTATAACAGATAAATTAGAATATTTATCTTGATTATTTTAAAGCGAAAAGTTATTTAAAAAATTTTATTTGCTAGAAACCTTCCCAGTACTATACTAAATAACTTCCCAAAGTTTCATGGCGTTCCAATGAGTGGTTTGGTCAGGCATAAAGGACAAACAGACCACACACACACACATACATTCATTTATATATATAGATAAAAACAAATAATATAAAATTTAAATTTGAAATATATGGGAAATGATATTATAAATAATTTAAAAAATAGGCGCATTAATCATGATACAACAATATATATTGTTGTATGGTAAAATAGAGAAAATAAGGATCAAGATGACAGAGAGATCCATTTTGATCAACACAATCACAGCTTATTTATAAATAATAATAGAGAGGTTATAACAGATGTTAGGTTTTTTATTATCATTATTATAGTAATCTATATGTTAGGTTTTATTTATTATTATTATTATTGTATTTTATTAATTAATTATAATTCATATTCATAGAATTTTATTGTTACTTATCATCATTCTTTTTGTTTGTTTTTTATTCTTCTGTTTTTCTTTTGTGTTATAAATACAAATAAATCGCATTAAATCGTAGTGTAATTCTCTTTTGTTGTGTGAAATAAATCGAATTGAATCGAATTGAGTCAGCTCGTTCTTTCTAGAAGAAACATCAAAGAAAACGTGCTAACAACAGAAATCTACTGAATATATTAAAATTAATATTCTATAAAGAAATCTATATTACACCAACAGAGTTTTACATTGTAAAGTGTTAGCTATATTCTCCGAATAAATTAATATCTATGTTTACAAGCTTGATACCCTGATATGATTGAGTGGAGATAAGAAAGAAGAGAGTAATCTCTATAGAGCGATATCTATATATAGCGAAGATTTACTTTTCCCCCTTCTTTAGACAAGCCCATTTTTATCTTTAAAATATTACTAAACCTTTTTCAGTTATTACAATATATTTTTTAAGAGGTCAGCTTCAATATCGGTATAAAATGAAAAGATCAAAATGCAATAATACAACGGTATGGTAGATTAAACTGGAGAAACAGCTTGGAGGGTTCACTACTGTTCACCACTGACAAAATTTTAAAAGGAATCATAGATGCGTCTAAAACAGTTTTAATTACTTATAAAATTAAATTCGTATGTAATTCTGCTTCAAATATCAACGTGCATCTATATACGGGTATATGTATATATTGTCGCAAAGAATGTATTATTTTTATTAACAGAGTGTAATTTTTTATGTTAATATTTTGCTACTTTGTAAACTTCCCTCTTTATTTATCTTTTTTTATCATTCATAGTTCATTCTTGCCTGAAATAAATTGCTGTCTCATCCCGAAGTTGGTCTTCCCTAAATTTCCACGTGGCAATATAATATACAAACATAGATTTGTAAATAAACAGAGATTTCACACACAACAATGATAAAATGTTAGCTATTTCATACAAATTTCTAAATTATACATTACACACACAACTAGGGCTTCCAATCCCGGTACATATTTTCAATCCCGGGATTCGGGATTGCTTTTTTCTCAATCCCGGGATCCCGGGATATCCCGGGATTGAAAAACATTTTCGTCTTTCTACGCCAAGAGGTATATCGTTTCGTTTGTTATATTTTTATTTTTTTATTTTATATAGTGCCAATGACGTGGCACTTACTTCGATGAAAACAACCTGAAAGCCATATAATTTGCGCCTACTATGAACTAAATCATTGCTTTTGGGTTACAGTTTGAAATTATCTGTCAATTACTGGACACATATCTGGAAAAAAAAATTATGTTCTTGGAACTCTTAGACCACATCTCTTAATGCAGTGTTGGGCAGTAATCCATTCAAAGTAATACATTACCTTGTAATTACGATTACTTTGCAATGCATTACTTTGCAAAAAAAATTAATTGCATTAGAATGTAAACATAATTACTCGTAATTCTATATATAATGAGAGAGGGAGAGATAGCAATTGTGATTAAAATTACTTGTAATTGTAATTATAGCAAATGTAATCATGATTATTTGCAATTGTGATTATAGAAAATGTAATCATTATTGCATTTTGCCCAACTATGTTTTAATGTTTAAAAAGAAGACAGCACCGTTTTAAAAACCACGAATTACTTTATTTTAAGGATAAAAATTCAATTTCGAGAAAGATTTGAGCGTAGGAAAGATAATTTGTCAAGAGTGTCATCATGCAAACTAGAACGTATCTTATGCATAGGTATCCAGAGGAGGAGAAGACTCTTTCCGATTCCACGATTCCACAGACGTTGGAGGAATTGTCAGCAAGTATTGATACACACTCTCTAAATGGGGTCCTAGTTTGCCTGACTGAGCAGCAATATTAAGTTCGTGGTTAATCATAGTTGAGTAGGATGCGGCGTCTGGTGTAGGTATTGCAATTGAAGTTGAAGAGGCAGCCTCAATAGCTTCTTGCAATGGGCGCTCAATTGTAAGATGGTCATTCGATTGTGATGGCTCATGGTGTTCTTGTAAACTTCGAGGAAGTTGCGAATTATCAGCCTGAATTCTTACTTCGGCCATTTGTTCCTGTAACGGTTTAAGACGCAAAAGCAATTTCACGCTAAAGTCTTTGACCATTTTATTTTTTCTAACTGTGCTTGCGGATTGTGCAGATATTGGAGGACTAAAGATGTTTTATTGCATCGCTCTTCTAAAATTCTCTTTTGAAAAGATTTTTGCAGATCTTTGCTGAGAGAATGAGATTGTGCTTGCAGCTCCTCTAGAAGAAACTTTACTGTTGCTTCTGCAGTCAAAAGACGCGTCTACAGATAGCCGCCACAGCTGCCCGAAATGGTTTCAGTGCGGAAATTACTTGCGTCATGATATCAAAATCTTCATCAGTTAGATGGACATTTGCATTCACATCTATTAGCGCCTTCTGAATCGCTGACTTCACACTGAGAAGTCTCTCCAACATGTTCAATAAACTATCCCAGCGCGTTCTGCAGTCGAGAATGAGACACATACTGGTGGAAATGCGATTATCTTGCCGCATGTAGTTCAGTAAGATCTCGTTCTTCAGCGGCGATCGTTTGAACAATTTCACAACCATGCGAGCTTTTTTCGTCACTTCATTCATATTTTTCTTTGAAAATACTGGAGATTGTGGATAAATTGCTTCAGGGAATGAGGGATGTGCTACCTCTAGGCTAACGTTAAATGGAGAAGTGTCCTTATTGTCATCCTCGGAAAGGTCAGATTCTGCTTCATTTATCCCAGTAATCCCGGGATTTTTCGAGCAGAATCCCGGGATTTCGGGATCATTATTTGGTTCCGGGATCCCGGGAAACGGGATCCCGGGATTGGAGGCCCTACACACAACACACAACCTATATAACAGAATTATCCTTCATTGCACACAAACTCAATTTTTCTTTTAAATTATTACTAAAATTATTACTATAAAACTTAAAAAAAACTCAGGACTGCTCTGCAGATGGCTGGCGACGTAATAAAAACCTTATTCCTGTATATGAGCTCTCCAAGGCCTGAAAGCTCGAGTTTATTATCTTTTTTTGCGTAACCAGCCATGAACCGGTATCGAATCCCGCGTTAACATTTTGTTTAATATGTGAATAACCTTTACATATTATTCATTGTTGCAATTATCATGAACTAGATAGAGGTTGCCTGGCCGGCATTCATAGTTCTTTAAATAAAAGACACTTCGGCCAGTAAATCTTTTTTATTAAAGGGACAATAAAAAGATTTACTGGCCGAAGTGTCTTTTATTTGAAGAACTCTCATAAACTAGGTTGCTCTCTCTCTTTTTAAGTGGAACCTAATGAAATGATTTTGGAACAAGAACAATATATTTTTTTGCATGACTTTCTTTCTTAGATGAAACTTTTTTCTATCAAATAATATAGGAGCTATTGCCCTCACACTTTACTTCTGACATGGATATGGTGTAATTCATTCAAATAAATCCAGAGCTAAGTTTTTTGAATAATTTTTTATTTTCTCAAGCTTTCGGACTTATCAGCACTTTAACAGGAGTATCACATTAACAAATATATGATATATATTTATACAAATTATCATTTATATATTTCAAATAATTATGATATTGTAAAACGAAAATTAAAATTATACCGCGAATGTTTCTTTTAATAGAAACATTCTGCGGTATAATTTTAATTTTCGTTTTACAATCATCAGCCGCGTTATATTGTATTTTAAATGTTACTTTAAATATAAGTTATGAACGGAAAAATACGTCCAGGGTAGCCGAGTGGACAAGGCACCTGCCCGGTAAGCAGAAGGGTGTGGGTTCGATTCCCGCCCCTGGACACTTTTTATTTTTCTGTTCTCCATTACTCTTCATGTTTCACCTTTCCATACCTCATCCTCAAAGTTAGAAATGTCGCTATTTCTCTTTGAAAATAAATTTCGATTTTTAAAAGAAACATTCGCGGTATAATTTTAATTTTCGTTTTACAATCATCAGTCGCGTTATATTGTATTTTAAATTATGATATTACAACATTAAGATGATATGGCACAATTTGGATTATATATTATAAATACAAGGTAATAAGACCCAAATCCAAATAAATAGTGTGTGACGTTTCGGTAACAACGTTGTTACCGAAACTTCATACACTATTTATTTGAATTTG
>CP092872.1:60654336-60716798 GCA_030710605.1 Cordylochernes scorpioides
TATCGTAACATAGTATTTATTAATTATATTTATGTAACATAGTCAGTAGGGGGTCGGTGGAAGGCTGGGTAAAACGTTTGGTTTTCGACCACTAGGACCCGGGTTCGATTCCCGCATTGGGCACTTTTTTCTGTTAAAAAAAATGCTCCAATGGCCCCCGATTCTTGCAAAAGTCCAACCCCACCAGCGAGTGCAAGTAACCAAACGGGGCTCTGGCATTTGTAAGTGCAAAGTCGAACTGCTTTTCACATGTGTAGATATGTGGTGCGCTTACAGTAAAAGCAGTCGCTAACTACCCACCATGATTATCATGGCCTGTACCACGTGTACTAGGGATAAGCAAAAAAAAAAAATGTAACATAGTATTTATTAAGTTAATTATTTTTTATTAACAGAGTGGTAATTTTTATGTTTATATCTTGCGACTCTGTAAATTTCCCTCGTGGCTTATCTTTTGTTTACAATTCATAGTTTGTCCTTCCCTGAAATAAATTGTTGTCTCCTCCTGAAGTTTTTGTCTTCCCTAATTTTCCACGTGGCATTTTGGTGGAGATGCCGAGTAAATTAGGGAAGACAAACTGAAGACCGCCGAGAAGACCTTGAAGCCATGGGTGCTGTGATCTGATTTTTCGGAGACTGGCTCCAGGATTCCACCGCCGTGCTAAAGCCAAGACTTCCCTCCAAGATGACGATGTCCCTATAGACGACGATACGACGACAAAGCCGCTCTTCACGCCGCAAAAAAAAAAAAAAGGACGCAAAGGTACTAGGGACAGAGTTCCAAGACTTCGATGGAATCCTTGGCAGAAGCACGTCAAATCCACGTCAGTATCTACAATAATTGCTAGCTGTGGGTCACAACTCCCATAGAGAAGAAGCTATGTAACATAGTATTTATTAAGTTTATTATTTTTATTAACAGAGTGGTCATTTTTATGTTTATATCTTGCAACTCTGTAAATTTCCCTCGTGGCTTATCTTTTGTTTACATTTCATAGTTTGTCCTTCCCTGAAATAAATTGTTGTCTCCTCCTGAAGTTTTTGTCTTCCCTAAATTTCCACGTGGCAATATATTAGATGGCGCGTTATTGGCGCGTATATGAGGTACCAGATGCTACAATGCACAGATTTTAGATTTAAGGTTTACTTTAAATAACAACCTTTCAATAAATAAATAAAAGGTTATGATAGTAAATCATAAAGTCGGAAAGTCCCTAAGGAATACTAATCTAAAGATAAAAATAATTCCTTTTGAACCTTTCCATTTAATAAATATTTCTGTACGTGCGTGAACGCAAACAATTATGAAGACAAAACCGTTTTTAACAGTAAAAAAAAACATTTGTATAATATAATTAACTATAAAGTTAAAAAATTAAAATTAAACACTTCTTTATAAAAGAGATAATCTCATAGTGTTTTAAAATATAAATTAAAGCTTCTTTCTTATAATAAAAATATTTTCTCAAAACCTATGCTCGCTCTCTCTAAAAACATCCCATTTTAAATTTGAATTATCTTTCCTTTTTCCATTCACATCTTTGTTAGCCGTTGTGCTTCAATGTAAATATTTAATTTTTAATTATAAAAAGAGAGGAATTAATTAGTAACTCTACATTATTCTTTTTAGAGACAAGTATACTATTCATTTACGTTTTGCAAAAACTATAGATTCAGTAAATTAAATTCTAAATATAACTCTAAAATAATATTTAATGTGACTTTTTCCTACTTTAACAGTAATTATAATAGGTCAGGTCACGATTCTTTGAAAATCTTGGAAAGCGGAAAGGAATATTTTATTTATTTCTCAAAAAGAATGTTTCATAATATTTCTTTTCTATGATCTCTTAATGCTATTAAAAATACAGTTTTGTAAAATTAAAATGTAAAAGTGTGTACCGTTATGTTATATACAACACGCTAGGCATGCGTTCTTTATTCTTTCTTCCACGCTAGGCAGGCGTAACACAAGTCTTTTTGAAAACCTTAGAAAACTTGTAGCCAAATAGTTTGATGGATGAACATTTTGTAAGGAGAAATTTGAAAGTTAAAATATTTTGTTATTTATTTCCACACAATATGAAGAAATATCAGAAATAATCCATAGGTTGGTCTCAGAATCTTGAAATATTTTCCTGATTGTTCCCATAGAGATCTTGTGTTTTATAGCTTGGATACAATTGCATTGTATGGCTATATGTGCATTGTCATCTAGATGTTTCCCGTAAACTTGAAAAATGTGAATCTCGAAAAGGTCTAGTCTTCTCTAAATAACATTTAGTAATAGTTACATTTATTTTCTTTAAAGGCATACCATGAGCAATCGAAAGAAATTTACAACAACAACAAAAATAAATGAAATAGCCTCTCTTGTTAAAATATACGCAAATCATTGAGCAAAATCAATCATTCCTCCAGGGAAGAGTGTCTTCAAAAAACATTTTATTGTTCTCTAGCTTTCGGGCACGGATGCCCTTCTACAGGAGAAAACATGGTATAATGAAAGATGTGCCGTGCCCGAAAGCTAGAGAACAATAAAATGTTTTTTTGAAGAAGACAATTTTCCCTGGAGGAATGATTGATTTTGCTCAATATTTATGCAAGGGATTATTTTATGAAATACGCAAATCATATTGGTTATTCCTTGACGTTTCCACCCTTTAGCAAATATGAGCTTGTAACAAAGCCACAAATGTTTTGAGATTATAAGAAAGAAGCTCTAATATATATTTTTAAAGCTCGTGAGACTTATAAAGAAGTGTTTAATTTTAATTTTGTCGAATCGCGAAAGGCTCAGCTGGATACCATGGTTTTGTGTTATGGTTCTGTGTCTGGCAAGTTAAAAATATTAATTTTTAAAAAAATTCTAAAATATTAATTGAAACGTTTTATTATTTTGTGTTAGAGATTACTAATTTTTTTTCAGACCTTTGTATTCAATATGTCTTCATCAAAACCAAGTGGCAGTAAAACTAAACGAAAAATTGCTGACGAACATAGGATTTTTCAAGAAAAGTGGGAATTAGAATATTTTTGCTCTGAAGTAAAAGATAAAATCATCTGCTTGATATGTAATAATGCTATTAGTGTACCAAAATTATATAACATTATGAACAACATAAATCAAAATATGATACCTACGAAGGTTTAATGAGACAAGAAAAGTTAAAAGAGTTCAAGTTGGGAATGAAAAAAACAACAGTTTATGTTTACTAAAGTATCACAAGAGAGTGAAGCGGCGATGCATGCAAGCTACGTTTTATCGGAGATGATAGCTAAACACTCAAAACCTTTTACTGAAGGTGATTTCATCAAGGAATGTTTAATTAAAGCTGCAGAAATTGTTTGTCTTGGAAGTGTGAAGACGTTTCAAGCAATATCTTTGTCTCGAAATACCGTTGTGGAAAGAGTTACTGATATGGCCTGGAATTTAAATGATCAGATAAAAGAAAAAATCATCTTGTTTCGAAGCATTTTCCATTGCCTGTGATGAGAATACGGACATTGGGGGCGTAGCTCAGTTAGCTGTTTTTTTTTCGAGCTTGCGACACGGATTTCAACATTTTTGAGGAATTATTGGAACTAGTACCGATGTATGGCACTACTACAGTAGAAGATATATTTAATTGCGTTTATGATCTTCTGCAAAAATACAATTTACCTCAATCAAAATTGACTTCTGTAGCAACAGATGGAGCTCCTTCAATGACTGGAAAAACCAACGGTTTCGTAGCATTACTGCGAAAAAAACTAAGTGAAATTTCTGATGGTTCCAATATTCATCATACGCATTGCATTATACACCAGGAAGTATTATGTACGAAGGTAATACAAATGGAAAATGTGTTGACACCTATAAAAAAATTCATCAATTTCATAAGATCTCGAAGTTTAAATCAGCGAAAGTTCTCTCTGTTCTTAACTGAATTAGAAAGCGAATATTCAGGTTCATCATACTATACCGAGGTACGTTGGCTATCATGCTCCAAGGTTCTCAAACAATTTTGGGGACTTGAAAGAAGAAATATGTCAGTTTTTAATAACCAAGAATCAAGACTTTGTTTTCTGATCAAGTATGGTTGTAAGATTTTTCCTTCATGGTTGACATAACAAAACACTTGTCGGAATCAAATTTGAATCTGCAAGGAAAGGATCAGATCATTACCAACATGTGTGACCAAGTTAATGCATTCAAATGTAAGCTAGTTCTTTGGGAAAAGCAGTTGAAAAACGAAGATTTAATGCACTTTCCGACATGCAACATGTACAAATCAAGTTTAGGTGAAACTGCATCGTATCAAAAATATGCGGAAAAAAATTTAAGTCTTAGAAATGAATTTGAAACAAGGTTTTCTGATTTCAAATCTTTGGAAGGCAAGTTTACTTTGTTTTCTTCGATTTACTCGATAAATATAGAATCAGTACCTAATCATATGCAAATGGAGGTAATAGATATCCAGCGCGATTCAGATTTAAAGGCAAAATTCATTGAAGTTGGCGTTTCTGAATTTTACAAATATTTGTCAGCCAGATTTGAAAACACTCGAAAATTAGCATATGAAATTATGTCCATGTTTGGAAGTACTTATCGGTGCGGGCAGTTATTTTCACTTATGAAAGGAAATAAGACTCCAATCAGATCGAGAATTACTGGCGTTCACCTTGGGTCAGTTTTAAAATTAATCACTGCGAACAAGATTTCCCCCGAAGTAGGAAAGATGGTAGCAGAAAAGAGATGCCAAATATCAGGGAGAAAATATTAACTTTACTTTCATTTTTCTTATAAGTATTTTTAAAATAAACCTACATAAATGTTACTATAAAAATTTAATTACTTGTTTTCTTTTTTGCGGCCCACATAATCTTATTACTTTTTTATTTGGCCCGTGTTAGGATTTGAGTTTGACATGTTTGACTCAGAGGAACTTTGTAACAGCTTTTGTGATTCGTCTTTTCGTCGGAGTACAAGATCATGGGCATAATTCTTTAACAGCCCCTTTACTTTTGTTAAAATATTTTCTTAAAATGTACTGTACATAATATTATTTGCAAACATGTTCTTCTTCAATAATTATAATTCTCAAAAAAATTATAAAATGATAATTTTCCTGACTTTTTTAATCATTTCCTTAGTGTGGACATATTTTGGCCTTTCTCAGACATAGACATGTTTCATATAATTTTTCCTCCTTGAAAGGCATAATGAAACCAAAATTTTTTTTCGGGAAGGGAATTGTCTTGGTAAGTTTGCAGCACCATTTGGTGAATTTTAGTTGGCGTTTTTTACCCAATAAATAACAAAATTGAATACATGTCTTCTATTTTTTTTTCGGTCTTCTGGATACATTTTGTCTATTGACATTTTTCATTCTTATCTAAGACACATTTTATTAGTTCAATGTGTATCTCTAAAGCTAGAAGACAAAGTGGAATATTTTTTTATCCATCATACATAACAGTGATAGAGCTTTATTTTAAAGAGACGCGTCCCCTTAGCCTTCTTGTTTCAGTGCTACATGTCATCTGGGATTATAATCTGACCTATTTTAATATTTGTTCTATTTTGAAAATATTGCACTCTCTCTATTTGAAAGGTAAAGTTTTATATATTTTATAATGATATTGTTACGTAGAAAGAAAGGCACATTCCAGAATGGAGAGAGAATGTTCTAGAACATTTTAGAATAATGAAGAAAAAGCGGAAGACAACTGATTGGCCAATCTAAAGCGATTGCGCAAGGCTCGGTGCTGTCAGCTTTCTGATTGGCTGACCAACCGTGACCGCTCTGGAAAGATCTACTGCGGAAAATAAAGGGATGAGAAACTCATGCCGGAGTGAAGAAAGATAAGAAGTAAGGTAGAAGAACGAATCTACGTGGTATACTCCAAGCAAACTCAGCTGTCTTAAGAGGTCGGACTGCTGCTTACCGCCGACGTCGGTGTACTTCCTGGAAGATTCTAGAAGGTTCTACCAACTTCTGTCTCCTGTTCTGCTCCTGCTTTCCTTTACTGTGCTGCAGTTGGTGAGTTTGTAACTGCTGTTTTCTTTATTATTGTTTTATTTTGCATTCTTCTGTAATTATTTGATCGATTAGGCTTAAATAAAGTCCTAAAGATCCTTTGTACCCACGGAAGTTATTCTTTGTTAACCAACAACGCAACAATATAGACACATCGCCGATAGCATTGATTCCTTCTCTTCGAGAGATATATATTTAGGGGGTTGTGAGGGAGGATTGGTGTAAACCGTTGATTTTCACAGTCACGACTTTGAGAATCGAGTTCCACATTACATACAAATAATTGTTTCATTATTCTTTGAATCCTGAAAAATTTCAAAATTAACAAACGAGGCTTCTACCCACTTGTGATTACAAATGTCGAACTACTTTATAAATATGTATAGACATGTGGTGCACTTACAGGTAAAGCAGTCGCTAACTATCCACCACGGTTACACTAATACACACAATTTTTCCCTCTCAATATTTGGTAACTATCTCTATTAAAAAATAATATTTTGAAATATTCAATATTAAAAAAACTGACATACTCGTTGTCGTCAAGATATTTCAAAAATGCAGACTCACTATGTATAAATGGTCTCTAGGTGGACGCTTTTCAGTTTGCCAAAGCTGGTGTTGTGGCTTTGTCACCGACCCGAGACCGCTAGTTTGCGATGACGGTCAATAGATGGCGTCTGGTTTTGACGTCTATTTTGACGGGAGAGGCGACCTTTGTCTCTTTAAATTAATATCCTCCCGGAAAAATTTCCATCTATATATATATATGTAAGAAAACAATAGAAAAAATAAAAAATAAGCGGGTCAGGATAAGCTTTCTCTATTTTTAATATATATATAAATATATATATGTAGTAATCCCGATGTGGAATGTGCTGGGCAGTCGTGGTAGTGGGTGCGTGATGGGATTCCCGCGCTGGGACAGCAAGAGACAGAGGCAGGTCTAGATGGTAACTCCAAGAAGGTAGAGGTAGACCACGGACGAAAACAGTCGGACCACGGGCGTCACGGATGCCCTACATCGCGGATAGGGGTGAGAAACCCGACCGTATGACGGCGTCGCTCTGAAACCAACTAACTGAACAACTATCAACTAACCAACTGCCTTTGTCCCATTCTTGGGGGGCTTTTATATGAGACGCTCGCAGATGGCGGCGAGTTCTGATTGGCTCCCATAAAATCACGCCACCTGTCAGGCGCCGGGTTGTTTTTCACGTCTGGCCACCTGTTGACGGGGTGATTGAACTCATTATCATAAACACCTGTTCGTCTGGGTTATTGCGTCGTCTGGTCTTTGTTGTCGTCTGGTCTACCTTTACCTCTTTATTTTATTTGTCATTTCCATTGTTATACAAGGTCGATACATATTTTATATAGATATGGGGTTATGATAAATATTATAAGAAGGTTGTGATCTAACTAACTCAAAATATACTACATATATATATATCCATATATATACTGGTATATGGAAATTTTACCGGGAGGATATTGATCTAAAGAGACAAAGGTTGCCTCTCCCGTCAAAATAGACGTCAAAACTAGACGCCATCTATTGACCGTCACCGCAAACTAGCGGCCTCGGGTCGGTGACAAGCTTTGTCTCTTTAGATCAATATCCTACCGGTAAAATTTCCATCTATATTTTGACCATAGATTTGGCCCAACCACCTTGCCAGCTAAACACCTCTTTGGCAGATTGTGAAGATTCCATTAGATCCCGTGTGGATCTCATGAAATAAAGTCCGCCCTAGACTCACGAGGGCCATTAGCCCGAAACCATGGTATCTAGGTGGACGCTTTTGAGTTTGCCAAAGCTGGTGTTGTGGCTTTGTCACCGACCCGAGGCCGCTATATTGCGGTGACGGTCAATAGATGGCGTCTAGTTTTGACGTCTATTTTGACGGGAGAGGCGACCTTTGTCTCTTTAGATATATATATATTAAAAATGGCATATCCTGACCAGGAGCACATGTGCTTTACAGAAGGCAATATATCAGGGAACAGGCTAAGTCAATGTTTATTTGATTTCTGTTCCACCAGATGGCGCTCTGCCTTCTGTAAAGCACATGTGCTCCTGGTCAGGATATGCCTTTTTTTAATATATATATATATGTTATATAAAAATTATTTATTTTAAAATTATAAATTCAAGAACAAACTACTCTGTTAAATCGACCACCAGATGTCGCGGTTTTCCCTTTATATAAACCCATTGTTGTTGTTTCTCGTTGCCCGGCTCAAATATTTCTGTAGATATGTAATCTTTAGTTCATTCTCCACGCCTTAGGTAAAGTACTACTTTCTCAAATTATGTATTTTATATTCTCTCCATAAGATCAATTAAATCTAAATCTGATCTAAATTATTTTTATTAATATTACCATGACCCAATTATTATCCTCACATCATTTTCTTTCTCCATGTATCCTTAAACAACCTAAGCAAACAACCTAATCAAACAAATTTATCAAAAATAAATATATGAGGGCATAGTGGTATTGAAGTAAAATATATATACCGCAAATGTGTGTAATATTTCTTCCTAATTTTCACTATCTTTAGCTTATATATTTATATAGTAATAAGTTTAATGTCATCACCATTTCTGCAACAGATGAATATCACCGGTAAAATGTTTTATATCCATAACTTGAGAAATCGAAATATTAAAAAAAAAATTAACCAGAAAAGGTTTTGTTTATTTGAGTGGGAGATAATTTTATTCATTTTGTGTACTAGTGTTATAATGGGTTTTACTAGGTGTACATGGGATAAATAAAAATATTATATATGCATTTGCCAGAACCCTTCAGACATGCGCTCTATTTATCTTTTCTAAATTATAGTGTTATGTTCTCTCCACACAAATGTTATATCGAATATTCCATGTAAATACAAGTATTGTACACTAAACTAATGAAAATAAATCGAAAAAAAGACGATAAACAAGAACCAAGCACTGAATATTTCCTATGCTCACTAACAGAATATAATCTCATATATTTTATTAGCAAAGCTAGTCTTAGAGTTGTTAATTAAAACTTTAAAGAGCTACATCTTTTCTATTTTTGCTCTGATAATCTCATTCCTGTCTTTAGGCGTATTTGGAAGTATTTACAATGTCAATTTCACCATATAGTTCTCCAAATATACAGAGTAAACCTGAATAAATGATGCACATTTTATTATATACACCTAATTCTTCTATGATAAATAATTAAAGATACAAGTCAAAAAGGGGGTGCTATTCTAAGGTTGCAGGGCGCTATAGACAGGTCACTTTTAATGTAAATCGCATCGTACTACTAAAATCGGGCGCTTTAGAGAGGAAGGTGCTATTTAGAGGGGGACGCTATAGACAGGTTTAACTGTATATTGTTTCAAAAATGAAAATAATCTACTTTGGTAAATAAAAAACGGTAAAAGCCACTAATAAAATATAAAAATAATAGAATAAGGTAGCTAAAATAATAGTAAATATTGTAACATAGTATTTATTAATTTTATTTATGTAACATAGTATTTATTAATTTTATTATTTTTCTACTAACAGAGTGGTCATTTTCATGCTTATATTTTGTTACTCTGTAAATTCCCCTCGTGGCTTATCTTTTGTTTACCTTTCATAATTTGTCCTTGCCTGAAATAAATTTTGTTTCCTCCTTTCCTTCCTGAAGTTTTGTCTTCCCTAATTTTCCACGTGGCAATATAATTAAATTTGAAAGACTAGCTTGAGATAAATTTATCAAATTCCCAGAAATAATAATAATGAATCTATGTCTGTGAACATGGATATGTTTTTTTATAGTTTCAACACCGTCTAATCGATATATTTCTGAGATAACACGCCATCAAGGTGAGAGAGAGAGTTTAAAAACGTGATTAACACACAATACAAACCTGTTAGTTTCCACAAAGAGATTTGGAATTTGTTAATTAAACTTTCAGTTGTTTGAAGTATTTTCCTCAAATCTTACACAAATTAAACAACCTGTGTGTAAATGTGGAAATTCGACAATTATTTCCTTATTTTGCAGTATCTTAATTAATATCCACATATACATATAGAGAAGTAACGTTGTATATATTTGATAAATGTTACAAAGGTGATATTGTACTGGAATCACAATTTGATAAATTGAGAAAATATTTCTCCTGATTGTTCAACTGAAGGATCGATATTTTAATCGTTTAGGTACAGCCTCCATCATGCTGATGAGGGTCAATAGCCTAATAGGCGCACGTGGTTAGTTTTTCTTGGTTAATTCTAGAATTATTGAAAATCAATTTTCTATTTATTAATTTCATTTATTCAGACAGATGGCCCAAGCTATTAGTAGATGTCTTTTTCTAGTTATATTGTTTCACCGGGCTGCGGTTTGCAAGATTCTTCAGTTGATACTACAGTTTTCAAATAAAGAAACTCATCCTTTATGAATATATTCATTATTATATTTAAGATTCTTCAGTCTTGATACACGTCTTGCATCTTTCCAGAACGTGTCTCAACCATCCTACAAGGTTAAACCAGTCAATAATAAGACAACTATATTTTTAAGTAACACCTAGAATATCTCTTTATTTATCACATCAGAGTTTAAAGCAGGTTGGGTATTCAGTGTATCAAAATACAAATATTTTATAGTATATAATATTTCACATAATAATATTCTTTTCTATAAAAATAAATAAATATAAAATTTAAATTTAAAATATATGGGAAATGATATTATAAATAATTTTAAAAATAGGCGCATTAATCATGATGCAACAATATATATTGTTGTATAGTAAAATAGAGAAAATAAGAGTCATGATGACAGAGAGATCCATTTTGATCAACACAATCACAGCTTATTTATAGATAATAATAGAGAGTTTATAGCAGAAATCTACTGAATATATTGAAATTAATAATCTATAAAGAAATCTATATTAAAACAACAGAGTTTTACATTGTAAAGTGTTGGCTATATTCTCCGAATAAACTAATCTTTATGTTTACAAGCTTGATACCCTGATATGATTGAGTGGAGATAAGAAAGAAGAAGAAGAGACTAATCTCTATATAACGATATCTAAATATAGCGAAAATTTACTTTCCCCCCCTTCTTTAGACAAGCCCATTTTTATCTTTATAATATTACTAATCCTGGTTTAGTTATCAGAATATATTTTTCGAGAGGTCAGCTTCAATATCGGTATAAATGAAAACATCAAAATGCAATAATACAACGGTATGGTAGATTAAACTGGAGAAACCGCTTGGAGGTTTCACCAATGATAAGCCTGACCCTCCCATTAGTTAATCATTGTAGTTAGGACAATATCAAATTGTCAATTTTAAAAGGAATCATACACGCGTGTAAAACAGTTTTAATTTCTTATATAAAATTAAAATCGTATGTAATTCTGTTTCAAATATCAGCGTGCATCTATATACGGGTATATGTATATATTGTCGCAAAGAATGTATTATTTTATTAACAGAGTGTCATTTTTTATGTTTATATTTTGCTACTTTGTAAACTTCCCTCTTTGTTTATCTTTTGTTTATCATTCATAGTTTATTCTTGCCTGAAATAAATTGCTGTTTCATCCCGAAGTTGGTCTTCCCTAATTTTCCACCTGGCAATATAATATAGAAACATAGATTTGTACATTAAAAGAGATTTCACACACAACAATGATAAAATGTTAGCTATTTCCTACAAATTACTAAATTATACGTTACACACACAATACACAACCTATATAACAGAATTATCCTTCATTGCACACAAACTCATTTTTAATTTTTAATTATTACAAAAATTATTACTATTATAAACTTCAAATAAAACTCAGGACTGCTCTGCAGATGGCTGGCGACGTAATAAAAACCTTATTCCTGTAGATGAACTCTCCAAAGTTTGAAAGCTCGAGTTTATTATCTTTTTTTGCGTAAGAGTCGGTGAACAAGTGGGTAACATCCTCGATTCCCAATAGCTATGAACCGGAATAGAATCCCGCGTTAACATTTTGTTTAATATGTGATTAACCTTTACATATTATTCATTGTTGCAATTATCATAAACTAGATAGAGGCTGCCTGGCCGGCATTCATAGTTCTTCAAATAAATGATACTTCGGCCAGTAAATCTTTTTTCATTAAAGAAACAATAAAAAGATTTACTGGCCGAAGTATCTTTTATTTGAAGAACTATCATAAACTAGGTTGCTCTCTTTTTGGGTGGAACCTAATGAAATGATTTTGGAACAAGAACAAGATATTTTTTTTGCATGACTTTCTTCCTTAGATTTAACTTTTTTTCTTTCAAATAATATAGGAGCCATTGCCCCCACAACTTGTAAGTCACTTTACTTCTGACATAGATATGGTGTAATTCAATTAAATAAATCCAGGGCTAAGTTTCATGATATAACTTTTTTATTTTCTCAAGCTTTCGGACTTATCAGGACTTTAACAGGAGTATAACACTAACAAATAAATGATTTATATTGCCACGTGGAGGAAAGAAAAAACTTCAGGAGGAAACAAAAAATATTTCAGGGAAGGACATACTATGGATTGTAAAAAAAAGATACGCCACGAGGGAAATTTACAGAGAGTCGCAAGATATAAACATAAAAATGACCACTCTGTTAATAAAAAATAGTAAAATTAATAAATACTATGTTACATAAATAAAATTAATAAATACTATGTTACAATATTTATATACAAATTATAATTTACATATTTCAAATAATTATGATATTACAACATTTAAATGATAAGGCACAATTTGGATTATTCAATATACAGTTACGAGCGTCATGCGTTCTTCATCTCTTAATTCTTCATTCTTCAGTTTTCATCTCTGTCACCGTTTGCTTTTTTTTTTTGGAATGGCACTCTCCTATTGGTTGGCTACGATCACGCCACATTTGCCCCCCCCCCCCCCCCCCCCATTATGCCCCCCCCCCCCCACTCGCCCTTTCGCTTTTGTAACTATTGTGTTGGAGCGGGTCGCTCCTTAAATAAATGCATACATTAGTTAATAACTAAATGGAATCCTCTCTTTCTCTTTCCCAGTAAGAGACGCCTACGGAAGCCAACAGTACATAGACAGATAAAGCACATAGGCTATAGTTATTAACTAATATATTCATTTATTTAAGGCGCCAATTTATAATTGTAACAAATAGTATTTGAATAAAAACATTCAATCGGGTAAAACACGGGCGTTGCCCGGGTCATTCGGCTAGTAGATTATAAATACAAGATAATAAGACTCAAATCCAAATAAATAGTGTGTGACGTTTCGCTGTTACCGAAACGTCACACACAATTTATTTATTTGGATTTGGTCTTATTATCTTGTTTTTAAAACATTTAAAGAAGCATTTTATCAAAATATATACATCTTAAATATGGTTTGTTTTTGCAAACGATTGCTTTGACGTATTTATAGATGGTTTCCTGTAGCTTCACCTGATTTTTCATGCAGCTGGAAAAACGATTTGACCTTCGCAGCTTTAACAGGGAATGTTGACTTTTTGATGGAAGCATTGTCTTAGACATGGCGGTAATATCTTGTAGCATGATCTGGTAGAAAAGGGTCCGCTGAACCTGTGGTTACAAATATCTTCAGGTTTTCTCTCCTACCATCAACAGCATACTAAAATATATTGTAGAAAAAAGTTAAGACAACCGTCATGAAGAAAAAACCTATTTAATTCATCAATAAAATCATATCTTAGTAACATATATAAAAAAATCAGCGAAGCAATGATAGATCTATGATAAGTAATTAAATAATTAAATTATCACACACACACACAAAGCCTTTATTAAGACATTAGTCTTATACAGATTCTCCGTACAAGGTGCAATAACAGGAAAAGAGCAGCACAGGAAACCAGTAGTTCCGCAACTATATACAATTATTAGTAATAAGGAAAAGTAAGATTTAATATGAAAGGTCGACCCCTCGATGTTTCGTCATCATTCTGAGGTGTAAGAACAATAGCTTCCAAGTTCTCTTTTCTCCCTCTTTACACCTACTGCCTTGTAAATCTATATAGGGCCTGAGCAACTAGTCTGCTTGTTTAGGCACTGGTTAACATCATTTATTGAAATTATAAATAAGTGGATAAATTTATAAATATTTTCTATATATATAAAATATAAATACTTTTCCAAAATCAGTTTCTTTTATTTTAAAGAAAGTGAATCATTCAAACTCTCTCTTATTGCGAAAGAGGTTATCTTATATATATATAGAATATTCTATTGCAAAGTCTTTTTCTTCAAATAACTATTCCGTAAAACAATTTCTAAATCTGTTTTACGCCTAGTTTTCGAGAGAGAGAAGAATAAATTTATATTTACAAAAAGAGAAGTTATTGATTAATAAACAAAAACATATGTTTTCAGTGTTTCTCAAGGAAAACGCTTCTCTTCAATTAAATGAACTTGCCAGTCTATCTGCTTTGGCAACCTGCATTCACTCAAGGATTGATGTAGGGTTACAACCGAGTAGCCAATCACACTCCAGCACGTGATGTAGGGTTACAACCGAGTAGCCAATCACACTCCAGCACGTGATGTATGGTCATAACTGAGTAGCCAATCACACTCCAGCACGTGATGTAGGGTTACAACCGAGTAGCCAATCACCCTCCAGCACGTGATGTAGTGTTACAACCGAGTAGCCAATCACACTCCAGCACGTGATGTAGGGTTACAACAGAGTAGCCAATCACATTCCAGCGCGTGATGTAGGGTTACAACCGAGTAGCCAATCACCCTCCAGCACGTGATGTAGTGTTACAACCGAGTAGCCAATCACACTCCAGCACGTGATGTAGGGTTACAACCGAGTAGCCAATCACCCTCCAGCACGTGATGTAGTGTTACAACCGAGTAGCCAATCACACTCCAGCACGTGATGTAGGGTTACAACCGAGTAGCCAATCACACTCCAGCACGTGATGTATGGTCATAACTGAGTAGCCAATCACACTCCAGCACGTGATGTAGGGTTACAACCGAGTAGCCAATCACCCTCCAACACGTGATGTAGTGTTACAACCGAGTAGCCAATCACACTCCAGCACGTGATGTAGGGTTACAACAGAGTAGCCAATCACATTCCAGCGCGTGATGTAGGATTGCAACTGAGTAGCCAATCACACTCCAGTGCGTGATGTAGGGTTACAACTGAGTAGCCAATCACACTCCAGAGCGTGATGTGGGGGGGGGTAGGTTTCAGCAGACGATCCCACGTGAAGGACTAATCCCGAACGTATATTCTCCTGGTCTAATCGGTATGTTGGTGATGTCTTTTCCATGGAGCAGATCAGATCGATCCGTGCATCCTGATCACAATACTGGCCAACTGAGGTGCCTTGACTGTATGGATGTTCTCTTCTGGATTGATGAATCGGTATGTTATAGAATGTAAAAGAGAGATCAAAACAATAAGTTATCTCATCAAGTTTGGCTCGCAATTAAAGACTGGAAGGAAACTTCCCTTCATTTTAATAAATAGGTTAACTGTAAAAGTTGGGTTTATTTGGGCGATCCATTATATATAGGGAAGAGTAAAGAAAGCGTACCTGGATCTATGAAAGGAAAAAGGAAGAACAAATTGAAATATTTTGAGGGATTGTTTACTTTTTATCAGGTTATAGTGACCATCGTTTGATACCTTTTTTTTCAACGAGGCACGTAGATTCAGAATAATTATTTTTAATCAACTAACTGAGAAACAAATAGCAATCTCTTGAATTATTTCAATTTTATTGTTTTTAAATATGAATTGGGGTATTTAAGGTGGGAAATCATCAGATTTTCAGGGATATGTTTCTTTTTGAAGTATTTAAATCACATTTTTACCTTTCGGGCATGAAAGACCTTCTACTGGTTGTTTTTGTTGTCGTGTCCAATAAAGAGCCTCAGATGTCTCCAAAACTCCGCCTTTGCCGGTCCCAAACCCGGAGGGCCGAAGGGGGAGCAGTAACAAGCTCGCTAAAAAACCTGGGTTCAGCTGGCCCGGCTGATAGTACCCTGAAAGGGCTCTTAATACAGGGATACAGGATGAGCAGCGTTTGTATTATGAGCAGCTGCACATGGCGTCTGTTCCTCATGTCAGAGGCGGCCATTTCTTTTGGAGCTAAATCGGCCTGCCACTGAGTAGTGCTCCCAGTCTTAATGACAAAGTCAGACGCATTCTACTTCACCCAGTCATGATGGTTGTCAGACAGACACCATCAAAGGTCACAACTTGATACCCTAATATGTTTGGGTGGAGATAAGGAAGAAGAAGAAGATGTCTCCATACATCTCTAACACAGCAGCAGCAATGTCTACTATCTTGGGTGTGTAAATCTGCTGCTCCCTACTACTGATGAAAATCTTGATACATGTACGAAAAATCACTGGAGCTAACAATTAAATACTTTAAAAAGAAACTTATTCTTGAAATCCTGATTATTTCACTTTAAAAACTTAAAGCAAAGGATTATTTTATTGAATAGATTTAGGTTTTCTTTTTGTATTTCGATTTTGTTTTTTCTTTTTTAAATAGCGTATCGTATTTCAGCCTATAGAAATATTATAGGTTAGGTGTGTCTGCTCCTTAGGAATGAAGGATTGAAACTAGATGAATATTTTTACGTGTATTTAAATCTCTTTAGCGCCTTTTTACTTACTTCAAAAATTCTCATAAGAAAAAAAAACATAATTCGATAACTGTTAAAAGTCCATTATTATGCCATGGTATTAGTTACTACACACATCTCAGGCTTTAAAATATATTTGAAGAATATAGATCTTACATACATAATCCTTAAAAAAAACCTAATCCATATTAATACAAGGGTTAACAATTGCATAATGTAATATAAAAAGGTTGAAGTTTATATAAGCTTTTAAAAACTGATTATATATGTAAATAATATTGGGGGATATTGTCTTGAGATAAATTGAGTTATCATCAATAACGTCCAAGATGAGGAGGAATCCTCCATGGGTAGATAGAAACTAGATTTATCGATACTATAAATATTCGAGCAGCAATCAATCAAAATTATGTTAATGATGCAATTGATGCTAATCAATATCTGAAGTCGCAGAGAGATTTACATAAATCGATATTATCTCAACGTTAGCCATATTATGATGTCTGAAGATGATGCCGGGTATATCTTGGCAGCTCTCCTGATGTGCTCATAGCTCATATAAAAATGGACTTGCACAGAAATCTAATTATATTTTATTTTGAAACTGTAAAAAGTAATAAACTACATTACATATCTACCGGTTTATCACTCGATTCAAATGATGTCTGAGGATGATATAGGGTATATTCTGGCAGCTCTCCAGATGTGCTGTTGTTGTCGTCTCCAATGAAGAGCCTCAGATGTCTCCATACATCTCTATCACAGTAGTTGCAATTTCCACTAGAACTCATCTTAATTTTGTTGTTGTCGTGTCTAGTGAAGAGCCTCAGATGTCTCCATACATCTTTATCCCAGCAGTTGGAATGTCCACTAGAACTCAATGTTGTTGTTGTCGTGTCTAGTGAAGAGTCTCATATGTCTATATACATCTCTATCACAGCAGTTGCAATGTCCACTAGAACTCATCTTAATGTTGTTGTTGTCGTGTCCAATGAAGAGCCTCAGATGTCTCCATACCTCTCTATCACAGCAGCAGCAATGTCCACTATCTTGGGTGTATAAAGCTGCTGCTCTGTATCTATGTCAATTTTCTGCAAGGCTGCGGCCATTGCTGGACATGGGAATATGTGAGTAGGTGTTAGTTCCACACCAGGACAGTTGTTGCTTGTTCTATAAGTTATTGTGCCATCTGGTTGTATTGTCAATCCTTCATGGTGTTTCCAGATGTGCTCATAGCTCACATAGAAATGGACCTATCTCCAATATTATAATTATCTTTTATTTTCAAACTGTAAACAGTAATAAACTACTTTACATATCTACCAGTTTATCACTCGATTCCAGCAGACATATACAGGCTGATCCAAAAGTCTAGCACAACTTAAAAAATTAATAACTCCGCGAATATTTGCGCTAGAGTAATGCGGTAAACACCATTGTGTTCAGGATGCAATGGGAATATTTAGGGCAAATAATGAAAAATTCGAAATTAATTTTAATTACAAATTTATTCGCTAGATGGCGCTATATCAGAATCAGATATTCAGCGGCCAAATTGCTTGATAAATTGAAAAATATACCTGATCAACAAATATTTTTCCTTTTTGAATACTAGGAAAGAACCCTAATAATATCAAATGATAAATTAATAAAACACCATTTCGTCAAAAGTAGAAGAATTGGATGACGATTTTTAAATGCAATATTATCATGTTCCGAAATGGTATCAGCCTTGCACAAAATTGACATGGACCCAGAGCAGAAGATTTACACACCTAAGATAGAGGACATTGCGACTGCTGTAATATAGATGCATGGTGACATCTGACGCTCTTCATTGGACACGACAACAACAACAAAAAACTATAAGGCACAGTTCTTACATTTTTTAAATATAAAACAAATTTACTACTGTCCTTACTTTTGCGATAAATTATTGGGAGGGCTTATTTTATCAGTGGGGAACCCTCTTAGCAATTTCACCAATATAATCCCCCCAGACAGCGTTTTGAGAGCTCTAACACTGTATTGGACAATTCTGCCCTTACTTGTGAAACTTATGTAAACAGAAAACGAGGAAGGGACTTCTACTAGTCTACAGGTAACGCTTCCTGAAGGAATTGAGTACAAATAAATTTACACCACCACAGACATATACGACAAGATTACAAAATATAAGTCTACCTGGTATTCGAGGCATCTTGGATATTTCGAGGTCTTAAAACTATGACTGCACAAATTTCAATATAGAGAAATGCCTAAATACGTCAAGTGTGGGAGAACGACTTCACCAATTAAAGTAACAAAGAAATGTCATATGAGGTATGGACACACAATATTATAACGGAACATCTATTGTTCAGTAATTGAGGAACAATTTATTGGTTAATTCATCACTATTTTATTCTTAGTTGCTTCACCGCTATTTTATAATTCGATTTATCCAATGTTCATTTGGCCATGATAACCATGATGATATGAGTGAACTGTGTAACTGTAAGTGAATTATATGTTTACATGTTACAAGAGCCCTGTTTGGTAACTTGTACTTACTGTTGAGAATTTGGGCCAGTACAAGAAACGTAGGCCTTGGGCGCAATTTTTAAAACTTTATTCTTGAATATTCTAAAGTTCAATAGTACACATAAACATCTAGTATGTGACATACTGATGATAAAAATTAAATTATTTTATATCATATATTTAAATTGAAATAATATTCAATATTTGCCAATTTTTATATTCATAAAAAAAGCCAATCTCCATGAAATTTTTATATAAAATTGTAAAGATATTTCTAAATATCAGAATATGTGATATAAGTATGATGCATGATTGAAAATAGAGAGAGTAAAGAATATATTTTATTTTAAAATGTTTATTTCTCATATCTTTCAAAATTCAGCGGCAAATGAGTTGAATCAATAATTAGTCTTAGACTTCAAACGTTGTTATGACTATCTTCAATGATAGACAGAGAGGAAGCTACCCAGGAGGTTCGAGACAATGGAAAGAAGAAGTATCAAATGAGGGAGGATAAGGAGACTTTGGCCCAGTAGGAGAAAGAGGTGGTGTGGGTCCAAAGGAGGAGTAGAAAGGGTCCAGGTGGTGAGGGCCAAGGGAGGAGGAGGAGCCCTAGTGGCTTGGGACCAGAGGAGAATAAGAAAGGCCCAGGTGGTGGGGGCCAAGGGAGGAGGAAGAACCCTAGTGGTTTGGAGCCAAAGGAGAATGAGAAAAGGCCCAGGTGGTGGGGGCCAAGGGAGGAGGAAGAGCCTTAGTGGTTTGGGGCAGAGGAGAATAAGAAAAGTCCCAGGTGGTGGGGGCCAAGGGAGGAGGAAGAAGAGCCCTAGTGGTTTGGGGCCAAAGGAGAATAGGAAGAAGCTCAATTAATGTGGGGCCAAGGGAGGAGGAGGAAGAGTCCTAGTGGTTTGGGGCCAAAGAAGAATGAGAAAGAGCCCACGTGGTGGGGGCCAAGGGAGTAAGAGGAAAGGACATAGTGGTTTGAGGCAAAGGAGAATGAGAAAAGGCCCAGGTGGTGGGGGCCAATGGAGGAGGAGGAAGAGCCCTAGTGGTTTGGGGCTGCAGAAGAATGAGAATGGGCCCAGTTGGTGGGGGCCAAGGGAGGAGGAAGAAGAGCCTCAGTCGTTGGGGGCAAAGGAGAATGAGAAAAGGCCCAGGTGGTGGGAGCCAAGGGAGGAGGAGGAAGAGCCCTAGTGGTTTGGGGCTGAGGAAGAATGAGAAAGAGTCCAGTTAGTGGAGACCAAGGGAGGAGGAGGAAGAGCCCTAGTGGTTTGGGTCTGAGGAAGAATGAGAAAGAGTACAGTTGGTGGGGGCCAAGGGAGAAGAAAGAAGGGCCCTAGTGGTTTGGGGCCAAAGGAGAATGAGAAAAGGCCCAGGTGGTGGGGGCCAAGAAAGAAGGAGGAAGGGCCCTAGTGGTTTGAAGCTGAGGAAGAATGAGAAAGAGCCCAGTTGGTGGGGGCCAAAGGAGGAGGAAGAAAAGACCTAGTAGTTTGGGGCCAAAGGAGAATTAAAAAAGGCCCAGGTGGTGTGGAGCCAAGGAAGGAGGAGGAAGAGCCTTAGTGGTTTGGGGCCAAAGAAGAATGAGAAAGAGCCAAAGAGGTGGGGGCAAAGAGAGGAGGAGGAAGATGCCTAGTGGTTTGGGGCTGAGGAAGATTGAGAAAGAGACCAGTTGGTGGGGGCCAAAGGAGAAGGAAGAAAAGACCTAGTAGTTTGGGGCCAAAGGAGAATGAGAATAGGCCTAGGTGGTGTGGGGCCAAGGGAGGAGGAGAAAGAGCCCTAGTGGTTTGGGGCTGAGGAAGTATGAGAAAAGCCAAATTTGTGGGGGCCAATGGAGGAGGAGGAAGAGCCCTAGTGGTTTGGGGCTGAAGAAGAATGAGAAAGAGCCCAATTGGTGGGGACCAAGGGAGGAGGAAGAAATGCCCTAGTGGTTTGGGGTCAAAGGAGAATGAGAAAAGGCCCAGGTGGTGTGGGGCCAAGGGAGGAGGAGGAAGAGCTCTAGTGGTTTGGGGTTGAGGAAGAATGAGAAAGAGCCCAGGAGGTGGGTGCCAAGGGAGGAGGAGCCTTAGTGGTTTGTGGCTGAGTAAGAATGAGAAAGAGCCCAGTTGGTGGGGGCCAAGGGAGGAGGAAGAGCCTTGGTGGTTTGGGGCTGAGAAAATTTGAGAAAGAGCCTAGTTGGTGGGGGCCAAGGGAGGAGAAGGAGCCCTGGTGGTTTGGGGCTGAGAAAATTTGAGAAAGAGCATAGTTGGTAGGGGCCAAGGGAGATGAAAGAGCCCTATTGGTTTGGGGCTAAGGAAGAATGAGAAAGAGCCCATTTGGTGGAGGCCAAGGGAGGAGGAGGAGGAGCCCTAGTTATTTGTGGCTGAGGAAGAATGAGAAAGAGCCCAGTTGGTGGGGGCCAAGGGAGGAGGAGGAAGAGCCCTAGTGGTTTGGGGCTAAGAAAATTTGAGAAAGAGCCCAGTTGGTGGGGGCCAAGGAAGATGAAAGAGCCCTAGTAGTTTGGGGCTGAGGAAGAATGAGAAAGAGCCCAGTTGGTGGGGGCCAAGGAAGGAGGAGGAAAAGCTCTAGTGGTTTGGGGCCAAAAGAGAATGAGAATGGCCCAGGTGGTGTGGGGCCAAGGGAGGAGGAGGAAGAGCTCCAGTGGTTTGGGGCAAAGGAGAATGAGAAATGGCCCAGGTGGTGGGGGCCAAAGGAGGAGGAGAAAGAACCTTAGTGGTTTGGGGCTGAAGAAGAATGAGAAAGGGCCCAGGTGGTGTGGGCTAAGGGAGGAGGAGGAAGAAGATCCTTAGTGGTTTGGGGCTGAGGATGAATGAGAAAAGGCCCAGGTGCTGTGGGGCCAAGGGAGTAGGAGGAAGAGCCCTTGTGGTTTGAGGCCAAAATAGAATAAGAAAAGGCCCAGGTGGTTGGGGCCAAGAGAGGTGGAGGAAGAGCCATTTTGGTTTTGGGCCAAAGGAGAATGAGAAAAGGCCCAGGTGGTGGGGGCCAAGGGAGGAGGAGAAAGAGCCTTAGTGGTTTGGGGCTGAGGAAGAATGAGAAAGGGCCCAGGTGGTGTGGGCTAAGGGAGGAGGAAGAACATCCTAAGTGGTTTGGGGCTGAAGATGAATGAGAAAAGGCCCAGGTGCTGTGGGGCCAAGGGAGTAGGAGGAAGAGGCCTAGTGGTTTGGGGCTGAGGAAGAATGAGAAAGAGCCCAGTTGGTGGGGGCCAAAGGAGAAGGAAGAAAAGACCTAGTAGTTTGGGGCCAAAGGAGAATGAGAATAGGCCTAGGTGGTGTGGGACCAAGGGAGGAGGAGAAAGAGCCCTAGTGGTTTGGGGCTGAGGAAGAATGAGAAAAGCCAAATTTGTGGGGGCCAATGGAGGAGGAGGAAGAGCCCTAGTGGTTTGGGGCTGAGGAAGAATGAGAAAGAGCCCAATTGGTGAGGACCAAGGGAGGAGGAAGAAATGCCCTAGTGGTTTGGGGTCAAAGGAGAATGAGAAAAGGCCCAGGTGGTGTGGGGCCAAGGGAGGAGGAGAAAGAGCCCTAGTGGTTTGGGGCTGAGGAAGAATGAGAAAAGCCAAATTTGTGGGGGGCAATGTAGGAGGAGGAAGAGCCCTAGTGGTTTGGGCTGAGGAAGAATGAAAAAGAGCCCAATTGGTGGGGACCAAGGGAGGAGGAAGAAATGTCCTAGTGGTTTGGGGTCAAAGGAGAATGAGAAAAGGCCCAGGTGGTGTGGGGCCAAGGGAGGAGGAGAAAGAGCCCTAGTGGTTTGGGGTTGAGGAAGAATGAGAAAGAACCCAGGAGGTGGGTGCCAAGGAAGGAGGAGGAGGAGCCTTAGTGGTTTGTGGCTGAGTAAGAATGAGAAAGAGCCCAGTTGGTGGGGGCCAAGGGAGGAGGAAGAGCCTTGGTGGTTTGGGGCTGAGAAAATTTGAGAAAGAGCCTAGTTGGTGGGGACCAAGGGAGGAGAAGGAGCCCTGGTGGTTTGGGGCTGAGAAAATTTGAGAAATAGCCTAGTTGGTAGGGGCCAAGGGAGATGGAAGAGCCCTATTGGTTTGGGGCTAAGGAAGAATGAGAAAGAGCCCATTTGGTGAGGGCAAAGGGAGGAGGAGGAGGAGACCTAGTTATTTGTGGCTGAGGAAGAATGAGAAAGAGCCCAGTTGGTGGGGGCCAAGGGAGGAGGAGGAAGAGCCCTAGTGGTTTGGGGCTAAGAAAATTTGAGAAAGAGCCCAGTTGGTGGGGGCCAAGGAAGATGAAAGAGCCCTAGTAGTTTGGGGCTGAGGAAGAATGAGAAAGAGCCCAGTTGGTGGGGGCCAAGGAAGGAGGAAGAAAAGCTCTAGTGGTTTGGGGCCAAAAGAGAATGAGGAAAGGCCCAGGTGGTGTGGGGCCAAGGGAGGAGGAGGAAGAGCTCCAGTGATTTGGGGCAAAGGAGAATGAGAAATGGCCCAGGTGTTGAAGCCAAAGGAGGAGGAGAAAGAACCTTAGTGGTTTGGGGCTGAAGAAGAATGAGAAAGGGCCCAGGTGGTGTGGGATAAGGGAGGAGGAGGATGAAGATCCTTAGTGGTTTGGGGCTGAGGATGAATGAGAAAAGGCCCAGGTGCTGTGGGGCCAAGGGAGGAAGAGGAAGAGCCCGTGTGGTTTGAGGCCAAAGTAGAATGAGAAAAGGCCCAGGTGGTTGGGGCCAAGAGAGGTGGAAGAAGAGCAATTTTGGTTTTGGGCCAAAGGAGAATGAGAAAAGGCCCAGGTGGTGTGGGCTAAAGGAGGTGGAGGAAGAAGATCCTTAGTGGTTTGGGGCTGAGGATGAATGAGAAAAGGCCCAGGTGCTGTGGGGCCAAGGGAGTAGGAGGAAGAGGCCTAGTGGTTTGGGACTGAGGAAGAATGAGAAAGAGCCCAGTTGGTGGGGGCAAAGGAGAAGGAAGAAAAGACCTAGTAGTTTGGGGCCAAAGGAGAATGAGAATAGGCCTAGGTGGTGTGGGGCCAAGGGAGGAGGAGAAAGAGCCCTAGTGGTTTGGGGCTGAGGAAGAATGAGAAAAGCCAAATTTGTGGGGGCCAATGGAGGAGGAGGAAGAGCCCTAGTGGTTTGGGGCTGAGGAAGAAGGAGAAAGAGCCCAAATGGTGAGGACCAAGGGAGGAGGAAGAAATGCCCTAGTGGTTTGGGGCCAAAAGAGAATGAGGAAAGGCCCAGGTGGTGTGGGGCCAAGGGAGGAGGAGGAAGAGCTCCAGTGATTTGGGGCAAAGGAGAATGAGAAATGGCCCAGGTGTTGAAGCCAAAGGAGGAGGAGAAAGAACCTTAGTGGTTTGGGGCTGAAGAAGAATGAGAAAGGGCCCAGGTGGTGTGGGATAAGGGAGGAGGAGGATGAAGATCCTTAGTGGTTTGGGGCTGAGGATGAATGAGAAAAGCCCCAGGTGGTGTGGGGCCAAGGGAGGAGGAGGAAGAGCCCTAGTGGTTTGGGGTTGAGGAAGAATGAGAAAGAGCCCAGGAGGTGGGTTCCAAGGGAGGAGGAGGAGGAGCCTTAGTGGTTTGTGGCTAAGTAAGAATGAGAAAGAGCCCAGTTGGTGGGGGCCAAGGGAGGAGGAAGAGCCTTGGTGGTTTGGGGCTGAGATAATTTGAAAAAGAGCCTAGTTGGTGGGGGCCAAGGGAGGAGGAAGAGCCCTGGTGGTTTGGGGCTGAGAAAATTTGAGAAAGAGTCTAGTTGGTAGGGGCCAAGGGAGATGGAAGAGCCCTATTGTTTTGGGGCTGAGGAAGAATGAGAAAGAGCCCATTTGGTGGGGGCCAAGTGAGGAGGAGGAGGAACCTTAGTGGTTTGTGGCTGAGAAAATTTGAGAAAGAGCCTAGTTGGTGGGGGCCAAGGGAGGAGGAGGAAGAGCCCTAGTGGTTTGGGCTAAGAAAATTTGAGAAAGAACCCAGTTGGTGGGGGCCAAGGAAGATGAAAGAGCCCTAGTAGTTTGGGGCTGAGGAAGAATGAGAAAGTGCCCAGTTGGTGGGGGCCAAGGGAGGAGGAAGAAAAGCTCTAGTGGTTTGGGGCCAAAAGAGAATGAGGAAAGGCTCAGGTGGTGTGGGGCCAAGGGAGGAGGAGGAAGAGCTCCAGTGGTTTGGGGCAAAGGAGACTGAGAAATGGCCCAGGTGGTGTGGGCCAAGGGAGGAGGAGAAAGAACCATAGTGGTTTGGGGCTGAAGAAGAATGAGAAAGGGCCCAGGTGGTGTGGGCTAAGGGAGGAGCAGGAAGATGATCCTTAGTGGTTTGGGGCTGAGGATGAATGAGAAAAGGCCCAGGTGCTGTGGGGCCAAGGGAGTAGGAGGAAGAGCCCTTGTGGTTTGAGGCCAAAGTATAAGAAGAAAAGGCCCAGGTGGTTGGGGCCAAGAGAGGTGGAGGAAGAGCCATTTTGGTTTTGGGCCAAAGGAGAATGAGAAAAGGCCCAGGTGATGGGGGCAAAGAAAGGAGGAGGAAGGTCCCTAGTGGTTTGGGGCCAAAGGAGAATGAGAAAAGGCCCAGGTGGTGGGGGCCAAGGGAGGAGGAGAAAGAGCCTTAGTGGTTTGGGGCTGAGGAAGAATGAGAAAGGGCCCAGGTGGTGTGGGCTAAGGGAGGAGGAAGAACATCCTAAGTGGTTTGGGGCTGAGGATGAATGAGAAAAGGCCCAGGTGCTGTGGGGCCAAGGGAGGAAGAGGAAGAGCCCGTGTGGTTTGAGGCCAAAGTAGAATGAGAAAAGGCCCAGGTGGTTGGGGCCAAGAGAGGTGGAAGAAGAGCCATTTTTGTTTTGGGCTAAAGGAGAATGAGAAAAGGCCCAGGTGGTGGGAGCCAAGGGAGGAGGAGAAAGAGCCTTAGTGGTTTGGGGCTGAGGAAGAATGAGAAAGGGTCCAGGTGGTGTGGGCTATGGGAGAAGGAGGAAGAAGATCCTAAGTGGTTTGGGGCTGAGGATGAATGAGAAAAGGCCCAGGTGCTGTGGGGTCAAGGGAGGAAGAGCTCTTGTGGTTTGAGGCCAAAGTAGAATGAGAAAAGGCCCAGGTAGTTGGGGCCAAGAGAGGTGGAGGAAGAGCCCTTTTGGTTTTGGGCCAAAGGAGAATGAGAAAAGGCCCAGGTGATGGGGGCAAATAAAGGAGGAGGAAGGTCCCTAGTCGTTTGGGGCCATAGGAGAATGAGAAAAGGCCTAGGTGGTGTGGGGCCAAGAGAGAAGGAGAAAGAGCCTTAGGGGTTTGGGCTGAGGAAAAATGATAAAGGCCCAGGTAGAGGGGGCCAAGGGAGGAAGAGGAAGGGCCCCTGTGGTTTGGGGCAAAAGGAGAATGAGAAAAGGCCCAGGTGATGTGGGGCCAAGAGAGAAGGAGGAAGAGCCCTAGTGGTTTGGGGCCAAAGGAGAATGAGAAAAAGCCCAGGTGGTGTGGGGCCAAGGGAGGAGAAGGAAGGGCTTTAGTGGTTTGGGGTCAAAGGAGAATGTGAAAAGGCCCAGGTTGTGTGGGGCCAAGGGAGGAGGAGGAAGAGCCCTTTTGGTTTGGGGCTAAAGGAAAATGAGAAAAGGCCCAGGTGGTGTGGGGCCAAGGGAGGAGAAGGAAGGGCCTTAGTGGTTTGGGGTCAAAGAAGAATGTGAAAAGGCCTAGGTTGTGTGAGGCCAAGGGAGGAGGAGGAAGAGCCCTAGTGGTTTGGGGCTTAGGAAGAATGAGAAAGGGACCAGGTTGTGAGGGCTAAGGGAAGAGGATAAAGAGCCCAGTTGGAGTGGGGCAATATATTGGATATAGGCAACAAAAACAAGCAGCCCATTTGTTTATGGCATAGGTAGGGCGAAGAGGGCACGTGGTGAATGGCCTTGAGCACTTCCAGCGGAATAAAAGCTCGCTTGTTATGGGCAAAAATTTGCCAGAATGTTGAGGCCAACATATTTGACCAGAGGAGGTGCTCTAAAAGAAAAGGAGTACTTGAGTACTCGGCCCTCGGATGATCACTTAAAGAAGTGAGGAATTCTACCAAAACTTCTTTGGCGCCCTCAGCTTCTTGACAGCCTCCTTCGACATTTTTTTGAAGATGGGCTCCTCGTTAAGCTTGATCTTTGCTTCCTCCATCTTCGCGTCCAGCGCGTCCAGTAGCAGCTGGTTGCTGACCATTTCTCGGTACAGCTTCCTGAAGTCGTCATTCAGACTTCTGATGAGGGCATCCTCGAAATAATTATCCATTGCGATATATTAGTCTTTACTTCGTAGTTAAGCGTCAAGCGTTATCGCTCTCTAACAATTGAATGAAAACTTGTCTCCATAGAAACCTGAATAGAGAGATATTTAAATAAAGTTATATTTCAAATCTCACATATACGTGATTAATTATATTGACACAAATAAAATATAAATGAAGGCATGTTATAAATATATCTAATATATTTCTATTATGATTAACATATAAACAAATAATATATCTAACACGAGGTTATCCAAAAGTCTCTTCATTTTAAAATAAGCAAACCTTTCGATTTTTAAATTTAATATGTACACGTATTTACTTTCATCAGGTTTTAAAATATAAAAAAAAAAAACACTACCTTGTGTTAAAAGCATAATAAATGGAGAGTTATTCCACTTAGATGGCCCCCATCACAAATGCAGGCTCTTACACTAACACTATTCATGAAAAGTTTTTATTTAACTTGCTCCCATGTTTGCCTGTCCACAAATCTTCTTACAAATGTTTAATATACTTCTAGAGCACATAGAAATCTGAAATATTTTATCCCTTTGAAACCCGATGAACATGCAAGTTGAAATATTGTCGCGGAGATAACTAAAGCAAGGGCAAATTTAGGGATAATTGATTTATTATGAAGGGTATTTACCTTTTAGTCCTCCAATAAAATTATATACAATTGGTATTTATAGGGAGAGAGATAATATCACAACTTATCTCAAGGTAAAGATAATAATAATGAGCGTCGTCAGTCACCGAGGCCTCCCAATTTCCTTATTTGCCGATAAGATTCCGAGAACCCCTCACACCTGTGGTCCCCACCCCCGGAGTCCAGAGATGGTTGACAATGTGTCGCATGGAGCTTCTTGTGGCCGGAGTTGCAGAGCTACTTGGCATTACTCCCTTTTAGAGAAAACAGCGAGCCGCTGGTACGCCTTGTCTCAGCCCTTGTTCTGGAAGAAAATCTATCACGGCTGGTGTTCCATAGCAGAATGGAATGTTGTTCTTTAGGGTCCAGGTAGGGCATCATCCGAATGACATGGACGATATTTTTGGCTTTCCGTGATCGGGGAGAAGGGTCCACGGGCTCTACTTTATACGTAACTTCTGTAAGCTTCTTGGTACCTTGTAGGGACCGAAGTATCTCTTCAGTATCTTTTCTGAGAGTCCTACTTTTCGGATGGGAGTAAAAACCCACACGAGATCATCCTTTTGGTAATAGACGGAAGTATGTTTCTGGTCGTAAAGTCTACGGTCTTTCGCCTGTGATTGTAGAAGTCGTGATCGTGAGAGTTGATGCGCTTCCTCAGCTCTGGTTACAAGCTCTCCAACGTAGTCGTCAGAGATCTCATCTGGTAGGTAAGGTAGTACGGCATCGATGTAGGTCTCGGCATCGATGTAGGTCTCGGCATCGCGGGCGTGGACAAGAAAGAATTGGGTGTAGCCGGTCGCCTCCTGTATAGCAGCGTTGTAAGCAAAAGTTACGTAGGGTAAAATTTGGTCCCAGTCCTTCTGCTCAACACCTGTGTACATGGACAAAATATCTCCCAGAGTTTTGTTGAACCTTTCAGTCAGGCCGTTGGTCTGGAGATGGTAGGCCGTTGTAAATCTGTGCACAATTCCGCACAGAGCATTGGTCTCTTTTATTACTTGAAAAATGAAATTTCTACCGCGATCTGTTATCATCTCTTTAGGAGCTCCATGCTTCAAGATAGCATCTTCAACAAGGAACATAGCTGTTCCAATTGCTCCTCCGTCTGGGATCGCTTTCGTTATGGCATACCTTGTCATATAATCGGTGCACACAATAAGCCAACGGTTTCCTTATTTAGATACTGGAAATCTTCCAAGGAGATCAACCCCGAACTTTTAAAATGGCTTTTCTACAGGTGGTTCGGATAAAAATTGTCCAGCCGGACGTCGAGGTAATTTCTTCCTTCGTTGACACTCCCGACAATGGCTTACATATTGGCGAACAGTTCTATAAAGGCCAGGTCAATAGAATGGTCTCTTTACTTTGTCATACGTTCGGGTGAAACCCAAATGCCCAACTGTATGAGCATCATATAAATCTGCCATAACTTCCGATCTTAAGTGCTTAGGAATCATCATAAGCCAGGGTCTTCCAGTTGTGCTATAGTTTTTCTTGTATAAGATGCCGTCGATAATGCTGAATTCCTTTCTGATGTAGCCCGAGTTTAAATTATCGATTATTTTAGCTAAATCCGGGTCTTTAGTCTGCTCTATATCGACGTTGGTTGTGACATCACAGCACTTGGTTGATCGTTCTCAAGCGGGCTCCTTGACAGACAATCGGCATCCTTATGTTTGCGTCGGCTCTTGTAGATAACGGTCACGTCAAATTCTTATAACTTCAGCGCCCATCTTGCCAAACGGCCAGAAGGATCTTTCTGCCCTACCAACCAACATAGAGAATGATGGTCAGTGACAACCGTGAATGGTCGACCAAACAAATATGGACAGAATTTGCTAATAGACCAGACTACAGTAAGGCATTCTCTTTCTGTTGTAGAATAGTTTATTTTCAGCCTTTGTAAAGCTTCTAGTTGCATAAGCTATAGTCCGCTCCTTTCCACCTTGTATTTGTAGAAAAACAGCTCCAATACCATGTCCGCTTGCATCCGTGTGTAGATGGGTATCAGCGGATTCATCAAAGTGTCACAAGACAGGCTCTGAAATTAGAGCTGTTTTAAGGACTTCAAACGTTTCTTCTTGAGCTGCATCCCAATAGAAATGTTTTTCGGTCTTCAGTAGGTCATGCAAAGATCTAGCTTCGTCGGCAAAGTTTTCGATAAATCTTCGGTAATAGGAACATAATCCAAGAAAGCTCCTCAGTTCAGAGATATTCCTTGGCCTCGGAAATTTAGAGACGGCTACAACTTTATCTGGATCTGGATGAATTCCATTGGCGTCAATAGGGTGTCCCAAAATCTGTATCCTCCTTGATCCAAAAAGACACTTTTTGTGGTTCAAGCTTAGTCCAACTTTCTGGATGCACCTTAATACAAGTTGTAGACGACGTAGATGTTCCTCAAAGGTAGGTCCGTAAACTACGATGTCGTCCAGGTAGCAAAGGCACATGTTCCATTTAAGACTGCCCATAACATGATCATCCTTTCAAACGTTGCTGGAGCGTTGCATAGACCTAACGGCATTACTTGGAATTCATACAGCCCATCTGGAGTGATGTAGGCAGTTTTCTCCCTGTCTTTTTCGTCCACTTCAATCTGCCAATACCCGGACCGAAGATCCATTGTGGAGAAGTAACTAGAGCCGGCTAAACTGTCCAAGGGATCGTCAATGCGTGGCAGCGGGTAAACATCTTTTTTTTTGTTATCTTATTTAATCGACGATAATCTACGCAGAATCTCCAGGTCCATTCTTTCTTTCGAGATAGAAAAACTGGAGATGACCAAGGACTTTCAGAGGGCTTCGCGATGTAATTTTCAATCATCTTGTTCACTTCATCTTGAATTAGTCGTCGTTCACTTGGTGCTACTCTATAGGGCTGCTGTTTGATAGGAGAGTGGTCTCCTGTGTTTATCTTGTGCTTCGCAGTACTGGTGGTCTTAATAGGAGTACTCCCAAATATGTCAATAAACTCTTCAAGGCATGAAACAAGCTTTAACCTTTGTATTTCAGACAGCCCTGGATCTAGAGTAAGGTTTATCTTCTGTGACCATTCACGTGACTTTAGCTGCGTTTCTTGTAAATTATTAATGGATTCGATAAGACTGCAGATATTCCCATTCTTATAACTTTTCATTGTGCACATATTCATTTCCTGATGGAATCAGTTGCGACCAAGACGCTCCATTCGCCACCCAAATGCAACCTCTGCCGTGTCGAAATGTAACCAATGAGTTTGGTATAAGAACTTCCTTTCTTAATAATAAGTCCTTAGAAGTTGAGACTAAAACATCTCTAACACCACATATTTCTTCGTTTATCACACTGAGCTTCTTTATTGATTTAGGCGGGATGACAAAGTCGTCGAAAGCAAACAATCTCTGGTTTTTCTCCTCTCGAGATTCCAGAACAGATGTTTCCCCGAGATGGAGTTCATTTCTGCCACAATCAATGACGGCTTCGGTGACCTTGAAGAAGTCCCATCCGAATATGAGGTCATGGCTGCATTACATCATAACAACGAATTTAAAGGATATCTTCAGACCACAAATTCTATGTTCAGGACACATTTTCCTAGAGTCTCTATTAATTTTTTGTTTGCAGCTTTAAGAATGGGACCTGGTTCTTTGAAGAGAGCTGTCTTTAGTTCGCGTCGAAAATTGTCCGAAATAACAGAAAACTCTGCTCCCGAATCCACCAATGCTTCAATATTGCGTCCATTTATTTCGACCATGACAAATTTTTCTTCTAATTTAGCGGCGATATACCCTGGAGGAATTTCCTCAAAGGCGACCTCACCCCCGTTAGAAGCCGCTCCACTTAGGTTTTCACATTCTGAGGCTTGGAGAACGGCTGAAACGGCGGGCTGGCGACTGAGATTGTCTTCGGGCTGGCGACTTTGCGCGGCTTGAATGTGGGGAAGAGCTCCTGTAGAAGTACGTCGAGGTTTGGGGCGTTACATAGTCTTCGTCGGCGTCATATCTCGGGGGTCGACTCGAAAATCCACCATTTATTCCGTCTCCGCCATTCCTTGACCTGGCTTCAGCAAAGACCTGCCGTCGTTCCCTACAATAACGAACGACATGTCCGGGTCGTCTGCAGTGGAAGCAGATGGGTTTGTCGTCGTAGGTTCTCCAATGTTCCGTCTTCTTGGGATGGGTTGGTCGGTCGATATTATAGGGCGTTCGTGGTTGTTGTTGCACAACGTTAACTTGTGTTAACTTGTGGTCGTATAGGTTGGAGAGCATAGCTAACTTCTTCCCTCACAGTCTGTTCAAGGGCGTTCACTTCTCGGAGAGGATTGACCACTTCAGGAGCTGAGAAGACCTTTTGAATCTCTTCTCTAACGATGCGGCGAATTAAGCCGGCCAAGTCGTCTGAGTCGTTAACACACGAAATGGGCATTACGTTTGACAACCTGGCGAATTTCGTACGGCCGATCCTGCGCTGTTTGACGGTTGCCAGATGACGGCAAAATTTCAGGATCTCATCTACCGTCTGTATGTCTTTCGCCACCAATACCTGGTATGTGTCCTCCGAAATTCCCTTTATAATGTGAGCAACTATCTCACCTTCTTCCATGCAAGGGTTCACCTGGTGGCAGAGACTGAGAATCTCCTGGATGTATGAATCGCTGGATTCCTAGTCCTTCTTTGATCTTGACTTCAGAACTTCCTCGGCACGTCGAGCAGAATCCTCCTGCAGTCCGAACACACCGCGGAATGCGTCTTCAAAGCTTCTCCACGAGTTGAGTGATTCTTCTTTATTATCAAACCACCTTCCAGCAGTTCCGTTCAAGTAAAAGACGACGTTGGCGAGCTTCATGGTGTCGCCCCATCTGTTGTACTTCGACACTCTCTCGTACTCCTTCAACCATTGTCCAGGGTTTATATATCCATCTCCAGAAAAGGTAGAAGGATCTCTTTGGCGCTGACAAGGGAGGTAGGAACCGCTAACAGTAGGTCTGTGGTCGTCTTCCATTTTTTTTCGTTGTGACAAAGGTTCAAGAATTGATTCACGTCCCTGTAGACGTCGACTTCTTCGAAGTTCCGTCACGTTACCCAGCGTCTCCGCCAAAATATGTCGCGGAGATAAATAAAGCAAGGGAAAATTTGAGAATAAATAATTAATTATTGAGGGTATTTACCTTTTAGTTCTCCAATAAAATTATATACAAGCGGTATTTATAGGGAGAGAGAGTCAGATAATATAACAACTTATCCCAAGGTAAAAAATAATAATAATGAGAGTGGTCAGCCACTGAGGCGTCCCGTTTTCCTTATTTACCGATAAAATTCCGAGAACCGCTCACACCTGTGGTAGTCCCCCGGAGTCCAGTGATGATTGACAGGTGTCCCATGGAGCTTTCTGAGGCCGGAGTTGCAGAGCTACTTGACAATATTTTCAGACATTTGGGTTGTCAGGGTGGCCAGAAACAGACAAATTTCCAAATTGAGTTTCAAAATATGAGATAAAATTTTAATATGCTTCCAGACAACATATAAGTATGGAATTTTGAGCACTCGCTCAGTCCAACGAACAATGCAAGCGTACAGACAACTGGGGGGTCGGGGGTAGCCAGGAATGAACCAATTTATATGTTTCTATTTGAATCTTTGGTGTTACACTATGTTATCTAGGAAACCTTTGGGAGTTGCGAATTCACTTTTTAAAGATTGTTCAGCACGATAAACAAGTTAGATATCTGAATATTCAGGTTAATATCTAAAAACCCTTTGGAATTACAGGTAAAAATTTGCTGAAATTCAATAAATATATTAAATTTCCGTTATGAATCAATAATCTAATTTCAATATCATATCTCTCAAGCATATATTTATATTCAATAAATATGTATATGGTCTTATGTTATAATATGTTATCATATATTTCACGATACAGGTATAAATAGTTTTCCTTTTTAAATCAATCATTTGTTAATTTTAATCTAATTAATTAATTGAATACAGGGTGATCCAAAAGTCCCGCACAACTTTAAAAATTAATAACTCCGCGAATATTTGCGCTAGAGCAATGCGGTAAACACCATTGTGTTCAGGATGCAATGGGATTTTTTATGACAAATAAAGAAAAATTCGAAATCGATTTTAGTTACAACTTTATTCGCCAGATGGCGCTCTACCAGAATCAGAGATTCAGCGGCCAAATTGTTTGATAAATTGAAAAATATAACTGAACGACACGTATTTTTCCTTTTTGAATACCAGGAAAGAAGCCTAATAATATCAAATGATAAATTAATAAAACACCATTTCGCCAAAAGTTAGAAGAATTGGTTGACGATTTTTAAATACAATCTGAGATATGTAAAATAGGTATATGCAAATTAAACATGTAGCAAAAAATATTTATATTTTAAATGGGGTTTTGTGAAATAGATTGAATGTTTGAAAATAACTACTGATATCAATACACGATTTTTGAAATATTAATATAGTACCAAAAATTATGATGGCACTCCTAATAGGATTTCTTGCTATAAGGAATTTGCAGTTTCTTGACTAATTAGCGACACTTGACTATTTAACTGGATATTTGTCATGATCCAACAAATGAAATATAGAGGGGAGTGACAAAATATATTTATCGTACTTTATTCCAAATATTCTATGGGTTTGTCAAATGTTATCATTGTTTATTATACTGTACATAATTTTGAAAATGTATCCCCTAAAAAAATCATTTTTAAATCGACCTTTTGCGTTGAAAAACGTGGTAGTAAAATCATTTTGTATTATTTTTGCGCAAAACTTCTAAAGTTGGGGGGGGGGGGGGGGGGGGGGGGGGGTACAGAGAATATTCCTTATGCTATTTCTTCTAATGAGCGAAAAGCGATAAACTAAACATAAGGGGTAAAATTGTGTATACCAGTGTTATTCGAGAAGTTATAACACTTTGGCCTGCACGACATAATATAAAATGTGGGCAAATGATTAAACAAAGTATTACTCTTCACAGAAATAAAAAGAGTCAAGATGTGAGGACAGCATTTATTATTCCCATAACCCAAAACAAAGAGCCGCAAAATATAACACATGAGGTAACTGCCTTCTCTCTTGTATTAGGTCACAATGTGGCGCCCTTCATTCTCAAACACCGCTTAAAGACGATAGATGACAGAATGGTCACAATTAAATAGTTGAAATTTATAAAACGTGCCATCTGATAGAAGCCTTCAACATGGCCAATGTGGTAGGCCGGCATCGATAAAAACGCGACTTAATGTACCCCCATAACCGAAATTGTAAGGCGACAGGTCTGGTGATATTGGAGGCCACTGGTATATAAAGTGGCGACTTATCAACGAATTTCACCGAACGTATCCTTCAGCAATTGTTTGGCACCGCGGGAGATATGAGGAGGTTCTCCATCTTGCATGATTGTTATTTCGCTTAGTGCTTGTCTGTCCTGCAATATGGGAATAACCTTTTCTCTCAAAGGTTGAGCATAACGTTCACCAGTTACAAAAACGGTTTTAAAAGTTTTTCCATTGAATTTTTCAAAGAGAAATGGCCCAATAATAAAAGAAGAAGTGAACCCACACAAAACTGTAACTCTGTGCTGATGAAATGGTATTTCTGTAAAAATCCTAGGGTTTTCTGTTGCCAAAATGAGGCAGTTTTGAATGTTAAATTCTCCCTTTAAATAAAAGTGAGCATCATCTGTTCTTAGAACATTTGACAGCCAGTTTTCATCAATTTCAATTTCCCGGAAAACCCATGCAGCGAATTCTTGACGCTTCTCAAAATCGCTGACTTTCAACTCGTGAAACTTTGAATTTTGTTAGGTTATTTTAATAGAAAATTATAAATGTGTGTTCTCTCCAATCTTTTCCATACGAAATCCCCGTTTGTCGAGATACTTGTCTAGCACTTACTTCTCCATACGTGGATAAAGTTTTGTGGCGACTACACTTTGCTTCAACGCATGCGCTGGCGTCAACACTTCACTACGCATGCGCGTGGGACGTCATCAGAGACGCTGGGATTTAGCGGTAAACATGTAGGCTAACTCCAACGGTCGTTACTCCAACCGTTGTTTCTTTTCTCTCTATAATTTCTCTTGCTTTAAATAAATTAATTTTAATTATAATTTTATCAGCAGCCTTTCCACAAGCCACACCAATACAGCACATCAACAACCATCCTACAAATTGGTGAGCCGGACGTGATGCAAAAGTTATTTTAATCACACTTCTATATATATTTTTTTATTTCATCCACGAAACTTTCAACAGCCCCAGAATGCAAGACGCAGCTACGGAACATCCGGAAGGGCCAACATCCACGGCACCCTCCCAAATATCAAGATTGGCTTTCCGTGCACCACCATTCTGGCCCAACAACGTTGAACTGTGGATAAGCCAGCTAGAAGCCGCTTTCGGTCTAGCCGAGATCTCCCGCGACGAAACTAAATTCCAAGCAACGGTAACGAGCCTAGACCAGCCAACCTTTACTTACGTCGCGGACATCGTAACGGCCCCCCCCACCCTCTGGTAAATACGATGCGCTGAAAGCAGGCCTTCTCCAACGACTCGGTCAATCAAAACAAACTAAAATCTTACAGCTTCTGGATGGGCGTCCCATGGGAGATCAGAAGCCATCAACAGTCCTTGCCGCGATGCGACATCAGGCAGGAAGAAATTGCTCCGATACAGCACTGAAAATGCTGTGGACTCGACGCCTACCTCAGGACATAAGGGCCGCTCTCGCAGCATCCTCTGAAACAAGTTTGAGTAAGCTGGCGGAAATGGCAGACAACATACACGAAGCCATACTGCCAACGGTCTCATCAGTGGACCAACCAAGCACAGGTCATAGCGCGGAAGCCCACCAACAGCTGATGACGCAAATCCAAGACCTGCATACGCAAATCGAAGCTTTGAAGTCATCCATGGACACCCCACACAATCGATATCCGAACGATAGATATCCACCCCACAACAAAAAGGGAAACGCAGGAACTTGCTGGTACCATATGAAGTTTGGAGCGCAAGCTAGGAAGTGCCTTCAACCATGCAACTTCAAGGTCCAGGGAAACGAATACGCCCGCCGTCAGTAGGAGCCACTGACGGCGCAGGCCTTACTCGCCGGCTCTTCATTACGGACCGACGCAGCGCCTATTTGTTTTTGGTCGACACCGGAGCCGAAGTCTCAGTGATTCCACCACCAGTAAAAAACGCTAGGCCCTCGCACAGGCAGCTTTTCGCAGCTAACGGATCTATCATCCACACTTACGGGGAACGACATCTTGAGCTTGACCTCGGTCTCGGACGTTTATTCCGTTGGCCTTTCATCATAGCCGACGTCGGCGTGTCCATCATCGGCGCAGACTTTCTCCGACATTACGGGCTGACAGTAGACCTGCGTAATCACCGGCTGAGCGACCCAGTATCTTCCCTTCACTCCATTGGACAAGTTTCCCCTTCCCCCGCTGTTAGCATTCACCTTACAATCGCCAATTCGCCTTACTCCAGAATACTCAGACAATTCCCAGAGCTCACTAGTCAGAATCTTGTAAAAAGCCCTCCCCGTCACTCAGTGACTCATCATATCGTCACAAAGGGCCCCCCGATTGCAGCAAAACCGCGACGACTCCCCACGGACAAACTCGCCGCGGCAAAGAAAGAATTCGCCTTCATGATGGAGAAAGGCATCTGTCGTCCATCCAAATCACCGTGGGCCAGCCCTCTCCACCTAGTACCCAAAAAAGACGGCTCGCTACGACCATGTGGAGACTACAGGAAACTGAATGCCGCTACCGTCCCCGACCGATATCCAGTCCCTAACATTATGGACTTTGCATCGCATCTGCATGGTAAGAAAATATTTTCTACTATCGATCTGGTTAGAGCGTACCACCATGTGCCCGTGGAAGCTAGAGATATCCCTAAGACTGCCGTTATTACGCCTTTCGGCCTTTTCGAGTTTCCCCGCATGTCCTTTGGCCTATGTAACGGAGCCCAAACCTTTCAAAGGCTCATCAACGAAGTACTCCAAGGTTTGGATTTTGCATATGCCTACATTGACGACGTGCTTATCGCATCCGATTCAGAAAATCAACATGTATCCCATCTTCAACAACTTTTTGGTCGCCTTCGAGACTACGGCCTGACGATCAACGAAACCAAATGCACCTTCGGCCAACCTTCAGTCAAATTCTTGGGGTTTATCATCACTAACGCCGGAATCTCGCCGGACCCTCAGCGAGTACAAGCAATTAAAGACATCCCAATCCCTGATACTGTCGGAAAACTTCGACGTTTTCTGGGTATGTTAAATTTCTATCGGCGCTGCCTCCCCAATGCCGCTAGTACTCAGGCACCACTCCACGCCATGGTCGAAGGGCGCAAGAACGCATCCTGCCAATGGACCCCAACAGCACTCCAGGCTTTCGACCAGTGCAAATTTCAACTAGCCAACGCTGCCCTCTTGCACCATCCTTTTCCAGAAGCTCCTCTCTGCCTTACGGTAGATGCCTCGGATTTTGCTGTGGGCGCCGCGCTTCACCAGCAAGTTGGCAACAATTTCCAACCAATAGCGTTTTTCTCAAGGAAACTAGACGCTGCACAAAGAAAATACAGCGCATACGACAGAGAACTCCTGGCGGTATACTTGGCTATCAAGCATTTCAGGCATTTTTTGGAAGGGCGACAATTTCCGGTCTATACGGACCACAAACCTCTCACATACGCCTTTCAACAAAATCTGGACAAGGCCTCACCGCGTCAATGTCGACACCTCGATTTCATCGGGCAATTCACAACCGACATCCGCCACATCGCGGGCTGTGAAAATGTACCTGCAGATTTCCTGTCACGCGTGGAACCCATCTCCCACCACCAACCTTATGACCCGAAATCCCTCGCCGAAGCGCAAGCAGTAGACCAGGAGCTACAAGCTCTCTTGACATCGGAAAACCGCAGCTCACTACAAATGGAAAAAGTACAAATCCCAGAAACGAACATTTCCCTGTACTGTGAGGTTTCCACAGCAAAACCCAGACCATTCGTACCCGCACCCTGTCGCCGCATATTTTTTTCTGCATACCACAACTTGTCTCACCCCGGAGTACGAGCTACTACAAGGATGGTCACCGCCCATTACGTCTGGCCGGCCGTCAAGAAGGATTGCGCACTTTGGACTCGCGCCTGCCACCGCTGCCAAGTCTCCAAAACCGCTAGACACACAAGAACGCCCCTTCAGTCGTTTAGTCCCCCAAACGGAAGGTTCAGTCATGTTCACATTGACCTGGTCGGACCATTACCACCGAGTGAAAACTATCGGTACATTTTCACCTGCGTCGACCGATTCACTAGGTGGCCCGAAGCCCTACCCATACAGGACATCACCGCCAAAACAGTAGCAAATGCCTTCCTATCGGTCTGGATATCTCGTTTTGGCGTGCCAGCAAAAGTGACTACAGACCAAGGCAGGCAGTTTGAATCAGCACTTTTCGGTGAGTTGACACGGCTTCTGGGAATCAACAGAATAAGGACATCACCCTACCACCCAGCAGCAAACGGCCTGGTAGAAAGATTCCACAGACAGCTGAAAGACTCCCTTCGCTGTCACGATTCCACGAGCTGGTCCTTGAAACTTCCCCTGGTGCTCCTAGGGATTCGTTCGTCGCTAAGGGAAGATCTCAACACCACAACCGCTGAGCTGGTCTATGGGAAGCCCCTACCCCTTCCAGGAACATTTTTCGAGGACCCCCCCTCTGCAAGCTCGCCTACCGAACCGTGGCTGGAGGACTTCAAGCGCGCCATGGCATCTCTAAAACCTGCACCAAGCAAACCACATGGGAACCGCCACGTTTACGTGCCCAAGCCACTCGAGACATGTTCCCATGTCTATCTACGTCGGGACCTGATATTGCCACCTCTAGCTCCCCCATACGACGGTCCATATGAAGTCCTTTTTAGGAAACCCAAAATTTACAAACTGAAAATTAAAAAGAGATCCACGTGGGTGTCAATCGACCGCCTCAAGCCTGCTTTCACATCAGAAGGACCGATGTTTTCCCAAGACCCGAACTTAACAAGCCAATAAGATTGCATAGGATCGCTGGAAAGATCCTACTGGAGGGGGAGTAGTGTGGCGACTACACTTTGCTTCAACGCATGCGCTGGCGTCAACACTTCACTACGCATGCGCGTGGGACGTCATCAGAGACGCTGGGATTCAGCGGTAAACATGTAGGCTAACTCCAACGGTCGTTACTCCAACCGTTGTTTCTTTTCTCTCTATAATTTCTTGCTTTAAATAAATTAATTTTAATTATAATTTTATCAGCAGCCTTTCCACAAGCCACACCAACACAGCACATCAACAACCATCCTACAGTTTCAATAGCTTCAGCATTCTGCAAAACCGTAACAGTGGCTGTTACGGTTTTGCAGAATGCTGAAGCTATTGAAACTGTAGGATGGTTGTTGATGACATGCATGTCGATGGTCTTCCACTCCTGGTTTTGCTTCCAGAGATCCAGTTTCCTCAAAACTTTTAATCAATCGCTTTAGAGAGTAGCAACTCATTGGTCCTTTACCGCTTCGAATATCTTTAAAGGAACGAAACGCTCGTAAAGCTTCAGTGGCAGATTCTGAATAACAATTTTAAAAATTCACCAAGAGTGCTTTATCCTGTAGTGACGGCATTCCAGGAGGAAGGGGAGAAGTCCGACCACACCTCCTTGCGGTCCCCCCTGGACCCTTGGAATATTTGACCAAGTAATCTCCAGTAATGCTACCGCGTCCGGGGTAACCACCTCGTCAGGAGCTGCAGCTCGAACTCATGATGAGAAATCTACTACGAGGACACAATTCAATCTACTACAACTCAATATAAATGGCACCCAGAAGAAAATAAAGAGCTGACTTGTCTTCTCTGTGACAACAATGTACATATTACTTGTCCTCGGGAGACAAAATTGAATCAGAATCTGAGATTCAATATCTAGGATTATACAACACTACGAAAGGACAGACCGGGAAAATTCGGAGGAGGACTTGCCGTTTTGATTAAAACTCTAGAAATCAAATTTAAGGAAATCGCCTATAATCAGAGTAAGCCTAGAGAAAGCACGACAGAAGCTCAGGCAATAGAAATCTATTTCTTGAAAAAAGACACCTCGGCCAGTATAAATCTTTTTATTACCTCGACGTTTCGACAAAAAGCTTTTGTCCTCGTCAGGAGCAAATAAAAATTAAAACATATAGCAAGGCGTTAAAAATCAGTCTAAGGCTCTAAGGGCGTTCTCACGCGATATTCGAAATTTTGTACAACATCCAAAGCACGAGTCAAAAACAAATATTTAACTCACAAAGACTACGATCTTTGAAATAAAATTATGATATACATATTTATATATATTAAGAAATTATAAACAAAATAAATATAAAAAATAATAATAACATTTAAAAGATTTCACCATAGTATATATTAATCGATATCTATTATGTACAATTTATACTTACCCTTTATAACTACTTTTTTAAATTTAAAAACAAATTGTATTGTAGCGGAATATCTTCATATACATTTAAAGTTCTTTTCCCCATTTCCCGTGATACCCACCCCTCTAAAAATAATCTTTCTTTTTTAAATTTTATATTCCTATGAAATATCTCAATATCATTCCAATCTGGCCTATGTCCTGAATATAATGCATGTTCCCCAATTTTGCTTAACGCCCTTCTCCCCATTAAACCCTGTTGGTGTTCTTTAATCCTAGTCTCTAAATTACGGCCTGTTTCTCCTACGTAAATTTTGTCACATTGTGTGCATTTAATTCCATAAATTACATTACTTGGTTTTAATGTGCCTATGTTATCCTTCATTATTCTATTTCTAGTTAAAAATTCCCTTTTTGTCCCCGTACTATACCAAATATTATATATTTAAATTTTCTCAAAATTCTAGATATTTCGTTATCTATATCTCTCAAATATGGAATAATTATATTATTGCAGTCATCTTTATTCCTATTTGAATTTGGCCTATCTATTTCATATCTTCTAATCCATTTGTTTGTGAAACCAACTGGATAATCAGATTGTTCTAGTTCTGCTCGAATTTTCTTTATCTCTTTTTTATAAATATCTCGGTCTGTGCATACTTGTTTGGCTCTTTGTACAAGGGATTTTATCACCTGTCTTTTATGCATCATAGGATTATTGGAATTAAAATTTAGATGTATACCACAGTCTGTTGGCTTTCTGAAAACGCTGGTTAAAATTGAACCATCTTCTTTGCGAGTTAGTCCTACATCTAAGAATGATAAAAATCCCTCCTTTTCTGTTTCAACCGTGAATTCTATTCCTCTTTCTAAATTATTCAACATGACCATGATTTCGTTAAGATTTTCTTTGCGGATCACTGCAAAAACATCATCTATATATCGGCCCCAGATTCTTATTCCCTCAATCAAGATTGCCTTTTTATCTACTGATGCCATTACGATGTCAGTAATGATCATGCTTGTAGGACAACCCATAGCAGTGCCGTCTTTTTGCTTGTAAAATTTATTCCCATATCTGAAGTAAATATTATCTAAACATAACCTAAAGCCTTCTATCATTTCGTTGATTTCTAATCCCTTGTTTTCGCAATCTTGTCTCTTCACCTCAAAATATTCCCTTATTTCTTTTAGAGCTAGAGTTCTATTGATATTGGTGAAAAGTGATTTGACATCAAAGGATACCATTATTTCATGGTCATTTAACTTCAAAATTTTAGCGATATCTAAAAGCTCTTTCCTATTTCTAATCTCTAACCCGGAAATTTCACTTGTACTCGGTATCTGTTTTTTAAGCCAGTCCGCTAAACGTCTGGTGGGGGCCTTGAATCCTGACACAATGGGCCGTAGGGGAACTCCTTCTTTATGGATCTTTGGTAGTCCTTTGAAGAGAGGTGCGGCAACATCTTCTAGCTTCATTTTTCTTTTATCAATGTCCTTAGACTTCATGTTTTTGATGAATTTTGATATTTTGAGTTTTATCTTTTTAGTAGGGTCTTTGCGAATTTCTTCATAAAAGTAGGAGAAACAGGCCGTAATTTAGAGACTAGGATTAAAGAACACCAACAGGGTTTAATGGGGAGAAGGGCGTTAAGCAAAATTGGGGAACATGCATTATATTCAGGACATAGGCCAGATTGGAATGATATTGAGATATTTCATAGGAATATAAAATTTAAAAAAGAAAGATTATTTTTAGAGGGGTGGGTATCACGGGAAATGGGGAAAAGAACTTTAAATGTATATGAAGATATTCCGCTACAATACAATTTGTTTTTAAATTTAAAAAAAGTAGTTATAAAGGGTAAGTATAAATTGTACATAATAGATATCGATTAATATATACTATTGTGAAATCTTTTGAATGTTATTATTATTTTTTATATTTATTTTTGTTTATAATTTCTTAATATATATAAATATGTATATCATAATTTTATTTCAAAGATCGTAGTCTTTGTGAGTTAAATATTTGTTTTTGACTCGTGCTTTGTATGTTGTACAAAATTTCGAATATCGCGTGAGAACGCCCTTAGAGCCTTAGACTGATTTTTAACGCCTTGCTATATGTTTTAATTTTTATTTGCTCCTGAAGAGGACAAAAGCTTTTTGTCGAAACGTCGAGGTAATAAAAAGATTTATACTGGCCGAGGTGTCTTTTTTCAAGAAATATGAATGCCGGCCAGGCAGCCTCTATCTTCACGATAATAGAAATCTATGTTACAGATAAAACAATTCCAATCATAAATGTTTATCACCACGATAATACTAGCATCAATACAGGCCTGATAGAGACATTAAGTGAAGCCTCTTCGGATATCGCAATCATACTTGGTGATTTTAACGCCGAAAGACCAATTGGGGATCACCTGCCCAGGATAACAAAGGTCAGCAGGTTGAGGACATGCTAACCGACCCCGACCTTACACCGTTAAATAACGAGAAGAACACCTATCTATCCAAGTCCACAGGCACAGAATCCGCAATAGACATCACAGCGATAAATTACAACATCACACCCACAACACAATGGAAAATTCTGAAAAGTGCAATCAGTGACCACAGACCAATTTTAACAACCCTAAAATTCAAAATTGAGAATTTCCAACAGAATAAAAGAACACTGGAAAAAAATTCATAGAAAAGCTTGAAGAACTGTGCAACGAAGAATTAAATCACAGAACGATTGACAAAAAATTGGAAAAATTCTCTTCGAACATATCCAAAGCTGCAAAAGTATCGATACCTAGAGGTAGACGTAAAGACCTGTGAATACCTTACTGGAAGGACCACAATATCGAAGCAATGATTGCAGAGAGAGACAATATCAATGAACCTCTTAAAACAAATAAAACAGAATAAATAATAAAGGAACTTATCGAAATTAGTCACAAAATAGAACAAGAAATTTGGATATTCAAACAAGAGAAAAATGGGCAGAATTCTGCGAAAAAAATTGATCCAAAAAGGAAAGCCATCACTGGGATATAATTAGTGTTATAAAACAATCAAAACCAACACTAATCCTCCAATACTCTTACCGATATGAATAGCGAGAACGAACAAACAGATGGATGAAATAAATTCTGAATATCTTTCAAGCACTTCCGACTTAGATTAAAATTAGCTGCATTCAATTATACTGTGGAATTTCGAAAAACTAGTAATAATTCCAATGTTGACGCATTGTCACGGTTTCCTTTAGAATCGAATGTCAGGGAGTCTCTTGATGAAGACCAGGTACTTCTTCTCAGGAAGGTGAATGAGGTACCGTTCTCTTTTATGGAGGTGGCATATGAGACGCCCCAAGATAAAATACTGTCTATAGTATTAAGGAATGTTAGAGAAGGCAACTGTGTGTGTGTGTGTGGAAATTCACAAGGGTACCGAGAGAAAACCCACTAGCTCCTCATTATAAGATCAATGAGGAATTAAGTTTGGAGTTTGGTTGTCTTCAATGGCGTGAAAGAGTGGTAATTCCCCAAAAATTAAGATTTTTAATTTTAAATGACTTTTGCATGAAATACACATGGGGATTGTTAAAATGAATTTGATTGCCAGACGGTATTTTCTGGTGGCCAGGCATAGACATTAACATCGAGGAGTTAACTAGAGAATGTAGAGTATGCCAAGAATCGGCAAGCATGCCCACGGCTACCATCTCGGAATGGACTTGGCCCGAAACCCCGTGGCATCGACTTCATCTTGATCTAGCGGGTCCGTTCATGGGAAGAATGTTTTTGGTTCTCGTGGACGCATACTCAAAGTGGATAGAATTTTTTTTCATCAAAGATATTACCAGCACAACGATTATAAATCATCTTAGAGAATTTTTAGTCAGATTTGGATTGCCCTAATTTTTGGTTACAGATAACGGAAGACAGTTTGTCTGCGCTGAATTCGAGCAATTTACCAAAATGAATGGTATACGGCACACTAAGACCAGTCCGTATAATCCTAGTACAAATGGTTTAGCTGAGAGATATGTAAGAGAGTTTAAAAACCTTTTGAGAAAGAATAATGGGAAGGATGATTTAGAGACTAATCTACAAAAATTCCTATTTGCTCATAGAGCATTCCCTCAAACTGTAATAAAGGAATTCCCCCGCGGAACCGCTAATGAAGAGAAGTTTAAGATCAATATTCTCGAATTTAATACCAAGATGGGAAATCCGCGAGAGGTATTTCATGAGGCCGTAAGATAGCAGGAGCAGTTTACTACAGGTTGCGAGGTTTATTTCCGCAACTATGCAACTGGACCTAAACGGTAGAAAGGTACCATTTTGAAATTATTGAGCTACCGTCACTACCTTATAAGTTGCGAGGGCGTCGTGTATAAAAGTCATATCAATCAATTGCGACCTGTCAGAAAGAAACAAGTGGAGACAAGAAATTTGATACTTCCTCGAACATCAGGAGAGAAGCCTGTAGGTGGAAGTCAGAAATAAAGTGAAGAGGAGGTTCCAGAGGTTACATCAGGAAACAAGGAGGAGACTGCTTCTGTGCACGTACCCTCTTGCACTCCTAGACCAGGACCTGTTGCTGTGCACGTGCTCTCTTGCACTCCTAAACCGGAGCCTGCCGCTGTGCAAGTGCCCGTCCGCAGTCCTAGACCTCAGAGAGCCAGGAAACCCCCAGACCGACTGGAGTATTATTAAGGGGGGAGATGTGTTGTGTATGTAAATATATGAAGATGATTTGCATTCTTTAAAGTCTCATTATGTAAGAATATATGTGTATATAAATTGGACATTTTTGTTGGCCAAACGAAAAGAATAAGAGCTAAAAAAGAGTCATGGTCAAGTTTGAGTTGTTGTACATCTAATTACGACACAACCTTAACAACATCCATCCTCACTGAAGATACAAAGGTTGCCTGTTATGCAGATTATATAGCCATATGGTACACAAGTAGCAGTATAGAAATATCAGAAAAATACTGAACACATCAATGAGAGGACTGGAGAAGTGGGCAATGAAACTCAAAATGACAATAAACCCATTAAACACAAACCTAAAGGTATCCTTCACTGACAGGAAAAAGGCATGAATTTAACTCCAAAATAAGCATAAACAACCATATAATTGATAAAATTTGATCTCCAAATTATCTAGGTGTGATACTTGATGAGGAATTGCGATTTACAGAACACATAATCAGCACCGCAAATAGAGCTACCAGAAACCTAAACATTCTGAGAAGGCTATGTGGAACAAATTGGGGAGCAAAACCCAAAATTCTCAGAACAACATATATCACCTTAATAAGGCCAATAATGGAATATGCAACACCTGTTTGGGCTCCCCCAAGTTCATCACTAAAAAGAAGACTAGACAGTGTTCAAGCAAAAGCGGCCAAATTAATCACTGGTTCTGTTTCAAATACCAACAATTAGAAAATTCAGAGAGAATGTGGTCTAGACCTACTCGAAAGCAGAAGACAATTAAAAACTGTTGGAATAGCGATCAAAATTGGCGTGGAGCATTGGGGGATCGACCAATCAACGGCCGCGGCGGCGCTGCGGTCGACGTCAATATATATAGTCTTTGTCTCTCGCCTTCCTATATATACTTGCCTTTAAAATTTTGCTACTTTAACATCTTGTTTTAAGTTACTTTGTTTAATAAATAATCTTTTTATTCCTTGATTCAATCTCAAACTTCAACAGGTTATGGGCCCAGCACGCTTCCACTGCGCCTAAAAGGATTAACCGCCAGCAGTGAGTAAGCCTTTTTTTTTTTGCTCGAAGTTTAGGCGTCAACCGCCAACCATAACCCTAGTTTCTTTTTGTCGTTGGCCGATTCCAAGACAAAGAAGATGAGCGAAGATTGTCTTTCAAGGATTAAAGTTTTTAATGGTGAAAACTTTTCACTATGGAAATTCCAATTCAGGCTTCTTTTGGAACAACAAAAATTACTAGAATTATTGGAAGGCTTAGAAATAAAGCCGAATGTTGTTTCCTCCGACAGTAACTCTGAAAGTTCACTACAGAATTGGAAATCAAAGGACGTTAAGGCAAGGATGTTATTATCACAGGCAATCGAATTAAAGTTTCTTCAGCCCCTGATGAACTGTACTTCCGCTTCACAAATGTGGCAGAAATTACTTGCTATTCATGAACAAAAATCCGAATTTACTATTGGCCTACTTTGGCAACAATTCTTCGATGCACGATTGACATCGGAAACAATAAGTGATTACATAGCAAAAATTGAAAATATTTCTGCACAAATTTCACAAATGGGCGGAACCATAACGGAAGATCAAAAGGTAGCAAAAATTTTAAATACTTTGCCTTCGAGTATGCGCTACTTTGTTGCAGCGTGGGAATCGTTAGATCCGAAAGCTCAAACTCTTAACAATTTAACTGCAAGACTTTTGATTGAAGAAACAAGGAATCAACAAAGCGGTTCTTCTAAACAAGACGAGGCCTTATTACACAGGCAAGCACGAACGAAGCCTAAAGATACACAACGTTCTTTTCAAGATGCCAAGAAGAACACTAAATGCCACTATTGTCACAAAATTGGACATTGGAGCCGCGAATGTAGAAAAAGATTAGCTAATGAGAAAAATAAATCCAAAAATCTTCATGATTCAAAAGGAAGTTCAAGTGATTATGGACTTATTTTGTGCGATAATCAAGTAGAGCCCAATGATATTTGGTATGCTGACAGCGGTGCAAGCTGCAGCATGACATTTCGACGAGAGTGGTTCAAGACCTACACGCCGTTCACCAGTGATCATCCAATCTACTTGGGAGACAACTCGACACTACTTGCAGAAGGCATGGGAGACATCGAGATTCAAGCCTACGTCGACGGTGGATGGTACAATACGTACATAAGAAATGTGCTCTACTCGCCGCAACTAAAGAAAAATTTGTATAGCCTTTCTACGTCCACAAGAAGAGGATTCAACGTCATTATCAAACATGACAAGCTACAGATCTTCATGGATAATGACCTAAAAGCCGTAGGAGTGCGTCATGACGGCCTCTACAGGATGCTCTTCAAGGTTACGTCATCATCACAAGGATACATCACCAGCGAGAACAAGCTTCAGTTGTGGCACGAGAGACTTGCGCATCTTCCAGTTGCTACACTTCGAGAGATGGCGACCAAAGGATTGGTGGATGGTCTGCAGCCTCAAGATTTAGAGGGAGATTTTTTCTTCTGTGAAGGATGCCAACTTGGAAAAGCCCATAGAAAGTCATGCTATCCCTCAGATGGCAAAAATACCAGCTAGGTGAGTTTATTTATGCTGATATTTGTGGCCCAATGCAGACTCAATCATTAAGTAAATATCTGTATTTCTGCTTATTTAAAGATTACTTTAGTGGTTATCGCCATATTTATTTTATTAAAAACAAATCAGATGTGCTAGATATATTCAAAGAATATGCTACTCTAATCTATACTCAAACTGGAAATAAGATAAAAGTTCTTAGGACTGATAATGCGCTAGAATTCAAAAGCGATAATTTTGCAGATTTATGTAAAAGATTTGGGATAATTCACGAGTTCACTGCACCTTATGTGCACGAACAGATAGGACGTATAGAAAGAGACAATCGTACGATTGTGGAAGCAGCCAGGTCCATGCTAAATTCACGAAATCTTCCAGGATTTTTTTGGGCTGAGGCATGTAACACAGCAACTTATATTCTAAATAGAAGTGCGACTAAGCAAACCCCTGGAACGACACCTTATGAACTTTTCTTTGGCACAAAGCCTAATGTAGCTAACTATAAAATATTTGGCTGTAATGCTTATATGCATATTCCCAAAGAGAACCGTAAAAAGTGGGATAATAAATCGATAAAACTTATGTTTTTAGGTTATGAGAATACAAGCAAAAATTTTAGATTATGGGATTGGAAAACTAGAAAAATTAGAATTTCTAAAGATGTCACATTCGATGAGAAAGCTACTCCACATTCAGATAGAGAATCTACCAAACCGAAAGAAATAATATTTCAGATTAACAGCGCTCCGGATGAATCACCAGTTGCAACAACAAACATCCCAGTGCAGGAAATGCTGCCAGTATCCGATATCAGTTCGCATACAATGATAACACGCTCTAAAGTTTCGAATAGCCAATGTAACTTTGCGCTCGCTGATGAACCCAGTAACTATATAGATGCAATAACAAGTTCAGATTCAGAAAGATGGAAATTAGCCATGGATGAAGAGATTGATGCATTAAATAAAAATAAAACATGGACTTTAGAACGTTTGGCAGATGGTCATAAACCTATCGGTTGTAAATGGGTTTATAAAATTAAAACGGGGTTCGATGGTACAATTCAACGGTTCAAAGCCAGATTAGTTGCAAAAGGCTATTCTCAAATCAAAAATGTTGACTATTTCGATACGTTTAGCCCAGTAGTCAGGTATGATTCGTTACGCATTCTTTTATCACACGCTGCTTCTGAAAGGATGTTTCTTAAGCAATTCGATGTAAAGACAGCTTTTCTCAATGGCGAATTAGAGGAACTTGTTTATCTTGAACAACCAGAAGGCTACAAGAGAGATGATAATAGCTGCTATAGATTACATAAAAGTCTGTATGGTCTGAGACAATCTTCTAGAAATTGGAATAAGAAATTTACCAATTTTTTGTATAGCCATAATTTCAAAACATCAGACGCCGACCCGTGCATTTTCATTGGAACACACAATGATTCAAATGTTATCTTAGCTCTCTATGTTGATGATGGAATTATTCTATCTAAAGATAAAGAGGCAATAGCTATTATTATGGATGAGTTAGAACACGCATTTGATATTACATCTGGAAGTGTTAACTTTTTTGTTGGGCTACAAATTGAGCAGTCAGAAGATAGAGCAAGTATTTTCATTCACCAGTCATCATATATTGACAAAATTTTGAGTAAATTTAATATGGCTGACTGTATTCCTGCTTCGGTGCCTATGGATCCTTCTGTCATCTTAACAAAGCAGGACTGTCCTACTCCAGAACAAAAGGAAAATATGCCTAAATTCCCTTTTCGAGAAGCTGTTGGATCCCTTATGTTAGCATCATGTGTTTCACGTCCAGATATCACTTATGCAGTTTCACAAGTGAGTAAATTCCTAGAATATCCAGGACCTGCACATTGTACAACAGTGAATAATATTTTCCGTTATCTGAAAGGCACTCCACACATGGGAATTCTCTTCACTGGACAAGACCAACTTGTTGGCTACTCTGATAGTGATTTTGCTCGTGATGTTGACTCCAGAAAAAGTACGACTGGTTATGCCTTCATGATGAACGGAGGAACTGTTTCTTGGGCAAGCCAACGACAACCAATTATCGCACTTTCAACCACCGAAAGTGAATACATCGCTGCCTGCAGTGCTGCTAAGGAATTGATTTGGATCAGAAGACTTCTACAGGGCATCGGCTGTGATATTACTAAAGAAACTGAACTTTATATCGACAACCAAGCAGCAATAAAACTTGTTGAAAATCCAGTATTCCACAAACGAACGAAACATATTGATGTTCGCTACCACTTCATTAGATCCAAACATGAAGAAGGTGAACTTAAAGTGCATCATGTTTGCAGCTCAGAACAGCTAGCTGATATAATGACTAAACCTCTTCCACGAAACAAATTCCACTACTTAAGAGGTCTACTGAATATTTTGGATCGAGAGGGAGTGTTGGAATAGCAATCAAAATTGGCGTGGAGCATTGGGGGATCGACCAATCAACGGCCGCGGCGGCGCTGCGGTCGACGTCAATATATATAGTCTTTGTCTCTCGCCTTCCTATATATACTTGCCTTTAAAATTTTGCTACTTTAACATCTTGTTTTAAGTTACTTTGTTTAATAAATAATCTTTTTATTCCTTGATTCAATCTCAAACTTAAACAAAAACAATAAAATTCACCAATAGCTTAAAAACTAAAGAAACCGAACACATATTCTATAGAACCTTTTTAAACTGGACACAAAAAGAAAGGCTCAAAAGATCTTCAACACTTCAGTACGACAACAATATTAGAAAGAGCATAAATATGAAACATAATGAATTTCAAATTCGAGAATAACCAATATTTCCTACCCCATTGGCATCAAATGTAATCATCAATCTTAACCTGAATGAACCCTGCAATATAAAAAAGAGAACAAAAACATACTTAAAAAGAAAGGACTTGACACAATTGGTTTATGCTATCATATAAATTATTTAACAGCATATACAGATGGATCATCAGACCTTACCATAAGTAAAGGAGGGGCTGGAATTAACATAATACTGCAAGATGGAACATACATCAAAATCAAAGAAGGAGCAAGAAAGATTTCGTCAAACTTCACTTGTGAACTGACAGCTATCTGGAAAGCTCTTGATGTATGCCTTAACCAACCATCCCTGCATCAAGCAGAAGGAATTATAATATACCGTACAACGACTTCATATCCGATCTAGAAGCAATTCAGAAGGGCAATACTATAATCACACAGAAAATACATTCGTTACTTACTCAACTGATATCATTGGAGAATAACTGCATTCTACAATGGATTCCTGCCAGTGTTTGGATCGGGGGTAATAAATGGCAGTTGAATTTGCAAAGGAAGCCAGAAAGTTGAGCCAAAGGAAAGAACAAATGTTATTATTTTTGACGCTAATGCTTTTGAAAAATACAAGATAATTAAAAATTATTATTTTTTATAAGAAAAGATCAAAATGTGAAATAAACTCCGAGTGAAAAATGACAAAACTATAACAAGATTTAGAACCAAACATTATAAAGGATGACAATACATCCAGATGGCACAAGAACCTATAGATCATGCAACAACTGTCCTGGTGTGGAACTAACACCTACTCACATATTCTCATGCCCGCAGCCTTGCAGAAAATTGACATAGACCCAGAGCAGCTGCTTTACACACCCAAGATAGTGGACAATGCTGCTGCTGCTGTGATAGAGATGCATGGAGACACCTGAGGCTCTTTATTGAACACGACAAAAACAACAACGGCATTCCAGAGTAAAATAAATCATCAGAGATAGATAAATATTTTTCAAATGAATTAAAATAAATATAATCGATACTGAGAAAGAGTTGAATTAAAAAAATAGAAATTTATTATTTTCGAAATTTAAATAGCTGAGAGGAATCCAGCAAACCGCATCTAAAATATCATTTTTTTTGCTACATGTTTTAATTTGCATATACCTATTTTACATATCTCAGATTGTATTTAAAAATCGTTAACTATTTCTTCTAACTTTTGGCGAAATGGTGTTTTATTAATTTATCATTTGATATTATTAGGGTTCTTTCCTGGTATTCAAAAAGGAAAAATACGTGTCGTTCAGTTATAGTTTTCAATTTATCAAACAATATGGCCGCTGAATAGCTGATTCTGGTAGAGCGCCATCTAGCGAATAAAGTTGTAACTAAATTCAATTTCGAATTTTTCATTATTTGCCATAAAAAATCCCATTGCATCCTGAACACAATGGTGTTTACCGCATTGCTCTAGCGCAAATATTCGCGGAGTTATTAATTTTTAAAGTTGTGCGGGACTTTTGGATCACCCTGTATAATAATCCAAATTAAATCTCTTTAGCAATTAACCCCAAACAAAAATATATTGCAAGTGTACAACAAATGCAAGTGTACAAATTACCAGACATATGGATTGTTTTCCACGATATCAACTCAAAAACTGATGGGAGTAGCGACTTGAATTCTGCATACAACAGTATTCCGGGAAATGAACTAGCAAACCAAAGAACTATGCCTATGAAACTTTCTAACTTATAAACGCTCTTTTAAAATCTTTCCATAAAGATTTGTCCACAATAAAGGAAATCCGCTTAACCCAGAATCTATGGATAGACCTATGTATTATGGATTATACAACCAACAATGTTAGAAGAAAAGATAGCGGTTGCCTGGCCGGCATTCATATTTATATAAAAATAGACACTTCGGCCAGTTGGAGTTTTTTATTTTCTCAACGTTTCAACAAAAATCTTTTGTCTTCGTCAGGAGAAGCAAATAAAAATAAACATTTGGCAAGGCGTTAACGTTAATTTTTAACGCCTTGCCAAATGTTTATTTTTATTTGCTTCTCCTGACGAAGACAAAAGATTTTTGTTGAAACGTTGAGAAAATAAAAAACTCCAACTGGCCGAAGTGTCTATTTTTATATAAATGTTAGAAGATTTACAGCCACGTCAAGATCTCCATCCTTCAAGGAATCTAACATGAGTGCACATAAACAACCATCCTAACTTGCCATGGCCAAGCAAAGCATAATACGCGATATTTTGAAACAGGACCCTATTTAACTCAACTGATAGAATTAAATCCAAACAGTAGATAATCTCCTCTTCATCTGCTCAGCTTTCTGATAACAAAGATTTCGAATGGCTACTCTCCTATGAATTATAAATCTCAACCTCTGGCATCAATGAAAAATATCCTTAGAAAAATATCTACTTGACACTACCTAATATCTTGTACTTCTAAAGCCATGATAAATATAATCAAAAAGACTTAAGTCTTACACTTCAGACTGACAACACGAGTAGTTAGAGAGATCTATTGAAGGTTTAAGAAAACCTGGATTTATATTACACACACACATTATTCATAAAATCTATATTCTAATATATCATAATCTGTGAATGGGGTTTTATATAGATAATAATACTGAGTTTAATATTGATGCTCATATTCAAATATTTTGATGAGATTACGTATATATTGTAACTTCTAATTCTGTTTTGTAAATTCACGACTAAAAATAATTCTAAATAATTAATAAATAAAAATAAAATTAAAAAAAAACTTTAATTTATATACACTCAAAAGGAGAAATTAAATTTATTTTATCTTCTGCCATTGAGCAATTAGATGAATCTGTGTGTAAATAAAAGTGGCGGGGGACGATCATATTTAGAGAAGTAGTGAAAATTTTGTGAACACATAAAAATCTAGAAACATATAAAAATCGCTAATCAGGTGCTACATATTAAATCACATTAAGTTAGATTATTGTCCTCGCCGCTTTTATTCTCACTCAGATACATCTAATTGCTCATGGCAGAAGATAAAAAATATTTTATTTTTCCTTTTTAGTGCATTAAAAAAAATATTTTTAAAATATATTTCTTTTGTTATTATTATTACTGTCCTTTGAATATTCCATAACCTAAAGTTTGAGAACTTCTTCTAAAATGTTCATTTAATCCCGCGATGTTTTGTAGGTTACTGCTACATCCCTATATACAGGGTGATCCAAAAGTCTTGCAGAACTCTAAAAATTAAATTCTAAATTAATTTTAGTTAGAATTGATTCACTAGATTGCGCTCTATCACAATCAGAGATTCAGCGGCCAAATTGTTTGATAAATTGAAAAATATAACTGATCGACACGTATTTTTCCTTTTTGAATATCAGGAAAGAACACCAATATGGAATACTCTCGGCGATTTAAATTTCGAAGAAAATAAATTTCTAATTTTTTAATTCAACTCTCTCTCTCTGTACCGATTATATTTATTTTAATTCATTCGAAAAATATTTATCTATCTCTGATAGTTTATTTTACTCTGGAATGTCGTCACAACTGGATAAAGCACTCTTGGTGAAATATTTTTTATTGCTATTCAGAATCTGCCACAGAACCGTACCTTTCGTACCTTTTCGTACCTTTAAAGGTATTCGAAGCGGTAAAGGACCCATGAGTTGCTACACTCTATAAGGCGAATGATAAAATATTTAAAGAAGACTGGATCTCTAGAAGCAAAACCTCGGAGTGGAAGAACTACGACATGCAAGTCAGTGGTTGCTACGGTTCACTAAATGTTGAAGCTATTGAAACATTATCCACGTATGGAGAAGTAAGTGCTCGACAAGTTTCTCGACAAACGGAGATTTCGCATGGAACAGTTTGAAGAGCATTAAGGATTTTTCTTTAAAAATACCCGTACAAAATTCAAAGATTTCATGAGCTAAAAGTCGGCGATTTTGAGAAGCGTCAAGAATTCGCTACGTGGGTTTTCCGGCAAATTGATATTGATGAAACTGACTATCGAATGTTATGTGGAGCGATGAAGCTCACCTTACTCTAAACGGAGAAGTTAACACTCAAAACAGCCGCATTTGGGCAAGAGAAAACCCTAGGAATTTTACAGAAATACCACTTCATCAGCCCAGTTACAGTTTCGTGTGAGTTCACTTCTTCTTTTATTATTGGACCATATTACTTTAAAGAAATCAATGGGATAATTTTAAAACCGTTTCTGTAACTGGTGAACGTTATGTTCAACTTTCGAGAGAAAAGGATATTCCCATATTGCAGGACAGACAATCACTAATCTAAATAACATTCATGCAAGATGGAGGACCTCCTCATATCTCCCGCAGTGCCGAACAATTGCTGAAGGATACGTTCAGTAAAGATTGTGTGATAAGTCGCCACTTTATACATCAATGACCTCCAAGATCACCAGACTTGACGCCTTGCAATTTTTGGCTATGGGGGTACATTAAGTCGCGTGTTTATCGATGCCGGCCTCCCACATTGGCCATGTTTAAGGCTTCTATCAGACGGCTTCTATTTCAACAGATATGTTATTTAATGCTGTCCATTCTGTCATCTATCGTCTGCAGGCGGTGTTTGAGAATGAAAGGCGCCACATTGAGAAAGGATTGTGACCAAATACTAAAGAGAAGGCAGTTACCTCATGTGTTATATAAGCTGTCATGTATTATATTAACTACCAATATTTTGCAGCTCTTTGTGTTGGGTTATGGGGATAATAAATACTGTCCTCAAATCTTGACTCTTTTTTCGTCATTTGCTCACATCTTATATTATGTCGTGCAGACCAAAGTGTTATAATTTCTCGAATAACACTGGTACACACAATTTTACCCTTTATGGTTAGTTTATCGCTTTTCGCTCATTTGAACAAATAGCATAAGGAATATTATCTGTACACCCCTAACTTTAGAAATTTTGCGCAAAAATAATAATACAAAATGATTTTACTACCACGTTATTCAACGCAAAAGATCAATCTAAGAATTAGTTTTATCCGAGAAGACACATTTTTGAAATTTTGTACAGTATAATAAGGAATGATAACATTTGACAAGCCCATAGGATATTTGGAATAAAGTACGACAAATAGATTTTGTCACCCCCCCTCTTTATTCAACTTGTTGGATCATTACAAATTTCAGTTAAATAGTCTAGTGTCTAAAATATGTCGAGAAAATATACATTTTTTTATAGCAAGAAATCCTATTAGTAGTGCCATAATTGTATTATCATTTCAAAAAATCGTTTTTTGATTTCAGGAGTGTTTTTCAAACATTCAATCTAATTCACAAAACCGTATCTAAAATATATATATATATATATTTGCATTTTCCTATTTTACATATCTCGGATTGCATTTAAAAATCGTCATCCAATTCTCCTACTTTTGGCGAAATGGTGTTTTATTAATTTATCATTTGATATTATAAGGGTCCTTTTCAGGAATTCAAAAGGAAAAATACGCGTCGATCAGTTATATTTTCATTTTATCAAACAATTTGGCCGCTGAATCTCTGATTCTGCTAGAGCGCCATCTAGCGAATAGAATTGTAACTAAAATCAATTTCGAATTTTTCATCATTTGCCCTAAATTTCCGTTGCATCCTGAACACAATGGTGTTTACCGCATTGCTCTAGCGCAAAGTTAACGCGGAGTTATTAATTTTTAAAGTTGTGCAAGACTTTTGAATCACCCTGTATATGATGTCTATTGAACATGAATAACATTATAACTTATCGAATTTGATGTTTATTTTATGCAGAAGTATAGCTGAAAGAAGTTCAAGGAACATGTTTTAAATTTGATCTCTAACCGGTATTTCTAGAATAGCGTATAATATTTTTTCTATTGAAAGCCTCCATGTTGTGGGTTTTTCTCTCTGGGAAGTAAGCGACTGATTTTACTGTAAGCTCACCACGTGTCTACACTTGTAGAAAGCAATTTGACATTTGCATCTACAAGTGTGCCAGAGCCCCGTTCAGGATACGTGCACGGGACTCCTGCTCACTCTCAGATATAATTTTGGTGGTTGAAAAGGGAGAGCTCGAAATCTCGTATTTTTATAATAAACAAATTTTTAGGAAAGTTTATATAAAAGAAGGTATCTAGATCTGTAAAGAAAAAAAACAATTTATTTCTCAAAAAAAAAAAAAAAAGATCCAGGTACGCCTTTTTATATAAACTTAATTGATGGGTCGCCTTTTGACTCAAATTATTGCGAAAGGTTTTGATCTTTTTTATAAAAGTATATATTGCAATTTTCCTACATATCTACACATGTAGATAGGAGTTCAAATTTTACATTTACAAATGCGCCAGAACCCCGTTTGATTACTTGCTTTCACTAGTGGAATTTGATTATTATATGAATCAGGTGCCATTTTATCAATTTATTTATTCAGAAAAAAGTGCCCAAAGCGGGATTCGATCCCGGGTCGTCACTGCCTAAAATCGAAGGTTTGTACCACTTGACCACCGATCTCATAGTAAAATATTTGGTTTTATTTAAATTTAGAAGCACAACGGTTTTTAAAGACTTAAACATGGAAACAATTCGTGAAAAGTGAAAACGAGATCTTCCCCACAATCAGATTTGGAATAAGTTGACAGATTTTCCCTATTTCTGCATACATGCCTCTGAGCCGATGTTTTCTTAAACTCTTCACGAAGGATTGACACATAAGTTTGTTCTTTTTCTTTCTGAGCCCTACTTTACTTGTGTAATAGGCTTACAGGACGTCCTGTTGTACATCCTTCCACTGGACTGGGTCCTCAGCCTGTGCGCGGTGAGACTAGATGTTCAGCAGACTTGTTACAGCAGTGTCATGGAAACACAATCCTCTATTAAAGAATGAATATATATAAAAAGATCAAATGATATCAAAAGCCCTTTCGCAATAAATTTCTTTATTTATTATAAAACACCAGGAAAGCTCGAGGTGTTTTATAGTAAAGAAACATATTGCGAAAGGATTTTTTTTAATCTTTCTATGAAAGTATATCGCAATTTTCTTATATTTGATAATGATTTAATTATATTTCTATATGATCTAGCTATCCAGATCAAAACAACACACACAATCAGCAACACATACGCATCAACACGCACAACACAAAACAAACACAATTAAATGGAGTGAATTATTCCAGTTGGAGATTTTCAAATTAAACTTTTACTAATAGGAAGCGAATTTTGGATAACAATTCACCCAGGATAAATTGAGCCTAAAGGGTTAAGCGAACTGAAGGCTTACATTTCGAGAAAAAGGAAAACTTTATGTAAAATTTACTAAAACACATTTCTGATGGACAACAAATGCTTATATGATACTCGGATTCTGCCAAAGCTTTTTAGCATAAAAGAAGAAAACTATGTGCTCCCCAAAACAGTAAATTCAGAATTTTTCGAAATGAAAGGCAGCTAGCTTTACGTTAACGGCTAGTTCTTCCTAGCAACATGAATGCTTATTTAGAAAAAAAAAAAAGAACAATCTAATAACTGAATTATCTAATATTGGGGACAAAATATATGGGGCAGATAGGCTAAGATTCTTTTATGTGGATTGTAAGAAGAATGAGACAATGTTGTATCAGCTATTTGCAATCTGCCTGAGTCCGAATTTACTAGTGCAACTATATATATTTTTTATCTATATGAATTAATTTATATGTATAGAAGCGCGCTAATAAAATTCTAAAATGAAGAGATACTTATTCTGAATTGTGTTCTTAACTCCAATTTTTGCAATTTTTTTCCAAATTTGACGATGAGTTAGTTTAAAGAGAGGTGAAGTATATCGAAGGTAATGAAGGTTGCAAAACACTAGACTAGGTGGAAGACTATAGTTGAATCCCAAAAACCAGATTTAAAGTTTTCTCTAAGCTAAAAAAAAGCAATAATTGTTCAAATTTCCGAAGCATTGCTTCATTGACCATTTCTGTAACTGAATATTGTGACAGTTGTGGAGAAATGACGCCGTGGAGAACATCGGTGAAAGCTGAGAGGTGAATCGTGTGGAGGAATTGCCATTTTAAAGAAGAAAAACACAAATTGGAGCTGTTCCTTCAGGATATTCTATTTGAAAATATTTGTAAATCATCGCTTTTGAGATCAGTAGTAATTAGCTGTAATCTCTCTACTCATCATACGTGAACCTTTTGTCATCAATTCTGAACATTGTACAACATTTTCAAACTGTAGACTAGATAAACTAAATAGACAACATCATAGTGTTTACCTGTCCGGCATTCATATTTATTTTAAAAAATAGACACTTCGGCCAGTTAAAGTTTTTTTTCCCAAGGTTTCAACAAAAATATTTTTTCTTCGTCAGGAGAAATGAAAATAAAGCTTTTAGCAAGGCGTTAAAAATTGTCCTGAGATTGCAAGGGCGTTCTCACGCGATTTTTTAAATTTAGTACATATTTAGAAAATAAAAATTTAACTGGCCGAAGTGTCTATTTTTTGAAGAAATAAAAAAACAACAGTTTTAAAGATAATATTAGATTTGACATAGAAAATGTCCAATGTAAGGGGTATAATGCTACCTACATAGGTGAAACAGGCCGGTCCATTAGAGTTAGGGCCTCCAATCCCGGGATCCCGGAGCCAAATAATGATCCCGAAATCCCGGGATTCTGCTCGAAAAATCTCGGGATTACCGGTTTAAACCGTTACAGGAACAAATGGCCGAAGTATGAAAAAAAAATTCAGGCTGATAATTCGCAACTTCCTCGGAGTTTACAAGAACGCCATGAGCCATCACAATCGAATGACCCTCTTACAATTGAGCGCCGATTGCAAGAAGCTATTGAGGCTGCCTCTTCAACTTCAATTGCAATACCTACACCAGACTCCGCATCCTACTCAACTATGATTAACCACGAACTTAATATTGCTGCACAGTCAGGCAAACGAGGACCCCATTTAGAGAGTGTGTATCAATACTTGCTGACAATTCCTCCAACGTCTGTGGAATCGGAAAGAGTCTTCTCCTCCTCTGGATACCTATGCAATAAGATACGTTCTAGTTTGCATGATGACACTCTTGACAAATTATCTTTCCTACGCTCAAATCTTTCTCGAAATTGAATTTTTATCCTTAAAATAAAGTAATTCATGGTTTCTAAAACGGTGCTGTCTTCTTTCTAAACATTAATACATAGTTGGGCAAAATGCAATAATGATTACATTTTCTATAATCACAATTGCAAATAATCATGATTACATTTTCTATAATTACAATTACAAGTAATTTTAATCACAATTGCTCTCATTATATATAGAATTACGAGTAATTATGTTTACATTTTAATGCAATTAATTTTTTTTGCAAAGTAATGCATTGCAAAGTAATTGTAATTACAAGGTAATGTATTACTTTGAATGGATTACTGCCCAACACTGCATTAAGAGATGTGGTCTAAGAGTTCTAAGAACAGTATTTTTTTCCAGATGTGTGTTCAGTAATTGACAGATAATTTCAAACTGTAACCCAAAAGCAATGATTTAGTTCATAAGCAGGCGCAAAATATATGACTTTCAGGTTGCTTTCATCGAAGTAAGTGCCACGTCATTGGCACTATATAAAAGAAAAAATTAAAAATATAACGAACGAAACGATATACCTCTTGGCGTAGAAAGACGAAAATGTTTTTCAATCCCGGGATATCCCGGGATCCCGGGATTGAGAAAAAAGCAATCCCGGGATTGAAAATATGTACCGGGATTGGAGGCCCTAATTAGAGTGCATATGGCTGAACACACCAAATAAATATAAGAAATAAAAGATAACAAATTCTTTCTTTATAAACTTATTCAAGAAACCTGGAATAGCTCCAATTTGGAAGACTCCACCTGTCACTGTAACAATATACAGCTGGTCCTTTAGGCTTCCTGAGAAATCAAGAAATGGGTATTTATGGCAAAATTTCCGTAATTACGCTGAACATGTGAAAAAATAGGAAAAATATTAAAAATGTGAGTTATCAGGGAATGTCCTTTTTATTTTTAATATCAGCATCCAACCTTAATAAATTTGGCCGTAAATACTCATTTATTGATTTGTCTGGAAGCCTCGAGGACCAGCTTTTTTGGTCGTAGGGGTACAGCCTGAACCACGCTGAGGAGAACCAACAGCACTAAATGCGTAAGTAATTGGCTTTTAATTATATATATATAAAAAATGTCTGGCCATATATTACGAAAAAAAAAAAAACCTAAATAAACGTTTAGTTAATTTTTCTTCCACTAGATGGCGCTCTGCTATCTAAAATGCTCATATGGACGGTCAGGCAATTCCCTTTTTACTTATAATATTGTAACAAAATATTTCTGAATTTTTTATATTTATATTTTATTACTCTGTAAACTTGCCTTTTTGCTTGTCTGGTATATTGTAAATATTGATTTGTTCTGCCTTAAATAAATTGTTGTGTCATTTTGAAATTTGTCTTTCCTATTCTACGCGACAATATGTATAATAAACTATCATAATCAATCAATCATCAGTCAATCTCCTACTTCTCCTTTCATTACGAGTCTTTATTATTTTAATACGGAAGTATTCCCGTGTGAAAAATAAATACATTACGTCGATTATCTATGTGAATAAATACGTAGATTCAAGTGGGTGAATATTCTAGAGCATCGGCAAATTCAGAATGAGCCGTCCCTGCAGTGGGAGAGTCATTATTCAAATCCATGGGAGACTAGAGGCTTCAAATTGGAATTTACCAGAGCTGTTGTTACGGGACCAATCATTACACAAGGATACTTAAAGTACTTCAATGAATTTTTATCCTCCTCACCTTATAATAAGTATAT
>CP092872.1:60716898-60728097 GCA_030710605.1 Cordylochernes scorpioides
GCCTTAATACCTTGTGTTTACATCATTTGAAGAAACATTTTCTTGAAATATATACATCTTAGATATGGTGTGCTTTTGCAAACGATTCCTTTGCCGTCTTTATTAGTTTATAAGTTAGCTTCACGAGATTTTTCTTGAAATTAGAAGAGCGATTTGGCCTTCGCAGCTTTAACAGGGACTGTCGATATCTTGATGGAAACATTGTCTTAGACATGGCGGTAAGTTCCTGGAGTATGTCCTGGTAAAAAGAAGTTCACAGAACCTATGGTCTCGAATATATTTAGTTTGTCTTTCCTGCCATCAACAGCATATTATAATATATGGTATGAAAGGGTTGAGAGAACCGTAGAGAAGAAAAACTAATTTAATTGATTTTTTATTGATAATTCAAGTAGGAATATAATTTCTAATTATATAAGGGGAAAATTGCAGAAATACTATGAGAAGACTAATACCATTTTCAAGTCCTTCTTCACTGATTCCCAAATACCCAAATATGTCAAGCCAAATTTTTACAATGTCCAATTTTTTACTGGACACGGTAACTTTAGATCATATTTGTACAGAGTCAGAAAGACGGATTCGCCTAAATGCTCATGTGGTGCAGAAGAAGAAAATCCTGTACATATTCTAACGGACTGTCGACTTGTAGAGGACTTGAGAGTCAAAAATCAAATAAATATAAACTGTCTAAATCAAATAGTTAATAATAGATATATGTATATAAATTTTAATAGATTTTGTAGAATGTTTTTTTAGTAATAGCCTGGGCTGTAATAACTGATATATAGATATATGCTGTAAATAGCTCTAAATTTCTGTTCTTATCTGTGATGTTCACTAATATTCATTATAGGGTAATTAAATCGTTAACTAACTGACAAATATGTTAATAATTTCTATTATAATAACTAAAATCATATTAATAATTACTGTAAATAAGCTCCCAAACTTGTGTATGCATGCAAATATCCAAGACGGATATCGCGTGCTTTGTAAATGATAATAAATAAATAAATAAATTGATCAATAAAATCATATCTTAGTAACATATAAAAAAAGTAGCGAAGCAATGATAGATTTATGATAAGTAATTAAATATTGACATTATAATTAAATGGATAAATTTATAAATATTTTTTTTCTATATATATATAAAACATAAATCCTTTTCTGATATAAGTTTTTTTTTTGATGAAAGTAAATAATTGAAACTCTTATTGCGAAAGAAGTTATCTTATATATATATATATATTGAATATTTTATTGCAAAGTCTTTTTCTTTCGAATAACTATTCTGTAAAACAATTTCTCAATCTGTTCTACACCTAGTTTTCGAGAGAGAGAAGAATAAATTTATATTTACAAAAGGAGAAGGTATCGATTAATTAACAAAAATAATATTTTCAGTGTTTCTCAGGAAAAGCGCTTCTCTTCAATTAAATGAACTTGCCAGTCTATCTGCTTTGGGAACCTGCATTCACTCAAGGATTGATGTAGGGTTACAACCGAGTAACCAATCACACTCCAGCACGTGATGTAGGGTTACAACTGAGTAGCCAATCACACTCCAGCGCGTGATGTAGGGTTACAACTGAGTAGCCAATCACACTCCAGCACGTGATGTAGGGTTACAACTGAGTAGCCAATCACACTCCAGCACGTGATGTAGGGTTACAACTGAGTAGCCAATCACACTCCAGCACGTGATGTAGGGTTACAACTGAGTAGCCAATCACACTCCAGCACGTGATGTAGGGTTACAACTGAGTAGCCAATCACACTCCAGCGCGTGATGTAGAGTTACAACTGAGTAACCAATCACATTCCAGCGCGTGATGTAGGGTTACAACTGAGTAGCCAATCACACTCCAGCACGTGATGTAGGGTTACAACTGAGTAGCCAATCACACTCCAGCACGTGATGTAGAGTTACAACTGAGTAACCAATCACACTCCAGCACGTGATGTAGGGTTACAACTGAGTAGCCAATCACACTCCAGCACGTGATGTAGGGTTACAACTGAGTAGCCAATCACACTCCAGCACGTGATGTAGGGTTACAACTGAGTAGCCAATCACACTCCTGCGCGTGATGTAGTGTTACAACTGAGTAACCAATCACATTCCAGCGCGTGATGTAGTGTTACAACCGAGTAACCAATCACATTCCAGCGCGTGATGTAGGGTTACAACTGAGTAACCAATCACATTCCAGCGCGTGATGTAGGGTTGCAACTGAGTAGCCAATCACACTCAAGCGCGTGATGTAGGGTTACAACTGAGTAGCCAATCACACTCCAGAGCGTGATGTGGGGGGTAGGTTTCAGCAGACGATCCCACGTGAAGGACTAATCCCGAACGTATATTCTCCTGGTCTAATCGATATGTTGGTGATGTCTTGTCCATGGAGCAGATCAGATCGATCCGTGCATCCTGATCACAATACTGACCAACTGAGGTGCCTTGACTGTATGGATGTCCTCTTCTGGATTGATGAATCGATATGTTATAGAATGTAAAAGAGAGATCAAAACAATAAGTTATCTCAATAAGTTTGGCCCGCAATTAAAGACTGGAAGGAAACTTCCCTTCATTTTAATAAATAGGTTAATTGTAAAAGTTTGGTTTTATTGAGGCGATCCACTGTATATAGGAGAAGAGTAAAAAGAAAGCGTACCTGGATCTGTGAAAGGAAAAAGGAAGAACAAATTGAAATATTTTGAGAGATTGTTTACTTTTTATCAGGTTATAGTGATTATTGTTTGAAACCTTTTTTCCAAGAGGCATATAGGTTATAAATATTTTTTTGTTAATCAATCAACTGAGAAGAAATAACAATCTCTTGAATTATGTTAATTTTATTGTTTTTAAATATAGATTCAAGTATTTAAGGTGGGAAATCATCAGATTTTCAGGGATATGTTTATTTTTAAAGTATTCAATTAACATATTCAGCTTTCGGGCATGAAAGACCTTCTACTGGTTGTTGCTGTTGTTGTCGTGTCCAATGAAGAGCCTCAGATGTCTCCATACATCTCTATCACAGCAGTCGCAATGTCTACTATATTGGGATAAATTGAGTTTTCCTCAAGTCCATTGCAGTAAGGGCAGTAGAAATTGTTTTATTTAAAAAATAATATTACGCGTCTAAAATAGCTTTGTAATTTGATAACATATTTTTAAAATGAGGCCCTCCCATTAATTTTTCCATTGCAGTAAGGGCAGTAGAAATTGTTTTATTTTAAAAAGAATATTACGCGTCTAAAATAGCTTCGTAATTTTATAATGTCTACTATCTTGGGTGTGTAAAGCTGCTGTTCCCTTTTACTGGTGAAAAGCTTGATACATGTAAGAGAAAACACTAGAGATATCAATTCAATACTTTAGAAAGAAACTTATTCCTGAAATCCTGATTATTTCACTTAAAAAACTTGATGCAAGGGATTATTTTGTTGAATAGATTTAGGTAAGCTTTTTTGTATTTCGATTTTGTTTTTCTTTTTTAAATAGCATATCGTATTTTCAGCCTATAGAAATATTATAGGTTAGGTGTGTCTGCTAGTTAGGAATGAAGGATTGAAACTAGATGAACATTTTTACGTGAATTTAAATCTCTTTAGCGCCTTTTTACTTACTTCAAAAATTCTCATAAGAAAAAAAAAACATAATTCGATAACTGTTAAAAGTCCATTATTATGCCATGGTATTAGTTACTACACACATCTTAGGCTTTAAAAATATATTTGAAGAATTTAAATCTTACATACATAATCCTTTAAAAAAACCTAATCCATATTAATACAAGGGTTAACAATTGCATAATGTAATATAAAAAGGTTGAAGTTTACATAAGCTTTTAAAAACTGATTATATATGTAAATAATATTGGGGGATATTGTCTTGAGATAAATTGAGTTATCATCAATAACGTCCAAGATGAGGAGGAATCCTCCTCGGGTAGATAGAAACTAGATTTATCGATACTATAAATATTCGAGCAGCAATCAATCAAAATTATGTTAATGATGCAATTGATGCTAATCAATATCTGAAGTCGTAGAGAGATTTACATAAATCGATATTATCTCAACGTCAACCATATTATGATGTTTGAAGATGATACTGGGTATATCTTGGCAGCTCTCCAGATTGGCTCATAGATCATATGGAAATGGGCTTGCACAGAATTCTAATTATATTCTATTTTGAAACTGTAAAAACCAATAAACTACATTACATATCTACCGGTTTATCACTCCATTCAAATGATGTCTGAGGATGATATAGGGTATATTCTGGCAGCTCTCCAGATGTGCTGTTGTTGTCGTGTCCAATGAAGAGCCTCAGATGTCTCCATGCATCTCTATCACAGCAGTTGCAATATCCACTAGAACTTATCTTAGTGTTGTTTGTTGACTTGTCCAATGAAGAGCCTCAGATGTCTCCATGCATCTCTATCACAGCAGTTGCAATATCCACTAGAACTCTTCTTAATATTGTTGTTGTCGTGTCCAATGAAGAGCCTCAGATGTCTCCATACATCTCTATCACAGCAGCAGCAATGTCCACTACCTTGGGTGTGTAAAGCTGCTGTTCTGAATCTATGTCAATTTTCTGCAAGGCTGCGGCCATTGCTGGGCATGGGAATATGTGAGTAGGTGTTAGTTCCACACCAGGACAGTTGTTGCATGTCCTATAGGTTATTGTGCCATCTGGCATCTTGTCAATCCTTTATGGTGTTTCCAGATGTGCTCATAGCTCACATAGAAATAGACCTATCTCCAATATTATAATAATCTTTTAATTTCAAACTGTAAACAGTAATAAACTACTTTACATATCTACCAGTTTATCACTCGATTCCAGCAGACATATACAGGGTAACCCAAAAGTCTAGCACAATTTTAAAATTAATAACTCCGCGAATATTTGCGCTAGAGCAATGCGGTAAACACCATTGTGTTCAGTATGCAATTAGAATTTTTAGAGCAAATAATGAAAAATTCGAAACTAATTTTAGTTACAATTTTATTCGCTAGATGGCGCTCTATCAGATCAGAGATTCAGCGGCCAAATTGTTTGATAAATTGAAAAATAAATGATCGACACATATTTTTCCTTTTTGAATACTAGGAAAGAACCTTGATAATATCAAATGCTAAATTATTAAAACACCATTTCGTAAAAAGCAGAAGAATTGGTTGACGATTTTTAAATGCAATATTCTCATGTTCAGCAATGGTATCAGCCTTGCATAAAATTTACATGGACCCAGAGCAGCAGCTTTACACACCCAAGATAGAGGACATTGCGACTGCTGTAATATAGATGCATGGTGACATCTGAGGCTCTTCATTGGACACGACAACAATAACAAAAAACTAAGAGGCACGGTTTTAATTTTTTTATAAATATAAAACAAACTTACTACTGTCCTTACTCTTGCGAGATAATATTGGGAGGGTTTGTCTTATGAGTGGGGAACCCTCTTAGCAGTTTCACCAATATAATCCCCCGGACCGCATTTTGAGAGCTCTAACACTGTATTGGACGATTCTGCCCTTACTTGTGAAACTTATGTAAACAGAAAACGAGGAAGGGACTTCAACTAGTCTACAGGTGACGCTTCCTAAAGGAATTGAGTACAAATAAATTTACACCACCACAGACATATACGACGAGATTACAAAATATAAGTCTACCGGATATTCGAGGAATCTTGGATATTTCACAGGTCTTAAAACTATGACTACACAAATTTCAATATAGAGAGATGCCTAAATACGTCAAGTGTGGGAGAACGACTTCACCATCGAAAGTAACAAAGACATGTCATATGAGGTATGGACACACAATATTATAACATAACATCTATTGTTTCGTAACTGAAGAACAATTTATTAGTTAATTCATCACTATTTTATTCTTAGTTGCTTCACCGCTATTTTATAATTCGATTTATCCAATGTTCATTTGGCCATGATAATCATGATGATATGAGTGAACTGCTCAACTGTAAGTGAATTATATGTTTACATGTTGCCAGAGCCCTGTTTGGTAACTTATACTAACTGGTGAGATGTTGGGCCAGTACAAGAAACGTAGGACTTGGATGTAATTTTTAAAACTTTATTCTTGAATATTTTAAAGTTCAATTTTACACATAAACATCTAGATTGTGACATACTAATGATAAAAATTAAATTATTTTACATCATATAAATTAAAATAATATGCAATATTTAGCTATTTTTAAATTAAAAAAAAAAATTCAATCTCCATGAATTTTTGAATAAAATTGTAAAGATATTTCTAAATATCAGAATGTGTGATATAGTTATGAGGCATAATTGTAAATATAGAGAGTAAAGAATATATCTTTATTTAAAAATGTTTATTTCTCATATCTTTCAACATTCAGCAACAAATTAGTTGAATCAATAATCGAGTCTTAAACTCCAAAAGTTTTATGACTCTCTTCAATGATAGACACTGGAGAAGCTACCCAGGAGGTACGAGATATTGGAAAGAAGAAATGGCAAAGAGGGGGAGGATAAGGAGACTTTGGGGCAGTAGGAGAAAGAGTTGGTGTTGGTCCAAGGGAGGAGGAGTAAGGGTCCAGGTGGTGGGGGCCTAGAGGGAGAAGGAAGAACACAAGTGGTTTGGGGTCAAAGGAGAATGAGAAAAGGCCAGGTGGTGGGGGCCAAGGGAGGAGGAGGAAGAACTCAGTGGTTTGGGGCTAAGAAGAATGAAAAAAAGACCCAGGTTGTGTGGGGCCAAGGGAGGAGGAAAGCCTTAGTGGTTTGGGGCCAAAGAAAAATGAGAAAAGGCCCAGGTGGTGGGGGCCAAGGGAGGAGGAGGAAGAGCCCTAGTAGTTTGGGATTGAGGAAGAATGAGAATAGGCCCAGGTGGTGTGGGGCCAAGGGAGGAGGTGGAAGAGGCCTAGTGGTTTGGGGCCAAAGGAGAATGAGAAAAGGCCCAGGTGGTGGGGGCCAAGAAAGAAGGAGGAAGGGCCCTAGTGATTTGAGGCTGAGGAAGAATGAGAAAGAGCCCAGTTGGTGGGGGCCAAGGAAGGAGGAAGAAGTGCCGTAGTGGTTTGGAGCCAAAAGTGAATGAAAAAAGGACCGAGTGATTTGGGGCCAGAGAAGAATGAGAAAGAGCCCAGGTGGTGAAGCCATGGGAGGAGGAGGAAGGGCTCTAGTGGTTTGGAGCAAAGGAGAATGTGAAAGGTCCCAGGTGGTGGAGGCCAAAGGAGGAGGAGGAGGAAGAGCCCTAGTTGTTTGGGGCCGAAGGAGAATGAGGAAAGGTCCAGGTGTTGTGGGTTGAAGAGAGAAGAAGGAAGAGCCCTAGTGGTTTGAGGCCAAAGGAGAATGAGAAAAGGCTCAGGTGTTGTGGGGCGAAGAGAGAAGAAGGAAGAGCCCTAGTGGTTTGAAACGAAGGAGAATGAGAAAAGGCCCAGGTGGTGTTGAGTTGAGGGAGGAGGAGGAAGAGCCCTAGGGGTTTGAGGCTGAGGAAGAATGAGAAAGGGCCAAAGTGGTGGGGGCCAAGAGAGGAGGATGAAGAGCCTAAGTGGTTTTGGGCCTAGGGAGAATGAGAAAAGGCCCAGGTGGTTGGAGCCAAGGGAGGAGGAGGAAGAGCCTTAGTGGTTTGGGATTGAGGAAGAATGAGAATAGGCCCAGGTGGTGAGGGGCCGAGGGAGGAGAAGGAAATGCCTTTGTGGTTTGGGGCCAAAGGAGTGTGAGAAAAGGCCCAGATGAAGGGGGCCAGGAAAAAGGAGAAAGGGCCCAAGTGGTTTGGGGCTGGGGAGGAATGAGAAAGAACCCAGTTAGTGGGGGCCTAGGGAGAAGGAGGAAGAGCCCTTGTGGTTTGGGGCTGAGGAAGTATGAGAAAGAGCCCAGTTGGTGGGGGCCAAGGGAGAATAAAGAAGAGGCCTAGTGGTGTGGGGCCAAAGGAGAATGAGAAAAGGCCCAGGTGGTGTGGGGTCGAGGAAGGAGAAGGAAGAGCCCTATTGGTTTGGGGCCAAAGGAGAATGAGAAAAGGCCCAAAGGTGGGGGCCAAGAAAGATGGAAGAAGGGCCCTAGTGTTTGGGGCTGAGGAAGAATGAGAAATAGCCCAGTTGGTGGACCGGAGGAGGAGGAAGAAGTGCCCTAGTGGTTCGGTGCCAAAGGAGAATGAGCAAAGGCCTAGGTGGTGAGGGGCCAAGAAAGAAGGATGAAGTGCCCTAGTGGTTGGGGCTGAAGAAGAATGATAAAAGGCAGGTGGTGGGAGCCAAGAAAGAAGGAGAAAGGGCCCTAATGGTTTGGGGCTGAGGAAGAATGAGAAAGAGCCCAGTTGGTGGAGGCCAAGGGAGGAGGAGAAAGAGCCCTAGTGGTTTGGGGCGGAGAAGGAATGAGAAAGAGCCCAGGTGGTGGGGGCCAAGGGAAGAGGAGAAAGAGCCCTAGTGGTTTGGGGCGGAGAAGGAATGAGAAAGAGCCCAGGTGGTGGGGGCCAAGGGAGGAGGAGAAAGAGCCCTAGATGTTTGGGGCTGAGGAAGAATGAGAAATAGCCCAGTTGGTGGACTGGAGGAGGAGGAAGAAGAGCCCTAGTGGTTTTGTGCCAAAGAAGAATGAGTAAAGGCCTAGGTGGTGAGGGGCTAAGGGAGGAGGAGGAAAACCCTTGTGGTTTGGGGCCAAAGTAGATTGAGAAAAGGCCTAGGTGGTTGGGGCCAAGAGAGGTGGAGGAAGAGTCCTAGTGGTTTGGGGTTGAAGAAGAATGAGAAAGGGCCCAGATGGTGGTGGCCAAGGGAGGGAAAAAATAGCCTTAGTGGTTTAGGGCCAAAGGAGAATGAAAAATGGCCCAGTTGGTGGGGGCCAAGGGAAGAGGATAAAGAGCCCTATTGGTTTGGGGCTTAGGAAGAATGAGAAAAGTCCCAGATGGTGGTGGCCAATGGAGGAGGAGGAAGAGCTCTAGTCGTTTGGGGCTAAAGAAGAATGAGAAAGAGCCCCAAGTGGTGGAGGCCAAAGGAGGAGGAGGAAGAGCCTTAGTTGTTTGGGGCCAAAGGAGAATGAGAAAAGGCCCAGGTGTTGTGGGGCGGAGAGAGAAGAAGGAAGAGCCCTAGTGGTTTGAGGCCAAAGGAGAATGAGAAAAGGCCCAGGTGGTGTGGAGTCGAGGGAGGAGGAGGAAGAGCCCTAGTGATTAGGGGCTGAGGAAGAATGAGAAAGGGCCAAAGTGGTGGGGGCCAAGAGAGGAGGAGGAAGAGCCTTAGTGGTTTGGGACTGAGGAAGAATGAGAATAGGCCCAGGTTGTGTGGGGTCGAGGAAGGAGGAGAAAGAGCACTAGTGGTTTGGGGCCAAAGAAGAATGAGGAAGAGCCCAGGTAGGGGGCCAAGGGAGGAGAAGGAATAGCCCTATTGGTTTGGGGCCAAAGGAGAATGAGAAAAGGCCCAAAGGTGGGGGCCAAGAAAGATGGAAGAAGGGCCCTAGTGTTTGCGGCTGAGGAATAATGATAAAAGGCAGGTGATGGGAGCCTAGAAAGAAGGAGGAAGGGCCCTAATGGTTTGGGGCTGAGGAAGAATGAGAAAGAGCCCAGTTGGTGGAGGCCAAGGGAGGAGGAGAAAGAGCCCTAGTGGTTTGGGGCGGAGAAGGAATGAGAAAGAACTCAGGTGTTGGGGCCAAGGGAGGAGGAGAAAGAGCCCTAGTTGTTTGGGGCTGAGGAAGAATGAGAAATAGCCCAGTTTGTGGACCGGAGGAGGAGGAAGAAGAGCCCTAGTGGTTTGGTGCCAAAGGAGAATGAGTAAAGGCCTAGGTGGTGAGGGGCTAAGAGAGAAGGAGGAAAACCCTTGTGGTTTGGAGCCAAAGTAGAATGAGAAAAGGCCCAGGTGGTTGGGGCCAAGAGAGGTGGAGGAAGAGTCCTAGTGGTTTGGGGTTGAGGAAGAATGAGAATGGACCCAGATGGTGGTGGCCAAGGGAGGGGAAAAATAGCCTTAGTGGTTTAGGACCAAAGGAGAATTTAAAAAAAGGCCCAGTTGGTGGGTGCCAAGGGAGGAGGATAAAGAGCTCTAGTGGTTTGGGGCTGAGGAAGAATGAGAAAAGTCCCAGATGGTGGTGGCCAATGGAGGAGGAGGAAGAGCCCTAGTCGTTTGGGGCTAAAGAAGAATGAGAAAGAGCCCCAAGTGGTGGAGGCCAAAGAAGGAGGAGGAAGAGCCTTAGTTGTTTGGTGCCAAAGGAGAATGAGAAAAGGCCCAGGTGTTGTGGGGCGAAGAGAGAAGAAGGAAGAGCCCTAGTGGTTTGAGGCCAAAGGAGAATGAGAAAAGGCCCAGGTGGTGTGGAGTCGAGGGAGGAGGAGGAAGAGCCCTAGTGGTTTTGGGCTGAGGAAGAATGAGAAAGGGCCAAAGTGGTGGGGGCCAAGAGAGGAGGAGGAAGAGCCTTAGTGGTTTGGGACTGAGGGAGAATGAGAATAGGCCCAGGTAGTGTGGGGCCGAGGGAGAAGGAGGAAGAGCCCTTGTGGTTTGGGGCCACGGAGTGTGAGAAAAGGCCCAAGTGGAGGGGGCCAGGAAAGAAGAAGGAAGGGCCCAGGTGGTTTGGGTCTGAGGAGGAATGAGAAAGAGCCCAGTTAGTAAGGGACTAGGGAGGAGGAGGAAGAGCCCTTGTGGTTTGGGGCTGAGAAAGTATGAGAAAGAGCTCAGTTGGTGGGGGCCAAGGGAGAAGAAAGAAGAGCCCTAGTGGTGTGGGGCCAAAGAAGAATGAGAAAGAGCCCAGGTGGTGGGGCCAAGGGAGGAGGAGGAAGAGCCCTATTGGTTTGGGGCCAAAGGAGAAAGAGAAAATGCCTGATTGGTGGGGGCCGAAAAAGATGGAAAAAGGGCCCTAGTGTTTGGGGCTGAGGAAGAATGAGAAATAGCCCAGTTGGTGGACCGAAGGAGGAGGAAGAAGAGCCCTAGTGGTTTGTTGCCAAAGGAGAATGGGTAAAGGCCTAGTTGGTGCGGGGCCAAGAAAGAAGGAGGAAGTGCCCTAGTGGTTGGGGCTGAGGAAGAATGATAAAAGGCAGGTGGTGGGGGCCAAGAAAGAAGGGTGAAGGGCCCTAATGGTTTGGGGCTGAGGAAGAATGAGAAAGAGACCAGTTGGTGGGGGCCAAGGGGGAGGAGGAAGAGCTCTTGTGGTTTGGGGCGGAGAAAGAATGAGAAAGAGCCCAGGTGGTGGGGGCCAAGGGAGGAGGAGAAA
>CP092872.1:60728197-60748510 GCA_030710605.1 Cordylochernes scorpioides
GAGCCCTAGTTGTTTGGGGCTGAGGAAGAATGAGAAAGGGCCCAGGTTGTGGGGGCTAAGGGAGGAGGAGAAAGAGCCCTTGTGGTTTGAGGCCAAAGTAGAATGAGAAAAGGCCCAGGTGTTTGGGGCCAAGAGAGGTGGAGGAAGAGACCTAGTGGTTTGGGGTTGAGGAAGAATGAGAAAGGGCCCAAATGGTGGTGGCCAAGGGAGGGGAGGAAGAGCCTTAGTTGTTTGGGGGCAAAGGAGAATGAAAAAAGGCCCAGTTGGTAGGGGTCAAGAGAGGAGGATAAAGAGCCCTAGTGGTTTGGGGCTGAGGAAGAATTATGAAAGGCCCAGATGGTGGTGGCCAAGGGAGGAGGAGGAAGGGCCCTAGTGGTGTGGGGCAAAAGGAGAATGAGAAAAGGCCCAGGTGGTGGGGGCCAAGGGAGGAGGAGGACGAGCCGTAGTGGTTTGGGCCAATGGAGAATGAGAAAAGGCCCAGGTGGTGTGGGACCAAGAGAGAAGGAGGAAGAGCCCTATTGGTTTGGGACTGTGAGAGAATAAGAAAGGGCCCAGGTTGTGGGGGCAAAGGGAGAAGAAGGAAGGGCCCTAGTGGTTTGAGGCCAAAGGTGAATGAGAAAAGGCCCAGGTGGTGTGGGGCCAAGGGAGGAGGAGGAAGAGCCCTAGTGGTTTGGGGCTGTGAGAGAAAAAGAAAGGGCCCAGGTTGTGGGGGCAAAGGGAAAAGAAGGAAGGGCCCTAGTGGTTTGAGGCCAGAGGTGAATGAGAAAGGCCCAGGTGGTGTGGGGCCAAGAGAGAAGGAGGAAGAGCCCTAGTGGTTTGGGGCTGTGAGAGAATAAAAAAGGGCCCAGGTTGTGGGGGCAAAGGGAGAAAAAGGAAGGGCCCTAGTGGTTTGGGGCCAAAGGAGAATGAGAAAAGGCCCAGGTCGTGTGGGGCCAAGGGAGGAGAAAGAAGGGCCCTAGTGGTTTGTGGCCAAAGGAGAATGTGAAAAGGCCCAGGTGGAGTGGGGCCAAGAGAGAAGGAGGAAGGGCCCTATTAGTTTTGGGCCAAAAGAGAATGAGAAAAGGCCCAGGTGGTGTGGGGCCAAGGGAGGAGGAGGAAGAGCCCTAGTGGTTTGGGTCCAAAGGAGAATGAGAAAAGGCTCAGGTGGTCGAGGCCAAGGGAGGAGGTGGAGGAGCCCTAGTGGTTTGGGGCTGAGTAAGAATGAGAAAGGGCCCAGTTGGTGTGGGGCTAAGGGATGAGGAGGAAGGGCCTTAGTGGTTTGGGGCCAAAGAAGAATGAGAAAAGGCCCAGGTGGTGGGGGCCAAGGGAGGAGGATAAAGAGCCCAGTTGGAGTGGGGCAATATGTTGGATATAGGCAACAAAAACAAGCAGCCCATTTGTTTATGGCATAGGTAGGGCGAAGAGGGCACGTGGTGAATGGCCTTGAGCACCTCAAGCGGAATAAAAGCTCGCTTGTTATGGGCGAAAATTTGCCAGAATATTGAGGCCAACATATTTGACCAGAGGAGGTGCTCTAAAAGAAAAGGAGTACTTCAGTACTCGGCCCTCGGGATGATCACTTGAAGAAGTGAGGACTCTACCAAAACTTCTTTGGCGCCCTCAGCTTCTTGACAGCCTCCTTCGACATTTTTTTGAAGATGGGTTCCTCGTTAAGCTTGATTTTTGCTTCCTCCATCTTCGCGTCCAGCGCGTCCAGTAGCAGCTGGTTGCTGACCATTTCTCGGTACAGCTTCCTGAAGTCGTCATTCAGACTTCTGATGAGGGCATCCTCGAAATAATTATCCATTGCGATATATTAGTCTTTACTTCGTAGTTAAGCGTCAAGCCTTATCGCTCTCTAACAATTGAATGAAAACTTATCTCCATAGAAACCTGAATAGAGAGATATTTAAATTAAGTTACATTTAAGTCTCACATATACGTGATTATTTATATTGACACAAATAAAATATAAATGAAGGCGTGTGTATAAATATATATAATAAATTTCTATTATGGTTAACATATAAACCATTATTATATCTAACTCAAGGTTATCCAAAAGTCTCTCATTTTAAAATAAGCAAATTTACGATTTTTAAATTTAATATGTATTCACTTTTATCAGGTTTTAAAATATAACAAAACACTACCTTGTGTTAAAGGTTTAATGAATGAAGAGTTATTTCACTTAGATGGCCCCCATCACAACTGCAGGCTCTTACACTAACACTATTCATTAAAAGTTCTTATTTAACTTGCTCCCATGTTTGCCCCTCACAAATCTTTTAATCAATGGTTAATATACTTCTATAGCACATAGAAATCTGAGATATTTTATATTCTTTGAAACCCGATGAACATGCAAATTGAAATATTGTCACGGAGATAAATAAAGCAACGGCAAATTTAGAGATAATTGATTTATTATAAAGGGTATTTACCTTTTAGTTCTCCAATAGAATTATATACAATTGGTATTTATAGGGCGAGAGATAATATCACAACTTATCTAAAGGTAAAGATAATAATAATGAGCGTCGTCAGCCACCGAGGCGTCCCAATTTCCTTATTTGCCGATAAAATTCCGAGAACCCCTCACACCTGTGGTCCCCACCCCTCGGAGTCCAGAGATGGTTGACATGTGTCCCATGGAGCTTCTTGTGGACGGATTTGCAGAGCTACTTGACATCACCCTCTCTTTAGAGAAAACAGCGAGCCGCTGATTAGCTTGTCTCAACCCTTGTTCTCGAAGAAAATCTATCACGGCTGGTGTTCCATAGCAGAATGGAATGTTGTTCTTCAGGGTCCAGGTAGGGCTTCATACGAATGACATGGACGATATCTTTGGCTTTCCGTGATCAAGGAGAAGGGTCCACGGGCTCTACTTCATACGTAACTTCTGAAAGCTTCTTGATCACCTTGTAGGGACCGAAGTATCTCTTCAGTAGCTATTCTGAGAGTCCTACTTTTCGGATGGGAGTAAAAACCCAAACGAGATCATCCTTCTGGTAATAGACGGAAGTATGTTTCTGGTCGTAAAGTCTACGGTCTTTCGCCTGTGATTATAGAAGGCGTGATCGGGAGAGTTGACGCGCTTCCTCAGCTCTGGTCACAAGCTCTCCAACGTAGTCGTCAGAGATATCATCTGGTAGGTAAGGTAGTACGGCATCGATGTAGGTCTCGGCTTCGCGGGCGTGGACAAGAAAGAACTGGGTTAAGTCGGTCGCCTCCTGTTTAGCAGCGTTGTAAGCAAAAGTTACCTAGGGTAAAACTTGGTCCCAGTCCTTCTGCTCAACACCTGTGTACATGGACAAAACATATCCCAGAGTTTTGTTGAACCTTTCAGTCAGGCCTTTGGTCTGGGGATGGTAGGCCGTTGTAAATCTGTGCACAATTCCGAACAGAGCATTGGTATCTTTTATTACTTGAAAAATGAAATTTCTTCCGCGATCTGTTATCATCTCTCTAGGAGCTCCATGCTTCAAGATAATATCTTCAACAAGGAACATAGCTGTTTCAATTGCTCCTCCGTCTGGGATCACTTTCGTTATGGCACACCTTGTCATATAATCGGTGCCCAACGGTTTCCTTATTTAGATACTGGAAATATTCAAAGGAGATCAACCCCGAACTTTTAGAATGGCTTTTCTACAGGTGGTATGGATACAAGTTGTCCAGCCGGATGTCGAGGTAATTTCTTCCTTCGTTGACACTCCCGACAATGGCTTACATATTGGCGAACAGTTATATAAAGGCCAGGCCAATAGAATCGTTTCTTTACTTTGCCATACGTTCGGGTGAAACCCAAATACCCAACTGTATGAGCATCATATAAATCTGCCATAACTTCCGATCTTAAGTGCTTAGGAATCCTCATAAGCCAGGGTCTTCCAGTTGTGCTATAGTTTTTCTTGTAAAAGATGCCGTCGTTAATGCTGTATCCCTTTCTGGTGTAGCCCGAGTTCAAATTATCGATTATTATAGCTAAATCCGGGTCTTTAGTCTGCTCTATATCGACGTTGGTTAGTGACATCACAGCACTTGGTTGATCGTTCTCAAGCGGTCTCCTTGACAGACAATCGGCATCCTTTTGTTTGCGTTCGCTCTTGTAGATAACGGTCACGTCAAATTCTTGCAACTTCAGCGCCCATCATGCCAAACGGCCAGAAGGATCTTTCTGCCCTACCAACCAACATACATAGATAATGATGGTCAGCTACAACCAAGAATGGTCGACCAAACAAATATGGACGGAATTTTCTAATAGACCAGACTACAGCAAGGCATTCTCTTTCTGTTGTAGAATAGTTATTTTCAGCCTTTGTAAAGCTTCTAGTTGCATAAGCTATAGGCCGCCTCTTTCCACATTGTATTTGTAGAAGAACAGCTCCAATACCATGTCCGCTTTCATCCGTGTGTAAATGGGTATTAGCGGATTCATCAAAGTGTCCCAAGACAGGCTCTGAAATTAGAGCTGTTTTAAGGACTTCAAACGCTTTCTCTTGAGCTGCATCCCAATAGAATTGCTTTTCAGTCTTCAGTAGGTCATGCAAAGATCTAGCTTTGTCAGCAAAGGTTTCAATAAATCTTCGTTAATAGGAAAATAATCCAAGAAACCTCCTCAGTTCATAGATATTCTTCGGCCTCGGAAATTTAGAGACGGCTTCAACTTTATCTGGATCTGGATGAATTCCATTGGCGTCAACAAGGTGTCCCAAAATCTTTATCCTCCTTGATCCAAAGAGCCACTTTTTGTGGTTCAAGCTTAGTCCAACTTTCTGGATGCATCTTAATACAAGTTGTAGACGACGTAGATGTTCCTCAAAGGTAGGTGCGTAAACTACGATGTCGTCCAGGTAGCAAAGGCACATGTTGCATTTAAGACTGCCCAGAACACTATCATCCTTTCAAACGTTGCTGGAGCGTTGCATAGACCTAAAGGCATTACTCGGAATTTATACATCCCATCTGGAGTGATTAAGGCAGTTTTCTCCCTGTCTTTTTCGTCCACTTCAATCTGCCAATACCCGGACCGAAGATCCATCGTGGAGAAGTAACCAGAGCCGGCTAAACTGTCCAAGGCATCGTCAATGCGTGGCAGCGGGAAAACATCTTTTTTTTTTGTTATCTTATTTAATCGACGATAATCTACGCAGAATCCCCAGGTCCATTCTTTCTTTCGAGCTAGAAAAACTGGAGATGACCAAGGACTTCAAAGGGCTTCGCGATGTGATTTTCAATCATCTTGTTCATTTCATCTTGAATTAGTCGTCGTTCACTTGGTGCTACTCTATAGGGACGCTGTTTGATAGGAGTGGTCTCCTGTGTTTATCTTGTGCTTCACAGTACTGGTGGGCTTAATAGGAGTACTCCCAAATATGTCAATAAACTCGTCAAGGTATGAAACAAGCTGTAACCTTTTAATTTCAGACAGCCCTGGATCTAGAGTAAGGTTTATCTTCTGTGACCATTCACGTGACTTTAGCTGCGTTTCTTGTAACTTATCGCTGGATTCAATAAAACTGCAGATATTCCTTTTCTTATAACTTTCCATTGTGTGCACATATTCATTTCCTGATGGAATCAGTTGCGACCAAGACGCTCCATTCGCCACCCAAATGCTACCTCTGCCGTGTCGAAATGTAACCAATGAGTTTGGTATAAGAACTTCTTTTCTTGATAATAAGTCCTTAGAAGTTGAGACTAAAACATCTCTAACACCACATATTTCTTCGTTTATCACACTGAGCTTCTTTATTGATTTAGGCGGGATGACAAAGTCGTCGAAAGCAAACAATCTCTGGTTTTTCTCCTCTCGAGATTCCAGGACAGATGTTTCCCCGAGATGGAGTTCATTTCTGCCACAATCAATGACGGCTTCGGTGACCTTGAAGATGTCCCATCCGAATATGATGTCATGGCTGCATTACATCATAACAACGAATTTAAAGGATATCTTCAGACCACACATTCTATGTTCAGGACACATTTTCCTAGGGTCTCTATTAAATTTTTGTTTGCAGCTTTAAGAATGGGACCTGGTTCTTTGAAGAGAGCTGTCTTTAGTTCGCGTCGAAAATTGTCCGAAATAACATAAAACTCTGCTCCCGAATCCACCAATGCTTCAATATTGCGTCCATTTATTTCGACCATGACAAAATTTTCTTTTAATTTAGCGGCGATATACCCTGGAGGATTTTCCTCAAAGGCGACCTCACCCCCGTTAGAAGCCGCTCCACTTAGTTTTTCACATTCTGAGGCTTGGAGAACGGCTGAAACGGCGGGCTGGCGACTGAGATTGTCTTCGGGCTGGCGACCTTGCGCGGCTTGGATGTGGGGAAGAGCTCCGGTAGAAGTACGTCTAGGTTTGGGGCGTTACATAGTCTTCGTCGGCGTCATATCTCGGGGGTCGACTCGAAAATCCACCATTTATTCCTTCTCCGCCATTCCTTGACCTGGCTTCAGCAAAGACCTGCCGTCGTTCCCTACAATAACGAACGACATATCCAGGTCGTCTGCAGTGGAAGCAGATGGGTTTGTCGTCGTAGGTTCTCCAATGTTCCGTCTTCCAGGGTTGGGTTGGTCGGTCGATATTATAGGGCGTTCGTGGTTGTTGTTGCACAACGTTAACTTGTGTTAACTTGTGGTCGTATAGGTTGAAGAACACGGCTAACTTCTTCCCTCACAGTCTGTTCAAGGCGTTCACTTCTCGGAGAGGATTAACCACTTCAGGTGCTGAGAAAACCTTTTGAAACTCTTCTCTAACGATGCGGCGAATTAAGCCGGCCAAGTCGTCTGAGTCGTTAACACACGAAATGGGCATTACGTTTGACAACCTGGCGAATTTCGTACGGTCGATCCTGCGCTGTTTGACGGTTGCCAGATGACGGCAATATTTCAGGATCTCATTTACCGTCTGTATGTCTTTCACCACCAATACCTGGTATGTGTCCTCCGAAATTCCCTTTATAATGTGAGCAACTATCTCACCTTCTTCCATGCGAAGGTTCACCTGGTGGCAGAGACTAAGAATCTCCTGGATGTATGACTCGCTGGATTCCTAGTCCTTCTGTGATCTTGACTTCAGAACTTCCTCGACACGTCGAGCAGAATCCTCCTGCAGTCCGAACACACCGCGGAATGCGTCTTCAAAGCTTCTCCACGAGTTGAGTGATTTTCGTTATTATCAAACCACCTTCCAGCAGTTCCGTTCAAGTAAAAGACGACGTAGGCAAGCTTCATGGTCTCGTTCCATCTGTTTTACTTCGACACTCTCTCGTACTCCTTCAACCACTGTCCAGGGTTTATATTTCCATCTCCAGAAAAGATAGATGAATCTCGTTGGCGCTGACAAGGGAGGTAGGATCCGCTAACAGTAGGTCTGTGGTCGTCTTCCATTTTTTTCGTTGTGACAAAGGTTCAAAAATTGATTCACGTCCCTGTAGACGTCGACTTCTTCGAAGTTCCGTCACGTTACCCAGCGTCTCCGCCAAAATATGTCGCGGAGATAAATAAAGCATGGGAAAATTTGGGAATAAATAATTTATTATTAAGGGTATTTACCTTTTAGTTCTCCAATAAAATTATATACAAGCGGTATTTATAGGGAGAGAGAGTCAGATAATATAACAACTTATCCCAAGGTAAAGATAATAATAATGAGAGTAGTCAGCCACTGAGGTGTCCCGTTTTCCTTATTTGCCGATAAGATTCCGAGAACCCCTCAGACCTGTGGTCGTCCCCCGGAGTCCAGGGATAATTGACAGGTGTCCCATGGAGCTACTTGTGGCCGGAGTTGCAGAGCTACTTGACAATATTTTCAGACATTTGGGTTGTCAGGGTGGCCGGAAACAGACAAATTTCCAAATTGAGTTTCAAAATATGAGATTAAATTTTAATATGCTTCCAGACCACATATAAGTATGGAATTTTGAACACTCGCTCAGTCCAACGAACAATGCAAGCGTACAGACTACAGGGGGGTCGGGGGTAGCCAGGAACGAACCAATTTCTATGTTTCTATTTGAATCTTTGGTTTTACACTATTATCATATAGGAAACCTTTGGGAGTTGCGAATTGACTTTTTAAAGATTGTTCAACACCATAAACAAGTTAGATATCCGAATATTCAGGTTCATATCTAAAACCCCTTTGGAATTACAGGCAAAAATTTGCTGAAATTCAATAAATATATTAATTTTCTGTTATGATTCAATAATCTAATTTCAATTGCATATCAAGCATATATTTATATTCAATAAATATGTATATGGTGTTATGTTATAATATGTTATCATATATTTCACGATACAGGTATAAATAGTTTTTCCTTTTTCAATCAATCATTTGTTAATTTTAACTATAAATATTTAATATTGAATAATCATAATCCAAATTAAATCTCTTTACCAATTAACCCCAAACAAAAATATATTGCGTGTCTGTAACTTTGTGATATAATTCACAATAAATGCAAGTGTACAAATTACCAGAGATACGGGTTGTTTTGCACGATATTATCTCAAAAACAGGTGGGAGTAGCGACTTGAATTCTTCTGCATACAGCAGTATTCCGGGAAATGAACTAGCAAACCAAAGAACTATGCCTATGGAACTTTCTAACTTATAAACGCTCTTTCAAAATCTTTCCATAAAGATTTGTCCACAATAAAATAAATCCGCTAACCCAGAATCTATGGATAGACCTATGCATTATGGATTATACAACTAACAATGTTAGGAGATTTACAGCCACGTCAAGAATATTATTGATCTCCATCCTTCAAGGAATCTAACATGAGTGCACATAAACAACCATCCTAACTGGCCATGGCCAAGCAAAGCATACAACGCGATATTTTGAAACAGGACCTTATTTAACCCAACTGATAGAATTAAATCCAAACAGTAGACAATCTCCTCTTCATCTGCTCAACTTTCTGATAACAAAGATTTCGAATGGCCACTCTCCTATGAATTATAAATCTCAACCTCTGGCATCAATGAAAAATTCCCTAGAAAAATATCTACTTGACATTACCTTGTACTTCTACACCCATGGTAAATATAAACAAAAAGACTTAAGTCTTACACTTAAGACTGACAACACGAGTAGTTAGAGAGATCTTTTGAAGTTTTAAGAAAACCTGGATTAATATTACACACACATATATATTATTTATAAAATCTATATTCTAATATATCATAATCTGTGAATTGGGTTTTATATAGATAATAATACTGAGTTTGATACTCATATTCAAATATTTTGATGAGATTCCTTATATATTGTAACTTCTAATTCTGTTTTGTAAATTCACGACTGAAATTTAATTCTAAATAATTAAAAAATAAAAATAAAATAAAAAAAAACTTTAATTTATATACACTAAAAAGGAGAAATTGAATATATTTTATCTTCTGCCATTGAGCAATTAGATGTATCTGTGTGTAAATAAAAGCGGCGGGGGACGATCATATTTGTGAAAAAAACACTTGTGAAAATTTAGCAAACACATATAAAAATCTAGTGACATATAAAAATCGCTAATCAGTTGCTATACATATTAAATCACATTAAGTTATAATTTCATGATTATTGTCCCCGCCGCTTTTATTTTCACTCAGATACATCTAATTGCTCATGGCAGAAGATAAAAAACATATTTTATTTTTCCTTTTTAGTGCATTAAAAAAATATATATATATTTATTTTTGTTATTATTATTACTGTCCTTTGAATATTCCATAACCTAAAGTTTGAGAACATCTTCTAAAATGTTCATTTAATCCCGCGATGTTTTGTAGGTTACTGCTACATCCCTATATACAGGGTGATCCAAAATCTTGCACAACATTAAAAATTAATAACTCCGCGAATATTTGCGCTAGAGCAATGCGGTAAATACCATTGTGTTCAGGATGCAAAGGGATTTTAGGGCAAATAATTAAAAATTCTAAATTAATTTTAGTTAGAATTGATTCACTAGATTGCGCACTATCAGAATCAGAGATTCAGCGGCCAAATTGTTTGATAAATTGAAAAATACACTGCGTGACATTGAAAATAGAACACCAAGAAATAGTGGCCAGAAAGTGATGAAACTCGGCAGACAGAGAGAGACAGGGACGAACAATAAGTGATCTTTATTTCAAAATGATAGTCATAATACAGAGCGAGAACGGCGTCGGCTTAGTAGCAAGTAGGACCACCGCGGACGGCGATGCACGCAGCAACACGTCTAGGTAGAGAGTCAATCAGAGTACGGATGGCGTCCTGAGGGATGGCTCTCCATTCCCTCTCAACCATTTGCCACAGTTCGTCTTCTGAACGCGGCTGTGGCAAGGCATGCAAACGGCGTCCAATGATGTCCCAGACGTGCTCGATTGGTGAGAGATCAGGAGAGTACGGTGGCCAGGGAAGCATCTGTACATCTTGCAGCGCTTGTTGGCTAATGCGAGCAGTGTGCGGTCGGGCGTTATCCTGCTGATAAAGGGCATTGGGTACCCCCTGAAGGTAGGGGAGTGTCACCGGTCGCAGCACATCATCAACGTATCGTTGGGCCGTCATAGTGCCCTGAATACGAAGTAAAGGTGACCTGGAATCATACGCGATTGCGCCCCAAACCATGATTCCACGTTGTCGCACGGTGGGGCGTTCCACAATTGCTGCCGGATTGGATCTTTCTCCACGTCGACGCCACACGCGTACACGGCGACTATCACTGGACAAGCAGAAACGCGACTCATCTGAGAACACGACCCTGTGCCATTCCGTCATCCACGTCGATCTAGCCCGGCACCATTCCAAACGTTGGCGCCTATTCGGTGGGGTCAATGGCAGTCTTCTTAGCTGACGGCATGAGTGCAAGCCATTAGCAACCAATCGACGGGAAATGGTTCTGGTCGAGATGGAATGATCCAGGATGTCTTGCACATGTTGCAGGATGGCGGTACAAGTGGCTTGTGGGGCCGCCACTGCTTGTCGAAGGATACGCCGATCCACACGTGCTGACGTCACTCTGGTTGCACCGACATTCCTATAAATTGCCACATTTCCTTGTTCCAACCATCTACTCCACAGTCGGTGCACCGTGGACGCACCAAGGTGTGTATCAGCTGCGATTTGACGTATGGACCAACCTGCCCTTTTCAGTCCGATCACCATGCCCCTCGTAAAAGCGTCTGTCTGCTTGAACTGCCTCCGTTTACGATGACCTGGCATTCTCTGTTATTACACGTGTCTTTTGACACAAGAACAAAATTTCTACAATGATTTTCCTTGAAGAAATAACGACACGAATACTGTCCTTTCTGCAAGTTCCTTCCCTTATATATTACTCCATGTGCGCACGAGAGCTGCGCATTTTACATCATTTGCATAACTCGGTTAGGCGCGTCTACCCTGAAATTTGCATAATTTTCTGACCACTATTTCTTGGTGTTCTATTTTCAATGTCACGCAGTGTATAACTGATCGACACGTATTTTTCCTTTTTGAATACCAGGAAAGAACACCAATAATATCAAATGATAAATAAATAAACACCATTTCGTCAAAGGTAGAAGAATTGGATGACGATTTTTAAATGCAATCCGAGATATGTAAAATAGGTAAATGCAAATTAGGACATGTGGCAAAAAAAATTGATATTTTAATTGCTGTTTGCTGGAATACTCTCAGCGATTTGAATTTCGAAGAAAATAAATCTCTAATTTTTTAATTCAACTCTCTCTCAGTATCGATTATATTTATTTTAATTCATTTGAAAAATATTTATCTATCTCTGATAATTTATTTTACTCTGTAATGCCGTCACTACAGGATAAAACACTCTTGGTGAATTTTTTAAATTGCTATTCAGAATCTGCCACTGAAGCTTTACGAGCGTTTCGTACCTTTAAAGGTATTCGGAGCGGTAAAGGACCCATGAGTTGCTACTCTCTATAAGGCGAATGATAAAATATTTTGAGAAGACTGGATCTCTGGAAGCAAAACCTCGGAGTGGAAGACCTACGACATGCAAGTCAGTGGTTGCTACGGTTTCGCCGAATGTTGAAGCTATTGAAACATTATCCACGTATGGAGAAGTAAGTGCTCGACAAGTTTCTCGACAAACGGGGATTTCGCATGGAAGAGTTTGGAGAGCATTAAGGATATTTCTTAAAAAATATCCGTAAAGAATTCAAAGATTCCACGAGCTAAAAGTCGGCGATTTTGAGTAGCGTCAAGAATTCGCTGCGTGGGTTTTCCGGCAAATTAATATTGATGAAAACTGACTATCGAATGTTCTGTGGAGCGATGAAGCTCACCTTACTCTAAACGGAGAAGTTAACACTCAAAACAGCCGCATTTGGGAAAGAGAAACCCTAGGAATTTACAGAAATGCCATTTAATCAGCCCAGAGTTACAGTTTCGTGTAGGTTCACTTCTTCTTTTATTATTGGACCATATTACTTTAAAGAAATCAATTGAAGAATTTTGAAACCGTCTCTGCAACTGGTGAATGTTATGTTCAACTTTCGAGATAAAAGGTATTCCCATATTGTAAGGACAGACAATCACTAATCGAAATAACATTCATGCAAGATGGAGGGCCTCCTCATATCTCCCGCGTAGCCAAACAATTGCTGAAGGATACGTTCGGTGAAGATTGTGTGATAAGTCGCCACTTTATACACCAGTGGCCTCCAAGATCACCAGACTTGACGCCTTGCAATTTTTGGCTATGGGGGTACATTAAGCCGCGTGTTTATCGATGCCGGCCTCCCACATTGGCCATGTTGAAGGTTTCTATCAGACGGCTTCTATTTCAACTGACATGTTATTTAATGCTGTCCATTCTGTCATCTATCGTCTGCAGGCGGTGTTTAAGAATGAAAGGCGTCACATTGAGAAAGGATTGTGACCTAATACTAAAAAGAAGGCAGTTACCTCATGTGTTATATAAGCTGTCATGTATTATATTATCTACCAATATTTTGCAGCTCTTTGTGTTGGGTTATGGGGATAATAAATACTGTCCTCAAATCTTGACTCTTTTTTTTTTTCGTCATTTGCTCACATCTTATATTATGTCGTGCAGACCAAAGTGTTATAACTTCTTGAATAACACTGGTGCACACAATTTTACCCCTTATGTTTGGTTTATCGCTTTTCGCTCATTAGAACAAATAGTATAAGGAATATTATCTGTACACCCCTAACTTTAAAAATTTTGCGCAAAAATAATAATACAAAATGATTTTACTACCACGTTATTCAACACAAAAGGTCAATCTAGGAATTAGTTTTATTAATGGAGACACATTTTTAATATTTTGTACAGTATAATAAGGAATGATAACATTTGACAAGCTCATAGGATATTTGGAATAAAGTACGACAAATATATTTTGTCACCCCCCTCTTTATTCAACTTGTTGGATCATGACAAATTTCCAGTTAAATAGTCAAGTGTCTAAATATATGTCAAGAAACTATACATTTTTCATAGCAATAAATCTAATTAGTAGTGCTATCATTGTATTAACATATCAAAAAATTGTGTATTGATTTCAGGAGTGTTTTTCAAACATTCAATCTAATTCACAAAACCGTATCTAAAATATATATATTTTTTTGCATGAATCATGAAAATTTCTCTTATAGAATTGTAAATAGTTATAAAACGAAGAGAAAATTTTTTTTAATATACATGGGCTACAAGCTTTCGAAGGGCGTACCCGTCGAAGGGCGTGAAGCCCGAAAGCTTGTAGCCCATGTATATTAAAAAAAATTTTTCTCTTCGTTTTATAACTATTTATATATTTTTTGCATTTTCCTATTTTACATATCTCGGATTGCATTTAAAAATCGTCATCCGATTCTCCTACTTTTGGCGAAATGGTGTTTTATTAATTTATCATTTGATATTATAAGGGTCCTTTCCAGGAATTCAAAAAGGAAAAATAAGCGTCGATCAGTTATATTTTCATTTTATCAAACAATTTGGCCGCTGAATCTCTGATTCTGGTATCTAGCGAATAAAATTGTAACTAAAATCAATTTCGAATTTTTCATCATTTGCCCTAAAAATTCCCATTGCATCCTGAACACAATGGTTATTACTGCATTGCTCTAGCGCAAATATTCGCGGAGTTATTAATTTTTAAAGTTGTGCAAGACTTTTGGATCACCCTGTATATGTCTATTGAACATGAATAACATTATAACTTATCGAACTTGATGTATATTTATGCAGAAGTATAGCTGAAAGAAGTTCTAGGAACATGTTTCAAATTTGATCTCTAACCGGTATTTCTAGAATCGCGTATAATATTTTTTCTATTGAAAGCCTCCATGTTGTGGGTTTTTCTCTCTGGGAAGTAAGCGACTGATTTTACTGTAAGCTCACCACGTGTCTACACATGTAGAAGGCAATTTGACATTTGCATCTACAAGTGTGCCAGAGTCCCGTTCAGGATACGTGCACGGGACTCCTGCTCACTCTCAGATATAATTTTGGTGGTTGAAAAGGGAGAGCTCCAAATCTCGTAGTTTTATAATAAACAAACTTATTAGGAAAGTTTATATAAAAGAAGGTACCTGGATCTGTAAAGAAAACCAATTTATTTCTCAAAAAAAAAAAAAGATCCAGGTACGCCCTTTTATATAAACTTAATTGACGGGTCGCATTTTGAATCAAATTATTACGAAAGGTTTTGATCTTTTTTATAAAAGTATATATTGCAATTTTCCTACATATCTACACATGTAGATAGGAGTTAAAATTTTACATTTACAAATACGCCCAGAACCCCGTTTGATTACTTGCCTTCACTAGTGGAGTTTGATTATTACATGAATCAGGTGCCATTTTAGCAATTTATTTTTTCAGAAAAAAGTGCCCAAAGCGGGATTCGATCCCGGGGCGTCACTGCCTAAAATCGATGGTTTGTAACCCTCGACCACCGATCTCATAGTAAAAGATTTGGTTTTATTTAAATTTAGAAGCACAACGGATATTTAAAGACTTAAACATGGAAACAATTCGTGAAAAGTAAAAACGAGACCTTCCCCACAATCAGATTTGGAATAAGTTGACAGATTTTCCCTATTTCTGCATACATGCCGCTGAGCCGATGTTTTCTTAAGCTCTTCACGAAGGATTGACACATAAGTTTATTCTTTTTCTTTCTGAGCCCTACTTTACTTGTGTAATAGGCTTACAGGACGTCCTGTTGTACATCCTTCCACTGGACTGGGTTCTCAGCCTGTGCGCTGTGAGACTAGATGTTCGCATTGTTACAGCAGTGTCATGGAAACACAATCCTCTATTAATGAATGAATACATATTGTCGCGGAGATACATAAAGCAAGGGCAAAATTGGGGATACTTAATTTATTATAAAGGGTATTTACCTTTTAGTTCTCCAATAAAAATTATTTACAAGAGGTATTTAAGGGAGAGAGATAACTACTTATCCCAAGGTAAAGATAATAATAATGAGCGACGCCAGCCACCAAGGGGTCCCGTTTTCCTTATTTGCAGATCAGCTTCCGAGAACCCCTCACACCTGTGGTCCCCCCCGGGGTCCAGGGATGATTGACAGGTATCCCATCTGGATGGAGCTTCTTGACATTAATCCCTCTTTACCCGCTGATTAGCTTGTCTCAGCCCTTGTTCTGGAAGGAAATCTATCACGGCTTGTGTTCCCCAGCAGAATGGAATGTTGTTCTTCAGGGTCCAGGTAGGGCTTCATCCGAATGACATGGACGATATCCTTGACTTTCCGTGATCGGGGAGACGGGTCCACGGGCTCAACTCTATACGTAACTTCTGAAAGCTTCTTGGTCATCTTGTAGGGACCGAAGTATCTCTTCAGTAGCTTTTCTGAGAGTCCTACCTTTCGGATGGGAGTAAAAACCCACACAAGATCATCTTTCTGGTAATAGACTGGAGTATGTTTCTGGTCGTAAAGTCTACGGTCTTTCGCCTGTGATTGTAGAAGGCGTGATCGGGAGAGTTGACGCGCTTACTCAGCTCTGGTCACAAGTTATCCAACGTAGTCGTCAGAGATCTCATCTGGTAGGTAAGGTAGTACGGCATCGATGTAGGTCTCGGCCTCGCGGGCGTGGACAAGAAAGAACGGAGTGTAGCCGGTCGCCTCCTGTTTAGCAGTGTTGTAAGCAAAAGTTACGTAGGTTAAAACTTGGTCCCAGTCCTTCTGCTCAACACCTGTGTACATGGACAACATATCTCCCAGAGTTTTGTTGAACCTTTCAGTCATGCCGTTGGTCTGGGGATGATAGGCCGTTGTAAATCTGTGCACAATTCCACACAGAGCATTGATCTCTTTTATTACTTGAGAAATGAAATTTCTTCCGCGATCTGTTATCATTTCTCTAGGAGCTCCATGCTTCAAGATAAAATCTTTAACCAGGAACCTAGCTGTTTCGATTGCTCCTCCGTCTGGGATCGCTTTCGTTATGGCATACCTTGTCATATAATCGGTGCACACAATGATCCAACGGTTTCCATCTTTAGAAACTGTAGTCCCCCCCGGGGTCCAGGGATGATTGACAGGTGTCCCATCTGGATGGAGCTTCTTGACAATATAAAAAGATCAAATGATATCAAAAAACCTTTCGCAATAAATTTATTTATTTATTATAAAACACCAGGAAAGCTCGAGGTGTTTTATAGTAAAGAAACATATTGCGAAAGGCTTTTGATCTTTTTTTAAATCTTTCTATGAAAGTATATTGCAATCTACTTATATATTTGCCTTATTCTGTCTGTTTGTTTGTCTGTTTGTTTGTCTGAAGCTCACGGATGGGATTTTTCATAACCATCGGTGGTTCAGTGGTAGAATGCTCGCCTGCCACGCGGGCGGCCCGGGTTCGATTCCCGGCCGATGCATTTTTTTTTTTTTTTTACAATTTTTAAAACTCATTTATATATTATACAAGAATGACATCAACGGCGCCAATTTATAATTGTAACGAATAGTATTTGAATAAAAGCATTTAATCGGGTAAAACCCGGGCGTTGCCCGGGTCATTCGTATATAATAATTGTATAAACGAATGCAAGACAAAATCACCGCGAATGTTTCTTTTTTTTAAGGCAATTTCTTTTTAAGGCAATTATCGTTATTTATCGTTAATTTTTGTTTCGATTTTATTGAAAAAAAAAAAACGATATGGTGCCTTTAAAAAATGATCTTTATTACTATGCAGTTTTCTATTTAGTCAATATACCTAAGTTCATGTTGCAAATGTAATTATCTCTATCGATTTAGTAGGTGAAATGCAAAAAAAAAAAATCGACATGATGAAATCTTTATGAAAATTCACATTTTTATTTTTATATTTTCAAGACACACACAGTTTGGGGCGGGACGTTTCACAAGAGAGACATCCACGGCGCCAATTTATAATTGTAACGAATAGTATTTTAATTAAAACATTTTAAAAACACACAGTTTGGAACGGGACGTTTCACAAGAGTGACATCCATGGCGCCAATTTATAATTGTAACGAATAGTATTTGAATTAAAACGTTTTTAAAATATATACGCACTCGGGTAAAACCCGGGCGTTGCCCGGGCCATTCGTCTAGTATTCTTATATTTGACAATGATTCAATTATAATTCTATATGATCTAGCTATCCAGATCAAAACAACACACACATCAACACACACAACACAAAACAAACACAATTAAATGGAGTGAAATATTCCAGTTGGAGATTTTCAAATAAAACTTTTGCTAATAGGAAGCCATTCTTGGATAACAATTCATCCAGGATAAATTGACCCTAAAGGGTTAAGCGAACTGAAGGTTTACGTTTCGAGAAAAAGGAAAACTTTATGTAAAATTTACTAAAACACATTTCTGATGAACAACAAATGCTTATATGATTCTCGGATTCTGCCAAAGCTTTTTAGCATAAAAGAAGAAAATATATGTGCTCCCCAAAACAGTAAATTCAGAATTTTTCGAAATCAAAGGCAGCTAGCTATACGTTAACGGATAGTTCTTCCTATCAACATGAATGCTTATTTAGGAAAAAAAGAACAATCTAATAACTGAATTATCTAATATTGGGGACAAAATATATGGGGCAGATTTGGCTAAGATTCTTTTATGTGGTTTGTAAGAAGAATGAGACAATGTTGTATCAGCTATTTGCAATCTGCCTGAGTCCGAACTTTACTAGTGCAACTATATATATTTTTTATTTATATGAGTTTATATATATGTATAGAAGCGCGCTAATAAAATTATAAAATGAAGAGATACTTATTCTGAATTGTGTTCTTAACTCCAATTTTTCAAATTTTATTCAAATGTGACGATGAGTTAATTTAAAGAAGTATATCGAATGTAATAAAGGTTGCAAAACACTGGACTAGGTGTAAGACTATAGTTGAATCCCAAAAAACAGATTTAAAGTTTTCTCTAAGCTAAAAAAGCAATAATTGTTAAAATTTCCGAAGCATTGCTCCATTGACCATTTCTGTGACTGAATATTGTGCCAGTTGTAGAGAAATGACGCCGTGGAGAACATCGGTGAAAGATGAGAGGTGAATCGTGTGGAGGATTTGCCATTTTAAAGAAGACAAACACAAATTGTAGCTGTTCCTTCAGAATATTCTATTTGAAAATATTTGTAAATCATCGCTTTTGAGATCAGTAGTAATTAGCTGTAATTTCTCGACTGATAATACGTGAACTTTTTGTCATCAATTCTGAACATTGTACAACATTTTTAAACCGTAGACTAGATAAACTAAATAAACAACATCATATAGTTTACCTGTCCGGCATTCATATTTATTTTAGAAAATAGACACTTCGGTCAGTTAAAGTTTTATTTTCCCAAGGTTTCAACAAAAATATTTTTTCTTCGTCAGGAGAAATGAAAATAAAGCCTTTAGCAAGGCGTTAAAAATTGTTCTGAGGTTGCAAGGGCGTTCCCACGCGATTTTTCAAATTTAGTACATATTTAGAAAATAAAACTTTAACTGGCCGAAGTGTCTATTTTTTGAAGAAATAAATAAACAACAGTTTTAAAGATAATATTATATTTGATATAGAAAATGTCCGATGTACGGGGTATAATGCTACCTACATAGGTGAAACAGGCCGGTCCATTAGAGTTCATATGACGGAACACACCAAAGAAATATAAGAAATAAAAATTCCTTCTTTATGAACTTAAGAAACTGGCAATAGATTAATTTTGGAAGACGCCACATGCCACTGCAACAAAATACAGCTGCTCCTTATGGTTTCCTGAAAATTCAAAAAATGGGCATTTAAGGCCTTATTTGCGTAATTACGATAAACCGGTGAAAAAAAAATATAAATATGATTGTGAATTATCAGGAAATTCCCCTTATATTTTTAATATCATCATCGAACCTTTCTGATATTTTTTCATGTTTTTCCACATTTTTACCGTATTTTTTAAGGCAAAAACAAATCAAAATTTACAATATACCAGACATACAAAGAAGAAAGTTTACAGAGAGTTGCAGAATATAAATATAAAACTAAAATAATTTTTTGTTACAATATTATAAATAAAAAGGGCATTTCCTGACCGCTCACGCTTAAACATTTTTAACGCCTTGCCAAATGCTTTATTTTTATTTATTTCTCCTGACGAAGACAAAGAGCACATTCAAAGAGCTGCATGTGGCTCGCGAGCCGCAGTTTGCCGACCCCTTGGATAGGCCAAGAATGGCAGTGAGGGAATGCAAGCCTCCCAACTAATCCCCTTTTAGCGGCGATCCGTCAACTAGATCAATATTTAGATGGCGTGTAAACATGCTAGGGTGAAACACCTCCCTGACATCATGTCGGTCAACTAGCCCCAATGTTTGGCAAATATTTTATCCATGAAATATCTCTCTTCAATCTCCTTCTCTGGAGAAGTCTACAGTTTTTATCTATTCGCTGTCCTTCTCTATAACTTTCTTGAAGATAGACGTGGCATGGTTAGGGTTCATATTTATTTATCAATACACTTGTGGCAATGAATTATTTTATTTCATGTTATTTTTTTTCTCGGCCAATATTGTAATCGTCGCCATATATAAATATATATAAAACATAGAGAAACGTTAGAATTAAGATAACGATAATTTCCCTATTCGATATAGAAGAAAAAAACATATAAAACGATCTTTTGAATAATAAGTTTTTCTTTTTTTTCTTTAAGACCAAATGTTGGACCAGGTATGTTAATCGGGAGGTTGATACCTAACTGTCATGTTTGGAACTGTCCATATAATATTGTCTCTGTTCAAGGGAAGCCCCATTACCACAGCGC
>CP092872.1:60748869-60829634 GCA_030710605.1 Cordylochernes scorpioides
TCAAGAACTTATTTGTCCATCATTACCGACTTCTGTCAGTTCGGACTGCTCAGGAAGGCTTCGAGAGGTCGTCGATTTTCCACAAATCCTAATTATCGGAATGGGGTGGTTTCTCTAGTCCGATCGAAGACTTTCTTTCCCATCAAAATTCAAAACTGGTTGCACGCTGTACCAAGCGCATTACTATGTCCGGAAATGACGTTAAAAGCTGATGCAGAAGTTATACATTTTATTTTTTCATTAGGTGTGTGTAGAAGGTATAATACAAATTGTGTTTTTGACTTACCGTCGAATATGAAGAAGTCCGTTTTATTTTACCGCTGATTGGCTCTCTCCTTCGCGCCATCAAGATTACGCATATGCAGTTCATTTCCTTTATGGCACCATGGTGAGTGAACAAGAATAGTGAGCCAAATTTTGTGGAATTGTGCTCGCCAAGTGTTGTAAAATATAAGCGGCGATATTGGCGTTAATTATGGTTTGTTTACCAAAGAATCTAAAGAAATATTTTATCCAATCTGAATAAATCTCGTTACTTATAAAGAAATTGCCTATCATCAGTTTTAAATTAAATATTTAAACGGTTTCTAGTTTAATCATACTCGAATTTCTATCTATCCGTCTTATATATAAAATAAATAATCAACAATACAGGAGATATCACCTCCAATCAGAGACGACCTTCAAGAGATACCACCTCCAATCAGAGACGACCTTCAAGAGATACCACCTCCAATCAGAGACCACCTTCAAGAGATACCACCTCCAATCAGAGACCACCTTCAAGAGATACCACCTCCAATCAGAGACGACCTTCAAGAGATGCCACCTCCAATAAGAGACTACCTCCAGAAGAGACCAGGAGAGTAACATATTTCATAACTCTCTCTTATAAAAATCAATTGGATCAAATCACGAAATAAATAATTTCATTATCATTAATTTAAATGTTTTAAATTCTATACGAGATAATGAATCTATCACTAGTCGATGTTGTGTGCTCGATTTATAATTAATTTGCAGACGAAAGCTAAATAATTCCACAGAAACTTCGATGAGGGGTAGATCCAGTGCGACCAGATTAATAATCAGCTTTAACACTTGCCCTCGAGTCAATAAAGAGTTAGACAGAAATAAAGAAAATTGACAAATTCTTCAATCAGGGAGTTTCATAAATAAACAACAATTGGTAACACGGCGTTGTTTATGTCCGCAGGCGATATATATAAAAAGTAGAAAGAAGGCATCACACAAACTTTGTGTTTCAGTTAATGGGAAAGTTGACACAATCAGTACGTGGTCAGATTTTATAAAAGTCACAAAAAATAAATAAATAAAGTCTTATATTTTCAAACACACACTTAATATTCCAATCATTCTCGATTCGATTTGTAGTGAATATTTTCAGCTAAGAAGCAGGCATTTGGTTAGAAAATATTCTTGGGGAAGATATTGAAATTTCAACTAGGGACATATACTTGGATCTAGTTGTTGTTGTCGTGTGTGTGTGTCTGATCAAGAGCCTCAGATGTCACCATATACCTCTCTCACAGCAGTCGCAATGTCAACTATCTTGGGTGTGTAAAGCTGCTGTTCTGGGTACATGTCAATTTTCTGTTGTTGTCGTGTCCAATGAAGAGCCTCAGATGTCCCCATGAATCTTTATCAAAGCAGTCGCAATGTCAACTATCTTGGGTGTGTAAATCTGCTGTTCTGGGTACATGTCAATTTTCTGTTGTTGTCGTGTCCAATAAAGAGCCTCAGATGTCTCCATGAATCTTTATCAAATAATTCGCAATGTCAACTATCTTGGGTGTGTGAATCTGCTGTTCTGGGTACATGTCAATTTTATATTGTTGTTGTTGTGTCCAGTGAAGAGCCTCAGATGTCTCCATGGATATCTATCACAGCAGTCGCAATGTCAACTATCTTGGTTGTGTAAAGTTGCTGTTCTGGGTCCATGTCAATTTTATATTGTTGTTGTTGTGTCCAATGAAGATCCTCAGATGTCCCTATGCATCTCTTTCACAGCAGTCGCAATGTCCTCTATCTTGGATATGTAAAACTTCAGTTCTGGGTACATGTTAATTTTACGTTGTTGTCGTGTCCAATGAATAGCCTCAGATGTCTCCATGCATCTCTATCATAGCAGTCGCAGTGTCAACTATCTTGGGTGTGTAAAGTTGCTGTTCTGGGTCCATGTCAATTTTCTGCAAGGTTGCGACCATTGCTGGGCATGGGAATATGTGAGTAGGTACTAGTTCCAACCAGGACATTTGTTGCATGTCCTATAGGTGATTTTAGAATATAGTAAACTACTCATAATAAAAAAGTAAAAAGAGAATTATAATAAAGAGTTTGAGATTTTGAAAGAACCTAGGTTCTAGAGAATATCAAGACATACGGTTACACCAGGTTTGAGTACAAGAGATAGAGAGCGAAGAAGAGAAAAAACCTTCATTATAACGATAGAAACACTAACTTCATACCACACGGTTTTTCTACCGGTGTAACTCCAATGAAAGTTAATAGATAGACGAATTTATATATGGGATATATCATTTACATATATCTAAAATAGAATATGATTTTATCTAATCTTAAGTTATAATGAAAGTTTTTTCTTCTTCGCTTTCTATCTCTTGTACTCAAACCTAATGTAACGGTAGCCTATGTTTTGGTATTTTATTATAAAAAGGTGTACAATGCGGGATTCGATTCCGGTTCATGGCTGTAGGAAACCGACGGATTATACAGCCGGCAACCTCCCTGTTCTTAATTAATAATTTACCTTCATCACTATATTCTTTATTTATAGCTAATTTGTGAATAGCCTATTTTGCATATAACCTTAATATGCAGAAAAAGGGTATTCACAAATTAGCTGTAAATAGAGAATATAGTGATGAAGGGAAATAATTAATTAAGAACAGGGAGATGGCTGGCCGTATAAACCGTCGGTTGCCAACAGCCATGAACTGGGTTCGAATCCCGCTTTGGACACTTTTTCTGTGACCAATCTGTTCATATTATTCATTGTAAATAACATAAGCTAGGTTGCTCTTACCAAAACATAGGCTACCGTTACATTAGGTTTGAGTACAAGAGATAGAAAGCGAAGAAGAAAAAACTTTCATTATAACTTAAGATTAGATAAAATCATATTCTATTTTAGATATATGTAAATGATATATCCCATATATAAATTCGTCTATCTATTAACTTTCATTGGAGTTACACCGGTAGAAAAACCGTGTGGTATGAAGTTAGTGTTTCTATCGTTATAATGAAGGTTTTTTCTCTTCTTCGCTCTCTATCTCTTGTACTCAAACCTGGTGTAACCGTATGTCTTGATATTCTCTAGAACCTAGGTTCTTTCAAAATCTCAAACTCTTTATTATAATTCTCTTTTTACTTTTTTATTATGAGTAGTTTACTATATTCTAAAATAACCTATAGGACATGCAACAAATGTCCTGGTTGGAACTAGTACCTACTCACATATTCCCATGCCCAGCAATGGTCGCAACCTTGCAGAAAATTGACATGGACCCAGAACAGCAACTTTACACACCCAAGATAGTTGACACTGCGACTGCTATGATAGAGATGCATGGAGACATCTGAGGCTATTCATTGGACACGACAACAACGTAAAATTAACATGTACCCAGAACTGAAGTTTTACATATCCAAGATAGAGGACATTGCGACTGCTGTGAAAGAGATGCATAGGGACATCTGAGGATCTTCATTGGACACAACAACAACAATATAAAATTGACATGGACCCAGAACAGCAACTTTACAGGCATCACACAAACTTTGTGTTTCAGTTAATGGGAAAGTTGACACAATCAGTACGTGGTCAGATTTTATAAAAGTCACAAAAAATAAATAAATAAAGTCTTATATTTTCAAACACACACTTAATATTCCAATCATTCTCGATTCGATTTGTAGTGAATATTTTCAGCTAAGAAGCAGGCATTTGGTTAGAAAATATTCTTGGGGAAGATATTGAAATTTCAACTAGGGACATATACTTGGATCTAGTTGTTGTTGTCGTGTGTGTGTGTCTGATCAAGAGCCTCAGATGTCACCATATACCTCTCTCACAGCAGTCGCAATGTCAACTATCTTGGGTGTGTAAAGCTGCTGTTCTGGGTACATGTCAATTTTCTGTTGTTGTCGTGTCCAATGAAGAGCCTCAGATGTCCCCATGAATCTTTATCAAAGCAGTCGCAATGTCAACTATCTTGGGTGTGTAAATCTGCTGTTCTGGGTACATGTCAATTTTCTGTTGTTGTCGTGTCCAATAAAGAGCCTCAGATATCTCCATGAATCTTTATCAAAGAATTCGCAATGTCAACTATCTTGGGTGTGTGAATCTGCTGTTCTGGGTACATGTCAATTTTATATTGTTGTTGTTGTGTCCAGTGAAGAGCCTCAGATGTCTCCATGGATATCTATCACAGCAGTCGCAATGTCAACTATCTTGGTTGTGTAAAGTTGCTGTTCTGGGTCCATGTCAATTTTATATTGTTGTTGTTGTGTCCAATGAAGATCCTCAGATGTCCCTATGCATCTCTTTCACAGCAGTCGCAATGTCCTCTATCTTGGATATGTAAAACTTCAGTTCTGGGTACATGTTAATTTTACGTTGTTGTCGTGTCCAATGAATAGCCTCAGATGTCTCCATGCATCTCTATCATAGCAGTCGCAGTGTCAACTATCTTGGGTGTGTAAAGTTGCTGTTCTGGGTCCATGTCAATTTTCTGCAAGGTTGCGACCATTGCTGGGCATGGGAATATGTGAGTAGGTACTAGTTCCAACCAGGACATTTGTTGCATGTCCTATAGGTTATTTTAGAATATAGTAAACTACTCATAATAAAAAAGTAAAAAGAGAATTATAATAAAGAGTTTGAGATTTTGAAAGAACCTAGGTTCTAGAGAATATCAAGACATACGGTTACACCAGGTTTGAGTACAAGAGATAGAGAGCGAAGAAGAGAAAAAACCTTCATTATAACGATAGAAACACTAACTTCATACCACACGGTTTTTCTACCGGTGTAACTCCAATGAAAGTTAATAGATAGACGAATTTATATATGGGATATATCATTTACATATATCTAAAATAGAATATGATTTTATCTAATCTTAAGTTATAATGAAAGTTTTTTCTTCTTCGCTTTCTATCTCTTGTACTCAAACCTAATGTAACGGTAGCCTATGTTTTGGTATTTTATTATAAAAAGGTGTACAATGCGGGATTCGATTCCGGTTCATGGCTGTAGGAAACCGACGGATTATACAGCCGGCAACCTCCCTGTTCTTAATTAATAATTTACCTTCATCACTACATTCTTTATTTATAGCTAATTTGTGAATAGCCTATTTTGCATATAACCTTAATATGCAAAAAAAGGGTATTCACAAATTAGCTGTAAATAGAGAATATAGTGATGAAGGGAAATAATTAATTAAGAACAGGGAGATGGCTGGCCGTATAAACCGTCGGTTGCCAACAGCCATGAACTGGGTTCGAATCCCGCTTTGGACACTTTTTCTGTGACCAATCTGTTCATATTATTCATTGTAAATAACATAAGCTAGGTTGCTCTTTCTGAGCGGTACCTAATGCTGTTATTTTGGAACAGGAATTAAGAACAGGAGCATTGTTCGCTTTCTAGGAATACAGTACTTAATGGCGCCTGTATTAAAGATGGAGGTTGCTTGCTCGGCTTTATTTTTCTTTAGAAATGTAAACTATAGCGCGTATGTTTCTTTTTGAAAATCAAAACAATATTTCTACTTCTTCTCTCTCTTTTCTACAATGGTATAAAAATATATTGTAGGGCAGAAATTAAGTATATCTTAAGATGTGAAAGCATTTATTGATGACGTCAGTACGACTAGTCGACAATTATACAGCTATAGAATATTAAAAAAGCAAGCTAGAGACCACGTATGATGATATCACAAATTCCTATTATAATCTGTGTTAAAATTTGGTTGAATAATTAAATTAAAAAAAATATATTTCTTCGCCACAATATAATCGGAGAGTCTGGTTCCTCAGTGATGAACTCTACTAGCGGCTTTGTAAGTTTACGGAAGAGTAATGCTCGAGCATGTATTTCTATTTATATTTTTATGTTTCGAAAATATAGAAATCCATAAATAGTTCTTTAATTAAAAAGGCATATATTGGATCAAAATATAATTTATTTACCAATATATTTGATGTGTGTTAACTTTGTGTTGTGTTGGTCTGTGTGTGAACGCCAACCTTCAAGGTAAGATCTTGAAAAAGGTTGGCGTTCAGCCAACTGAAATATATTGCTGAATGAATTATATTTTGATCCAATATATGCCTTTTTTTATTAATTTTTATATGTATATATATTCTCTTAAAAGCCTAATTCCATATTTAGTTTGAAATATTTTGCCAGAAATTCCTCTTCAGTACCGAATTCAAAATCAGAACAGTCCAATACAAAATTAGAGCTGTATGGTATGTTGAACTGGAGAAACGGTTGGAAGGTTGGTATACCACACAGGCCAGGCTTTCCCATTAAATTAAAGATCAATTTAAACATTATTTTATATTTATATAGAAACAGACGAACTCTAGTTTATTAATAACATATGGAGCGCTAATGCAGCGCGTGCATCTTTATTCATATTCCTAATTGAAGTAAAACCTAGAACATGAGATGAACATTTAGTGATAAACATAAAGGTCTGTTAGAAGTACAAAATAGAACACGTAAACGCCATTTTGAAACGACGCAACAGGTTTTTGCGCCATTTACTAAACAATTCTATTTAACAAAAGATATAATAAAGAAATAGAAATGTTTTCCACAATAGTAACATTAGAAGTCTGGTAAGATTATCCTCTTGTAGAATAGAAAATTTTAGTTGTTGTTGTTGTTGAAAATATATTTACTAATTTCTTCTCTATCTTTACATTTCCTATATCTATTCTCTCTTGTTGCATTACCTGCATCAAAATGACTTTATTTGTCGACTATATCTACTAGAATAAACGCGTCGATAGGTTATAGGTAGACATTGATGACTAAATTGAAGTGAGCAAACACAAAATATAAAAATAAAAAATAACCTTTAAAAACTATAATAAGATAAAGATTTGGTTCACATAAGATTATTCACTGAGTTATAAATATATCTCTATGGATTCAAAAAACATAAAATATTTAAAATAGTATAGTCATGATTGTCATCTCTGTCCTTATAACGTGAAGGGGTACAAAATACAAAGGAAAGTAAATGTTTTTACTCATCCAAAACGTTCTCCTAACTCATCAAGGCTTGTAGCTAAACCCATTGAGAAACTAGAAGCCATTCGTGAAGACTCTCTGAAGACAAAAGTAAAACTTATGACCAAAATTTTACAGTGTTTCAGATAGCAGCGAACCTCAACCATTTTCTCAGCAGGAATTGAATGGCTTAACAACAGATGTGGAATTTGTGAAAGAGAGGTCGACAGACCTTATAAGCTCTAGGAAAATACTATTTATCCCCTATAACTACGTTCTAATTGTTTGAAAAGAGAGAAACAAAATTTATTCCATACCTTTCTCAATCATACTTGATTTATCATAACAATGTCCCTGGATTGATGGAGATTTTTAACATACAACCTGACATCAACGAGTGGAGCCCCTTTATAAACTCCCCAAAGATAATCTACAAGGCAGTGCTTCTGCATATTGTAATTGAATATTCTGCAATGCCATGTTCTAAAATAATGTTTTCAGGGAAAACTTTTCACACATGAATTAATAAATGCCAGAATGTTATAAATATTATATTTATCTTCAATAATATTTTAAATATTAAATTAAAAGTAAAATTTTTAAAATTATTTTGAGATTCATAGCTATATCAAATAATTCTTATTTTCTTTCGGTAATAGAGAATCACTGAAATTGGTAAAGAAAATAGTTCATATAGCTATATCTTTGTTAAACAAACTTTAATCAACAAATGTTCACAATTTTTCAAATCAATTACCTTTGCCAGAATGTGTGTAAAATCGTTTTTTTCCCTCACATAATAAAGCCTATTTTGTGAAAGATCTTCACCTTAATAAGAAAACTAGATACGATATTTGAAATCACCCCACCAAACATTATGAAATCTAATCATTGAATTCCAAGCATTTTTTCATCACTCAGATATTTAAGGCCTGTTTTCTTAATTCGAAATTTAAAAATAAATATTCTTAAGGTAAATATTGTAATCAAGTTAATTTCATATTTATTTTTAAATTTAAAAGTATTTATATAATTTTGAAAAATGAAGATAATTTATTTTCTTCTTCTACAGAGTAGGTGAAGGTATTATCTTTAAAATTGCTTGTAATAATTCAGTGAAATGAATTCTATTTGTGGACTTCAAATATCTTTATCTATGTGTATAATATTATGTAAATAATTGATTCAAGGACATACCGAAGTGAGCTCCTTTGGCCTTGGTGACGTCCAGGGGGCGTTTGGTGATACCGTGGGCCGCAGCTGGCAGACGTCGATGTTGTTCCACTTTCGCAGAGCCTTCTTTCGTGACTCCAGACTTTTGTGATAGAATAGAAATTGTGCTCTAAATGGCGTAATCTGTCGGCGCTAATTCAGGAGAGTTTACGGCCAAATAGCTTTGTCCAGGAACTCAGGAAACCCGTTCTGGTAAAGGAGGGGCTTGGGGGCTCAATCTTGTTGTTGCACCGATCTGAGAAATGTTGTAGAGCCCTTGGAAACTGAGGGTCTCATATAATGATGTCTTGGTGGATTTAGGAAGTGATTTTTACAGCATATCAATGAAATTCTGTGTGGTTTAACCTTCAGAAGTGGCTTCGTTCCAGACCATGACGTGAACTAGGGCCTCGTGTACATGCAACGTTTACTGGACGTCTTGTTCTCTGGAGGCAGCCGAAGGTAGAAGATATGAACGGCTGCAACTGGGAAATCCTCGTCTGTTCACGTCTGTCAGATAGGATAGCCTTCCCACATAACGATAAAGACGATAGCTTCACAGACCCTGGTCACTTTTCACGATACTCTGTATTCTTTCCTTAGATATCCTGGTGGCAATACGATTCATGCTGACGCCTTCATATCGGGAAAATCCTCTTTTTGATGAGTTACCATGTTAAATTTCTTTTAGAACGGCCCTATTTATAAATACTCCAAATTATTTTTGCTTCCGGGTATGTTTCACCATCCTCCTAAAGACTTTAAGGTTGAAACTGAGTCGGCGAGCAATTTCTACGGGACAATCACCTTTCAGTGAGTAAGATGAGCAATCATAGTACGATGCAAGGGCGCATAACTTAAATGTTTGAATATTTGCTTTCCAGCAACTCTATTTAGCATTAGCTTTTAGGAACAATAAAAATCCAAATATTCCACACGACCACGTAATGGTACTTATGACAATTAATAAAGAGAACGACACTTTCCCACCATTCTGTGGCCCCAGAAAAGGTCTACTGCCTTCTGCATGATAACGCTCGACCATATATCTCCAAGATGACTGAGGCGTTACTTCGAAGGATGAAATGGGATATTCTGGACCACATGCAGTCCAGACCTTTCTCTAAATGACTTCCAAATCTTTGAACGTTTCAATAAAGCGCTGAATGGACGGATCAGACGCTGAGATAGAAGTTGCGGAAGAAGGATGGCTACATTCTCAATCTAAGGAGTTTTATAAACAACGGATTATGAGGCTTGTTCATCAGTATCAGGAATATATGCATACTTTGATGGGGTAATTATTTTTTAATTGAATTACTTTTTTTTTCATGACAATTTGTAATTATATTTTGTCATATTAGAGATATGTATAACCAACTGGATGCCTACATTGCTTGAATATTATAGAAATAAACCATGTGCTCCTCGCAGATGCAGAATGTTGAACATAACTGATTTAGCTGAATGTTAGATAAACTCTTATCTTTATATCTGTTAAATTATTATTTCTTTGACTAGCCATTTTTCAAAATACAAAAATTATCGTCTCACTTGATATATACAACCCTAATATACACAGTCTAGCCATAAATTCTGTTATAAACAATTTTATAAATTAAATGATTAAGAACAAAAACTAATGGAATAGAAATACATATTTTATTAGCCAATAGGACTTGGATTTTAGATATATACAATCATTCAAAATATCCTCCCTTATTTTTGACACAGGATCTCAAACGTTCGGGCCACTGATCTATGGTGGCACGCACCTTTTCTAAGGGTATTTCTTTCATTGCTCTCACCAATGCTGATTTCAATTGATCCAAATTGTGATATCTTTTAGAGCACATACAATACTTGTAGACAGCGTATTTTATATTTTATAGAACTTGAAGAAAGAATTTATTTGTTAATAAATTCATAAGAAAAATTTATCAAAGTTTGAAAAATGACAAAGTTTAATAAGTTAATAATTCACACACGGATAAAATTAATAAAAAACTCCATTAAGATTTTCTACTTGAGGCGAATTTATTCATATATGAATAATATATGCTTAGTTTATAACCGCAAACTACCCCTTTCTCTAAAAATATTTCGGTATATGCTGGTAATTATAATAAGAGGTAGCTTTAATAATTGATAAATTCATTTCCTCTAACACGACACATATATAGCTATATGTAGGTTGCTGGCAATGTTTCTGTCCTCTCTAAACTTTCTTTCTAAGGCTGGGTGTGATAAAAGTAGAGGGTCTTTTCTGAAATTGTCTAATTATATTTCCATCTTGGTCTACCTCATCCTTTCATTATTTATCAAAGGTAGATGTACACACGCTATTCTCGGCTTAAAACCTCAATACAAGTCCTAAATACAATTTTACTATGATAATACTCTGAGTGAAAATAAAACCGATAGTAAAGACCAAATCGACTTTGAGACCAATATTTTAAAATACCGAAATTATTATTTTCTAAAATTTTAAATAAATTAAATTTATAAAAACAAACTGTTTGATAACAAATGGCGTTGATAATTAGAAATCAACAAATTTCTAATCCTTGATTTTTCTGGCTCTTTACAGCAATGATTATTCTTTTGATTGTTCTGTCTCCTTTGTTTAAATCTAGGATCTTCTCTAGAGTGTTCTGGTTCTTTACTTTATAACAATGTTTCCTCCTTTGACTCTTCTGGGTCTTGACATTATAGCAATGTATCTTTCCTTTAGAGAGAGGTTGTTCTGACTCTTTACAACAATGGAACCTCCCTTGGTTGTTCTGGCTCTTCACAACAATGGAACCTCTCTTGATTGTTCTGACTCTTTACAACAATGGAACTTCTCTTGAGTTTCTGACTCTTTACAACAATGGAACCTCTCTTGAGTTTTATGGATCTTTACAACAATGGGATCTCCCTTGATTGTTCTAGCTTTTCACAACAATGGAACCTCCCTTGAGTTTTTAGATTTTTACAACAATGGAACCTCCCTTGATTATTCTAGCTCTTTACAACAATGGAACCTCTCTTGAGTTTCATCGATCTTTACATCAATGGAGCCTCCCTTGATTGTTCTAGCTCTTCACAACAATGGAACCTCCTTTGAGTTTTATGGATTTTTACAACAATGGAACCTCCCTTGATTATTCTGGCTCTTTACAACAATGTAACTTCCCTTGATTGTTCTGGCTCTTCACAACAATGGAACCTCCCTTGATTATTCTGGCTCTTTACAACAATAGAACTTCCCTTGATTGTTCTGGCTCTTTACAACAATGGAACCTCCCTTGATTGTTCTGGCTCTTCACAACAATGGAACCTCCCTTGATTATTCATACTTAGAGAAGAGGTAAAAATATAGCAAACGCTTATAAAAATCGCTAATCAGCTGCTACATATTAAATCACATTAGGTTCCAAATTCATGATGATCGTTCCCCGCCGCTTTTATTTTCACTCAGATACATCCAATTGCTCAATGACAGGATATACAATATTTATTTTTTTCCTTTTTAGGTGAATTTAAATGAAATTTTCAAAATTTAATTTATTATATTAATTATTTAGTTGGTTTTAATCATTAATTTACAAAATAAGAATCAAAAGTTTACTGGAATTTAGGCTTCGAATAGATGGAAGCCCGCTCACGGCGGATTGGCCAATTCCTCTTAAAAGGCGTAACATAAGCTTTAAAAATAAATATAGAAATTTGTTTATTCCTGGCCACTCCGACCACACAGAAATCTGAAAATTTGTACACTTGCATTGTTCATTGGACTGAATGAGTGTTGAAAATTTCATGATTCTCTATATGATCTGGAAGAATATTAAAATTAAATTTAAAATTTTGAAAAGCAATTTGAAAATTTGTCATTCCTGGCAATTTTGATAACTGAGAAGTCTGAAAATTTTCAACTTGCATTGTCATCAGGTCTAATAAGTGTACAAAATATCAGAATTCTACTTGATCTAGAAGTATACTAAAAATCTATTGCAAGATTTGTGGACAGACAAGAAGGCAAGTTAAATAAAATATTTTTTAAAAATCTAAATGAAAAACTGTAACAAAACTATACTGATAATTATAATAAAGTAATCAATAATTGTCTATACTGACAAATAAAATTCTAAGCTGTTATCTAAAAAAACGGTCTAAAGGAAAAATTGCACTAAAACTTTGTTAACAATTAAAATAAAAGTAATTTTCAATTATATCAGAAATACGAAAAATAGAATATTAAAAATTAAAGAAAAGCAATAATTTACAAAATAACGTAATTTAAAAACAAAGCAATTTGATGATGATAAATATTTAGAATCTACGATTGGAAAATGGATTATATTAAAAAATGAAAATAACTATTAATATTTGCAAAATAAAAATAAGATTGACACATGAAGAAAAAATAAATAAATTTTTGTTATATATATCTTTATTTAATTTATTTAAAAAGGCATATATTGGATAAAAAAATATCATTTATTTTAACAATATTTCAGTTGGCTGAACGCCAACCTTTTTCAAGGTATTATAACACATTAATATGTTATAATACCGTGATAAATTTTGATTCCACATATATGCCTTTTTAATTGAAGATTTATTTATGGATTGCTCTATTTTCAAATATATTTTTATGTATAGTGCGGTATCTTTGGAAGAGATAGCTTCAAACTTTACAACTGAAAACTCTATTAGAATATTATCTATATAGATATTAATGTTAAATATATTTTCAATCAGACAACACACCACAATTTACACAATTGTATCTGTATGAAAAAGTGAAAGTTGTATAAGCTTCTGATTTTGCTTTGTTTTAAAAATGAATCGATGTTGGTTCCATATACTTGAATTGAATATTACACCTTAGTTCTATATATTTTATCGCTTAAAAAGGAACACAACAAAACAAAAATAAACTATAATTGCAAATGATTTGATAACTAACTAAGAAAAAACAATAATAAAAATGATTATGATAAAAAATTGAATATGTCTGCCAGAAAAACTCTTCTATTTTTTTTTTTGCTTATCCTTAGTACACGTGGTACAGGCCTTGATAATCATGGTGGGTAGTTAGCGACTGCTTTTTACTGTAAGCGCACCACATGTCTACACATGTGAAAAGCAGTTCGACTTTGCACTTACAAATATGCCAGACCCCCGTTTGGTTACTTGCACTCTTCTATGAATTAGTAAATTAAATTTAATTGCCATCTATCGTTAAAATTTTACACAAATACATTTACTGGCAATGCGTTTCTTTTAAATATCATCAAATATTATCTCTACAGACTGTAGAGATAATATTTGATGATATTTAAAAGAAACGCATTGCCAGTAAATGTATTTGTGTAAAATTTTCTATGAATTAAAAAATAAGAATATTTACAAACATAACATATAAACTTCAAACAGTATCGATAAATAAAGGTAATTATTGGATATAATGCTAGCAATAGTTATCCAATAATTTATAAAATGAGAAAAATTTGGTTGGTGAGGTATTTCTTTTATTTAATAACTCTAATAATAATTGTGTTCTCCAGAGATAGGCTTAGAGTGAGGGATATAGAAATGTAACCATTAGATAATTTATATCTACCTCACATATTCCCAAAGGTAAATAAAGATGGATAAACACTCTTTGATAACAATTTCCCGGTTAAATAATTAACATAATTTAATTAGAAACTACATTTATAGAATGATGAGCTACTTCGAATCTTTATTCGGTTTTCTACAATTACATTCAAATATATATCTATCTACAGAATTAGAACTTAGAGAGATACAGCTGTTATGTGAAATCAAACATTAGTCTATTATAATCTGTAAATTATTCTAGCAAGAAGACTTAAAAAGATTATCTATTTGTAACGCAAACAACAAACATAGTTAACACATTAATAAAAAGGCATCTACTTATCGTGCAACTGAAAGTTTCTGATGGCTTGCGCCATCTATCGGAATAAATATCGACTATTCTCGTTGATTTTTAATTATTCCAGAATTGGTCAAATACCCATTCTTGATTAATCAAGAAAAGCTAACCACGGACGCGTTCGGTATTCGGCCAATTCTGGAATAATTAAAAATCAACGAGAATAGTATATATTTATTCCGATAGATGGCGCAAGCCATCAGACACTTTCAGTTGCACGATAAGGAGATGCGTTTTTCTTAATTTCTGCACCTTATCCCAGTACAATATCACATTTGTACTATTTTTTTCACATAGTTAACACAATTCTACAACTAAAATAAAATCGCCAGTCTATAGAGAAAATGGCTTTACGGGCTAGTAACCAAAGTGTATGATTTTCGAGCCTAAAAATGAATGTAGCAAGCAGACAGTCGCAATGCAATATAGCAAAGTACCAAGGTGCTGCACGCCACCAAGGTTATTCAAACAAGGTTAGATTCCCCAGACCAGGGAAGATAAAAGAAAGACGGGTGTTGATTAGATAAGAAGATTAAATAAAACGGGAATTATTCAACTAGTGCTGGGAAAAGATAGATTTTCTTTTGTAAAAACAAAGAATGTTTTAGGTAAAAATTCCAGTTTATAAACACAACACCATATATATATATATATAATTACAATTGAGTATCATCATTAACTCTCTGCAAAACAATTAAACAAATATTAAACAATGTGATAATATAATACATAATCCGTGCACGCATTGTATAGGGTCATGATAATCATGGAATTGATTTGCATGTCATCCTAGCGCAGGCTATTTAGTACAGCAAATCTGTGTTTTGAAAGAGGTTTCTAATGTATATCTTAATTAAATATTTAATGCATCGTGAAATGTTCTTCTGGAAAATTCACAAATAAGTCTGTTAGTCAACATTTAAAATATCATCAATAACTAAATCGCCCTTCATCGCTGAAAATTATAAATATATTTCTAGCTCTATATATATTTTATACGCCACAATTCGAATTATTCTATATACAGTTACGAGCGTCATGCGTCATCTCTGTCACCGTTTGCTTTTTCTTTGGAATGGCGCTCTCCTATTGGTTGGCTACGATCACGTAGCTATGATGGCGCCGCCACTACGCGAGACACTTTGTTTTTGACTTTGCCCCCCCCACTCGCTTTTTGGTTTTTGTAACTATTGTGTTGGAGCGGGTCGCTCCTTAAATAAATGCATATATTAGTTAATAACCAAATGGAATCCTCTCTTTCTTTTTCCCAGTAAGGGACGCCTACGGAAGCCAACAGTACATAGACAGATAAAGCACATAGGCTATAGTTATTAACTAATATATGCATTTATTTAAGGCGCCAATTTATAATTGTAACAAATAGTATTTGAATCAAAACATCCAATCGGTTAAAACACGGGCGTTGCCCGGGTTATTCGGCTAGTAGTATATAAACACAATGTAATAAGACCAAATCCAAAAAAATAAATAGTGTGTGTCATTACAGTAACAACGCTGCTACCGAAAAGTCACACACTATTTATTTGGATTTGGTCTTATTACCTTGAGTTGTATATATTTCTGTTAAACATATAAACTTGTCTATAAATTCAATTGCCATCTATCGATAAAATATTAATAAATAAATAGAATGGCAATGTGTTTCTTTTTAAAAGAGCAACAAATATTTTCCCTACAGACTGAAAATATAATATTTGATGCTATTTTAAAAAAGAAACATATTGCTAATAAATTTATTTGTTACAAATATATACTTATAATCTCTATTTTAAATCAATTAAATATCTTTCTAAAATGTTCAAACCAGATTCCATTCTATTTTATCTTATGTTTAACGTAAAGTAAGGAAATGTAATATACAAGGTTGTCCCGAAAGTTAACAATTGCAAAAAATTGAAATACCAATATTCAACGGATGAAGACATTAAGACGCGAGTTTCTCTTTTCACAAATAAATCAAGCTTCTACTGTCCTTACTGCGATGAAAAAATATTGGGAGGGCTTGACTCATCAGTGGTGAACCCTCTCAGCAGTTTGGTCAATTTAATCTACCAGACCGCCTCTTTAAAGCTCTAATACTGTATTGGATCATTCTGCTTATATATACTACATTGAGGGGTGGAATCTTAGAAATGGTATTCAAAGCAAACTATGGACATAATCTTTTAGGACAGTAGAATTACATCCAAATATTTGCATCGAGCAATGCTCTTCCGCAAACAATAAGGACAAGTTAGGCATACATTAATGCAAAGCAATAACGCGTTATTGATTTGTATTTATTAATAACAATATTATTCGCCGTTGTGTATAATGTATTGTATTATTATTTATTCGCCGTAATAATATTATTCGCCAAGTAATAAGAAAAACAACGTTTAAAAAAACAGAAACTTTTGGGACAACCTTTTAACATGAAAATGAATTATAATCTTTAATGTTTTTCTGATCTCTCTCTAGAGAAAAAATCCATTCTTTATAAAATATACGCTTTCTAGATATTGAAAAAATACATTTCAGATTTCTGATCGATGAATTATACTGAGTGGGCTAATGGAAACCTGGCAGCAATCCATCCTTGGAACCTTATAAAAAAAATGCGTGTTAGAATTTTTTATAGTTTTTCGCTATAAAAATATAGAAATATATTATAGGGGAATGGCCTTTATTTATATAATATATTTTATGAAATGAAAATAATGTTTAACATTATATATTATAATGATTATTATTATTAGTATAAATTGTGTGTATGTGCTTTTATATATTTTTGTTTTCGCTTTTAGGAATGGGGTTTTCATGTTTATTCTTGAGTTTTGATGCTTTTAATTATAATTGATTCAAATTAAAATACATTTCCTTTCCCCCAATTTACCCAGACTAATCTATTAGCTTCATTGTTTTTATAGAATTTTTCCTGTATATAAATATCAAATTACCAATTAGGTACTATTACTTTTTCCTGCATTTATCCTATATTTCTGCTTGGAGAGAATCTGTAGACTGAATGATCTTAATAAAACTTGTTGTTGTTGTTTTTAATCAACTTCAAATTAATTATGAAAAATCTGAATTGACTTAACTTACTTTCAAAGCTCACCTCTTATAACGTTTGAGTAAAGATTTATGTATTTTATAATACATTATAATGCGGCTTATATGATTGTAGAACGAAGTTTGACAATTTTACCGCAAATGTTTCTTTTGAACAAAAATCGAAATTTATTTTGAGGAGAAATAACGATTATTTCTAACCTTAGGGATGAAGTATGAAAGGATGAATTGTGAAGAGTAATGATGAACGGAAAAATAAAAGTTTCCAGGGATGGGAATCGAATCCACAGTGTTCCGCTTACCGGGCAGATGCCATGCCCACTAGGCTTCCCTGGACATATTTTTCCGTTCGTAGCCCTGGGGTAGCCTAGTGGACATGGTATCTGCCCGGTAAGCGGAACACTGTGGGTTCGATTCCCATCCCTGGACACATTTATTTTTCCGTTCATCATTACTCTTCACAATTCATCCTTTCATACTTCATCCCTAATGTTAGAAATAATTGTTATTTCTCCTTAAAATAAATTTCGATTTTTGGTTCAAAAGAAACATTTGCGGTATAATTGTCAAACTTCGTACTACATTTATGTATTTTTGTTATATATAAATTTTAAATAGAAATATTTTGCTTACATTTTAGTCAGCTTTATTACATTGATTTTTTTGTTCAAATTTATATTCGTCTGGATTCACATACAATATATTATATTGCGGGAGAATGGTAGTCACGTACCAAAAGTGGCACCGCTATCATTAAATATGCATTGCTTTGATGCATATTTAAAAGGAAAGGCGCCACTTTTGATATATGAATACCATACCATGAACCTTTATGTTATATTATATCCGTTACAATTGGCCTTGCCACTTCGTCAATTTGAGCACCTTTTGGCCAATTCGACTGATTTCCTAACTACTCTCGTAGGATGTTATGAAATTGAAGCCGTCCCTGTACCGATGAGGTTTAACACCCCAAACCATGGTATACATGTTGACTTTGGTCTGAATTTAACACAACTGGTGTTGTGGATAATTCTTTATCGCCACCATAAAGTTTTTTTTACTGGGGTGAAATATAAATGTATTAATTTAATACATATTGTTGCATCAATTTTAATGCGCCCTACATTTATTCAAAATATTCTATGATATTTAATATTTATTTAAAACAGATTATTTAGATTACCATCATTCCTTTTAATAGTTTCATTCCTTTTGTAATATTTTATTGTACATATATCTTGATTGGTTATTGGAGCGAGAGAGGACCTGGACCAAGACTGCGGATCGCGACCTACGAGGAAGACAACGAATAAATAAACGCAATAACTTTGAAAGGTAATTTATTTTTATTTAATTTTATTTATTTACTTTTATTTATTTGCTTTGACTATGGAAACCCGCTCGGGAAACGTGTATAACACCAAGAAGGAAGAAACCAAGATCGACGACCCTGCAAAGCTGCAACTTGGTGCAAGAATATTTAAAGATTGAGGTGCCTTATTTTGGCAACATGTATATTGTTTCGCCGCTGCTGTGTCAAGGATGGTCAAATAAGCACGCGGGATCGGTAAGGATTTTGTTCTTTGATTCCTATTACCTTCGTCCATTATGGCGAACAAGCAAGTAGCATACTGCTCAGGATCATCCTATTATTATCCAGAGGAAGAACGACTTAACCCCGGCTAGCTTGGCTTCTTTTTCATGATTGGTGGCTCATCACAGTGTGGAATGCAGACGGCACCACTGACACATTACACGAGGAGCCCTGGTAGCAGGCATTGTCGTCGATATTTCCTGGTAGCTGACGCTCGGCCGGCTCAACTTCGATGTGCTTCGACCATCCAGTCTTATCGAAATTCCATGAAGAGCGCCCAAATCCGACTTGTCAAGTTGAATCACCCTTGTAGTCCCAGACAGTCTGGCCTCGTCGCATTAGTCCGTCACGACGTCGTATTGCAGATCATCATGATCGTCGATTTTCTCGCGGATATGTTCAGAAGGGATCCCGGGGGGAGGAATTTCCACACGGCACATCATCTGGAGGGCATTCTGTTTTCGCGTTCTTGATTTGCTTCAAACTACTCGTGTCACATTGTTGTCGATCAGCTCGTTCTCCTCAACTACAGAACCGGTCTTGAACCTCACCTCATCCATGCTACCATTTTGATCCTTTATCTGTAGGGCATTCCCCATCTAGAAAAGTTTGGTCTTTTGAGTTTCCTGCAATCGAGCGAATTTCTCATTTAACCCTGTAGATCGTTGCCCGATCTTACCACAGATTTCTTCACCCAATCTTCTCATTGCTCAGAGGTAAGCTTGACTGAGTTCTGATTTTCTAGTTTCACAGGTATCCAGAATTGTATTCACGAGCAGAGCTACGAGTTTCTGACACCATTTGTTGCGTCACTGTATGTCAAGGATGGTCAAATGAGTACGCGAGATCAATTAGAATCTCTGATCGATTCTTCTTTATTTACCTTCGTATATTCATGGAGAACAAGCAAGTAACATATATGGAGCATCATCCAACAACCGCCGTCAACAACAAGGAGAACGACTTCACCTCCGGTTGTTTTATAACGAAAACTATGGCCTCCATTTCACTCTTTCAAGAATTCTCCTTAATCTACATATCAATTATGAAATTAAAGAGATTTCGATAACTTAGTCGTTTGGATGCAATAAAATAATTCAAAGAAGATGGCAATATAAAAATGGATGGACGGCAGTAAAAGTTGTTTTGACAAAGAAATAAAAAATACGCGCTATAAATTTCTTGCATTTTTCTATATTTTTCTTTCCATTCATTCATATCCCTTTCTAAAAGCCAATTTTAATAAGGAAAATGAGATCGATTCATTTTTGGCCTGGATTGAAACTCTTTTGATAGAGAGGTGGTAGAATATAAAGTATATTGAAACAAATACTTAGTGGGTTTATTTTCCTAAAAATATGATATAATCATTTCTACACAATGGTATTAATTGTAATCATATTTAAACTATATTATTCGAATTTACTATAGAAAACCCATTAATAGACAAAAAAAAAAAACAATGAGGAACAAAATGTTGGGAAAACCTGACCCAACGATATTTTACTCTCACCAATATGTCGCCAGTTGATATTGTAACATAGAAAATTAGGAAAGACAAATTTCAGAATGACACAGCAATTTATTAAAGTCACGAGCACCAACTACTATTCATAATGTACAAGAGAAGCAATGAGGAAAGTTTCTAGAGTAGCAAAATATAAATATCATATATAATCAATAATCTGAAAAATAGTACAAAAGTGAATTTGTATTTTTGTTTGCGCGTGTTCGTCTATTTTTACCTTTTTTCTTAATTAATACTCTGTATATAAAATATAATAAATACTTTGTTACAATATTAAGACCGCTCTATAAGTGTAAGAGGTTGGTGTCCTCTAGTTTGCATGTGTCAGGAATTGTATGGAGAGGTGTTTAAAGTAAACTATTGATATCCAGCTTCTAGGATATCAGAAAGAGAATTGGTGGTCTAACACTGTTTTAATGTCCATCGATACAGAGAGCAAAACAACAACTGACTCACCCGTGCAGGCAAGGTCACGCTCCGCTGCGTCACGTGGGAAAACATAGGTATGTGGCGACCGCACTTTGCTTCAGCCAAGTGGGACAAAGCTTCAAAACACATACGGGCAGAGGCTTGGCGAGCACGTGTTGGGAGAACATTTCACTACGCATGCGCGGGCGTCAACTTCACTACGCATGCGCGCGGGACGTCATCAGAGACTCTGCCGACTGACGCGGTAAACAAGAAGGCTTAGGCTGGCGGCCGTTATTTCAACCGTTGCTTCTTTTCTCTTTTTTTAATTTCTTGCTTTAAAATAAATTAATTTTAATTATAATTTTATCAGCAGCCTTTCCACAAGCCACACAACACAGCACATCAACAACCATCCTACAAATTGGTGAGCCGGACGACTCGAATGAAGAATTAACGGCCAACGTCAAGGGCAAATCTAGGAAGCTCAAACTTTCACGATGGAACTCACCCCATCTCAAATATCAAAATTGATTTTTCGAGCTCCACCCTTCTTGCCCAAAGACATTCCATTGTGGCTCAACCAACTGGAAGCTGCCTTTAATTTTGCAAACATCGCCAGCGACGACGATTTCAAGTATAACACAATAATCGTTAATTTGGATGAACTGGCTTTCATCTGCGTCTTCGACATTGTAGAGAACCCACCAGTTTCAGGAAAATATGCGGCGCTCAAAGAACGACTTCTCCTGCGATTTGGCCGGTCACGCCAGGTAAGAACAGCTCAAGTCTCAGAAGCTAAGCCCATTGCTGATCAGAGACCCTCGATTATCCTGGTCGAATTGTCTAAGCCACCTCCATCTCTGCACTGTGATCCCTGTACTCCCACCTCCAATAGCCTCCAACACTTGGAGCAGACGGATTTACCCCGTGACATGAATGTCACAACAACTGCCCCGGTGACTACAGTCCAGAACGTTGGAGACACCAACTCAAGCTCCAACTTTCCTTCTCTCTCCAGCTCTCTGAGTGACTCTTCATCCCTGGACTCCTCATCGTTCTGCTCCAACCCTCCTTCAAACACCATCTCGTGCCCCCCTGAGACTGTTTTCTCCACCCCAGTGCACAGTGACAATCCCTTGCCCCAACAGCCGCCGTCTCATGAAGAGCCCTTGCCCCAACAACCGCTGTCTCATGAAGAGCCCTTGCCCCAGCAGCCACCGTCTCACGAAGAGCCCTTGCCTCCATCCTGCGAGCAGAAACATCCACTCTTCCTAGAAGAAACCAATAACGCTGCTGCAACGACTCCTCTCCACTTGCAGCCCGCCCAAACATCGGTAACACAACCTCTCCAACCTCAAAACTCTCTCCAACAGTCATTACCTCCCATTGAAGCAAGAGTCACAACTTCCCTAATACCAATAGCTCCTCCGGTACTCACGGCGACTATCGCTGAGCAATCCATCGTGTCCCTGCAAGCTAACAAAATGGTCGCCACCCATTACATCTGGACAACATTTGAAAAGGACAGGTGCCTCCCTCAAGCCCCCAAGACCAGATCCCAACCCAACAAGGCACCCTACCAAGAGTTCCCTCTACGACTACATAGGATCTTTAAAGATCCTACTGGAGGGGGAGTAGTGTGGCGACCGCACTTTGCTTCAGCCAAGTGGGACAAAGCTTCAAAACACATACGGGCAGAGGCTTGGCGAGCACGTGTTGGGAGAACATTTCACTACGCATGCGCGGGCGTCAACTTCACTACGCATGCGCGCGGGACGTCATCAGAGACTCTGCCGACTGACGCGGTAAACAAGAAGGCTTAGGCTGGCGGCCGTTATTTCAACCGTTGCTTCTTTTCTCTTTTTTTAATTTCTTGCTTTAAAATAAATTAATTTTAATTATAATTTTATCAGCAGCCTTTCCACAAGCCACACAACACAGCACATCAACAACCATCCTACAGGTACATGTTTTCTTACATGTTCTCAGCACATCCCCCTTTTTAAGACTTGAAATATATATATACATTACAAACTTTAAATGCATAATATAATTAATAACGAAGGAGATCCACAGGTTTAACAATTCGTCCACTCCGGGTTCTTATCTGGCCGTCTTCTGAGTCGTTAGAGGGATAATCCACAACTGGGGTCTTTTCATTTTCAACCAGTTCCTCCCCCGAAAAGGTCGGCGTCGATGGGTCGGCTGGATATTGCACTGTAACTCCTTTTCGTAGATGGAACCTGTTTCGACGTAAAGTCCCAACTGGAGTATCAACCATATACGACCTTGGTGTCGATGCTTTCTTCTTTACAATCCCCCAGGTTCGCATATCTGTAATCCAAACCGTGTCACCTTCGGATAGCTCCTCCATGTCCGTAGCTCCGCAGCGTCGATCATATCTGGATTTCATATCCTTTCTCCTTCTCCCCTCCTTTCTTTTCAGGGCCTGAGAGTCCACCAACTTTGGATTAAGATTCTCTGGTGCAATTGGCAAGGTCGTTCGGAGTTTACGTCCCAGATGGTTCACCATGCCAAGAAATCTTCTTACGCCATGAACATCTGTCGGAGCAGGCATCTTCGCCACTGCTTCGATTTTCGCTGGATCTGGTCGAATACCGTCTTCATCCAGTATGTGCCCAAGAAAATTAATTCTTGGCACGCCGAAGACACACTTGGCCTTGTTTAGTGTAACTTTCGCCTCTTTCAGTTTTCGTAGCACTAAACGAAGAATTCGATCGTGAGTCTTGGAGTCGGAGGCAAATATCAGGATATCGTCCAGGTAACACATTACACCGTCCATGCCTTGCAAGATTATTGACATAACTCTCTGAAAATACTCTGGGGCGAGTGAGATTCCAAATGGCATTCTGCAGTATTTATATCTCCCAAAAGGAGTGATGAAGGTCGTTAAATGCTGGCAGTCCGGGCTCAACGGAATCTGGTGAAAGCCACTGTTCGCGTCCAGTTTCGAAAAGAATCTTGCTTCCCCCAGTTGCCCCAGCATGTGCTCCACCACTGGCATGGGATGCACTTCGCGCTGTACATGTTCGTTCAGCCTTGAGAGATCCACACAGAGTCGTATGTCGCCATTCGGTTTACCAGCAATCACAGTCGGTGCACACCATTCAGTCGCAACGTTAACTTGTGCTATGATTCCCGCCTTCTCGAGCTCTTCCAATCTTGTTTTGAGCTTTTCCATCAAAGGTATTGGTACCCGTCGAGGAGTATGCACAGCATATGGTTTAGCTCCAGGTTTCAATTTGATTTCGTAAGGGTTTCCGATCTGCCCCAGTCCTTCAAATACTTCAGGGAATTCCTTGATCGGGTTAATTCTCGTCGCAACCACTTCAATCCGCCTCGCCAGGTTCAATAGTTCACATGCCCGGCGACTCAGAAGAGGTTCACTCAAACGACGAATGACATAAATCTTCTCCTTGATTTCATAATTGCCATTTCGCAGCGTTGATACAAACATACCCACAGTCTGAAGTTCGGAGAATTCAGCAGCTCTGATGTTGATATCACTTTTCACTAGTCGTTGCTGTCCCATTATCTTCTTGAAGAGACACAGAGGAACACATGTAACATCCGCCTGGGAGTCGAGCTTGAACTTCACCTTTTTCCCGTTCACTTGGATTTCTGCTGTCCAACGCCTCCTGCACTCGCCTTCATCATCATCGAGATTAGATGAATCCTCCACAGCTGAGACCTCCAGGAGAAAACCAATTTCTTCATCAAGTTCAGAAACAGCTTTGACTTCCGCAGTCTTCGCCTGCTTATTTGGGCAGCAATTTGCAAAATGGCCTGTTTTTGAACACAGGTTACATTTCTGTCCTTCAGCACGGCAAGCCTGTCCTTCCCTGTGGGTGAAACCTCCGCACTTCGGACATCGTGATCCTGTTTTGGCTGACTTCTCCTTCTTCCTCGAAGGCTGCTGTTGTTGTTTCGGTGATTGCTTCTTCGAGTTGAACTTCACCTGATTGACCTTTTGGCTTGTTGAGGGACGCTGCAGGTCGACTTGCTGCTGTCGAACGGCTTCTTGCTGTCGAACCATTTTCACCGCCTTTTCCAAAGTCAGTTCGCTGTCCAACTGCATTCTTTCAGACAAAGCTTTGTCCCTCACTCCAACCACAATTCGGTCACGGATCAACTGCTCATGAAGACCCTCAAATTCGCAACTATCAGCCAATTTGTACAATGAAGTGATGAATTCGTCCACTGGCTCCCGATCCTCTTGGATTCTTGAATTAAATTTCGCACGTTCGTAGATAATATTCTTCCTGACACAGAAGTGGCTGTCGAACGCCTTGAGGACGGAATCAATTTTCGTTGCCTCTTCCTCCTTTTCGAACTTGAAGGTCCTGAATATATCATCCGCGCGGTCGCCCATCAAGTACATGAACAAATCGATCTTGTCCGCCTCCTCTTTCTTCTTCATTCCACTGACCACGAGGTATCGTTCGAATCTTTTCCTCCATTTGGGCCATTCGTTGGGAGTCGAGAAGTCGAAAGTTTCTGGAGGTTGAATCTGAGCCATGTTGAATTATCTTCCAAGGTACACAAAAATCGATATTTTGCAATATACGGGTTCGTATTTTATCCAGTTATCGCTGCCACCATGTTTTAATGTCCATCGATACAGAGAGCAAAACAACAACTGACTCACCCGTGCAGGCAAGGTCACGCTCCGCTGCGTCACGTGGAAAAACATAGGTACATGTTTTCTTACATGTTCTCAGCACAAACACCGTCAATTTTTGATAACCGCGACCAGGGTTCGAATTCCATATTAGCCGCTGTTTTCTAGAAATTATTTCTTTAATGGTCTCCGAACCTTTTTTTTGCATAATTCTAATGGTGGTGTCTTGTCCACTCCATGGAAAGGGAGGGGTTGCCATTGCCCCGTTAGTCAGCCACATTTCAGTGTTCCTTGTAGGCCTTCACGGTTACCGTAGCGGCTCGGGGCTCACGACACCTTCCTTAGCCCTACTAGGCAGTACCTTACTTGTGCTGCTTCTCTCGCCCGCCACGTAGAGGAGGACTTATGGCCGCTGTTTTCTAGAAATTATTGCTTCAATGGTCTCCGAACCTTGCATAGTTCTAATTTCGGCAATATATATGTAAATAAATAAAGAGAGCTTTGGAGCCTTATGAGTATAGACATGTGATGCGTGTAATTGAACTACAGTGTGATGCACTACAAATTGGTATACTCACCATAATTAGCTTGGCCTCGTTAATTATACTTGTATACTTGGAACAGAAAAAAATATTTTTAAAATCTCTATTTATATATGTAATATGATGCTGTTGTTGTTTGTTACACTATAATATTTGTTGTATTACACTGTTGTAGAATCCTGTCGACTTAACCGTTCTGTGGCAATATCGTTGCGGAATTTCTTGTTGTTCGATTTGAATGGTGAGGATTGGTTGAAGCGCAGTCGTTGAGTGGTAAGTGAAGCACACAGTTAGGAATAATCAGGACACATGATGAGGTTTGAAAATAAAAGGCAACTGGATTGGAGGGAAGAAAGCTTGAGAAGAGTTGAGCGATTTGACTTATTAATTAGTTGATCACATGGCGATGATGAAATGAGCGGAGAGAGATATCTCTAGAGTAGATGTTACCTTGTTGGAAGCGAAGGAGCACTGTCCGAACTCGGCGAGAGCCAGTGAACCCTGTAGGTGTTGTTCCTATGAGAGCTCAAGCGTAACTGACCATCCTTGCCTTTCGATTTAACACCAAGACTCCGTTTCTCTATGATTGGTCGAGAGATGTCACATGATCTTTTCCTATTGGTTGACCTACTTAAGGAGCTATCTTCTGATTGGCCCGCGGCTCTCCTTGATGAAAGATGTGCCCTGCCTGGTATATCCGATTTCGTCAGGAAGTGTTGGGTGGCTTGACGCTTATAGCTTCGACGGATATTAGATACGTCCTGTCTTTGCCGGAAATATTGGGTGTTAGCTTCAACATTTATAACTTCTGGTCACTAGAGACGTCCGGTCTCTGCCCTTGCAATATTGACACAGGGGTGCCCAGAATAGTCGTGCCAGCCTTGGGTCTACTTCCTATATCTTAATGCTACTTGCTTCCCTCCAGTTACCTTGTTCTTTATTAAGTCTTTGAAAATCATACATGGTACATACATAGTGGGTCGGGGTTGCATTTAATTATATACAAATTATGACAGATGCGCCCCCTACATGTGAAGAATTCAAGAAGGGGTTAGCCTGAGAGAATTCTGTAAAATGAAAAATAATTTTGTGGGAAAATTAGTTGTGGGTATTGAGTCTATATACAAGCATTGCTGGTGACATAAGTAAGATAGAATGGGGTTGATGATATAGGTTGAGTATAATTAATAGAAATCAAAAAATTTTTTAATTGTAAGCAATCAATGAAGGTTATGGTACATAGTGGGTAAAACAAAAAAAATGCGCCTAAACGAATTCTACTCGAGATAAGAAATGATATCGAGGGAGTTCTATTAAGGCTTTTGAAATCAAATAAAAATAATATAAAAATAGTTGAATGAAATCAAAATTGAATGTGTTTGGTTGAAAAAAAAAAAATATTTTGTTGCATGGTGACAAAGACAACTGCTTAGTTACTTTTTTGCTCGAATTCTGAGAAAAAGGAATCGAGGAAATTTCATAAGGTGCTTTGAAATCAAAACAAAATGAAATAAGAAGTTGAATGAAATCAAAATTGAGTGTGTTTGGTTGAATGGTGAGAAAAAAAAAAAGGAAAAATGCCTAACCATATTCTATTCGAGATTGGGGATGAAATCGAAGGAATTCTATTAGGTCTTTTGAGAAATCAAAAATAAAAATAAAATAAAAGTTTTTTGAGCGAAATCAAAGTTGAGTGTTTGAAAAAAGAAAAATGAAAAATAAAAAGGTTTCAACAACAAAGGGTGATTTAATGTTTTTAGTTTAATCGAAAACCAGTGGGTTTTCGTTGATAATTGAGTTGTGGCAATATAAGCTAAGTGGTAAATAGAATGATAATTGATAAATAAAAATGATAATATAAACTAATTGGAAAAAAAAATGATAATTAATGATTAAAAGTGGCAATAAGTTGAATAAATTGATAAATTGATTAAATATTTACATTTTTAATTGCGAGAAAATAATGAAAATGATTGATATGAAAAATAAGGTGTATTGGTTGGAACCCTTTGGTATCTACATGCCCTGATCTAAATGTATTGATTGTTCCATTTTGCCCTATAAATGTTTTACTTGCTCAATTATGCCCTATAAATTTTTTGTCTCATCTGTAGCGACACTTAGGTGAAAAACGTGATTCTAGCCCTCAAGTGCGTTTATGCTGTGTGTACAGGAGACATGGAAATCTATATAACCTTTATGTGTAATTTTTTGTCTTTGTGTGTGTTGTGAAAAATGTTAGAAGTCGGTTGTGTAAGAGATGTGTGAGCTAGTTCTGGGTGTTGTTTCGTGGATGTGTAATTGGGTGGTAAAAATCGATATGTAGACTCGAACTGGAATCAAAATCGGTGGTATAGCGAGGTTCCCAGTTGACCTCAATAGGGGATCTTCTCATTGTAATTAGAGATACGGAAGTGGGGTGTGTCGGGCAAACGAGAGGGAATGAAATTGGAGATCGGACGAGGGCGCTCCGCTTTGTTTACAGAGGCCGAATTTATCGCTGCGAACTACACTTCCGTCGTGGTGTCTCAAATTCTCGTTTCCTGCCGTCTATTTATTTTTGGTGCGGCTCGGGGCTTGTTTTTGGAGTACGGCTTCTCCGACATCGGTTGGTTATCTTTCAGTTACTGCTATCTTTTCGGAGTTTATTTAGATTTTCTGCAAAGATGTTTCCTAATGTTTGTCCAAAATTAAAAACTGCCTCTTGTAGTTCGAAGATTTTCTGAGCGGGCATGGTATATATAAACAAGTAATTGATGAATAAAATTGGAATACAGTTTTATGGCAGAAGTAACAAACAAAGGATGAAAATCAGATGAAAAATAGGGTATTGCCCCATGTTCTCTCGTATTTTTGTAAATGGGGATTTTGAAATATTTGTTTGATCCTTATTAATTGTAGAAATTGAATGATTGGTAGGTTCGCAGTTCTCTTGTTTGATATCTTTAGGGAGTGATGTGGTATGATTGAACTGTTTGTCCGGTTTATAGTTCTCCTGTTTGATCGTCAATGGTTTTATTAGAGATATGTCGGCGGTAATTGGTTTAGGTTGAGATGTGTGATCTTTTCTCTGACGTGGATGTGGTAATTTTGGCATTATTTGTGTTGTGTGTACGCTGTGCTTTATGTACGAATTTTGTTTTGTTTGGGTACCTGTGTCGGTATTTTTACGTGCAGGTTGTTTGTATTCATCGATTCTTCTAGCGAATCGGCAGGTGGGGCAGGTTTTTACCTGTTTTGCGATGTCTTGTGTCATGTTCTGCCAATAATATTGTGCTGAGATGAGCCTCGTCATCTTGGAGATGTTTGGATGGTGGTGTTGAGTGTGTACGGACTTAAGGAGTCTGGTTGTAAGTGAACTTGGGACTATAGTTTTAAGTACTCCTTTTCGGGAGACGGTGCGCAGTTTATTGTGATCTATAGTCACGCGAGATTTTCCCGGTGGAGAAGACTGTTGGCTCTGTATGAGTGGCGCATCTAGAAAGCCACAAAATGGGATACGAGTTCCAATGCCCGTTTCATATTGTTGTACTCCATTTATGCTACGGACCTCATATTCGTATCTTGACAATCTTAACCTCCATCGAAACAATCTGCCTGACGGAGCTTTGATCTCTTTCAACCACTGCAATGCGGGATGGTCAGAAAATATTGTAAACTTTCTGTCCATTAGACAGGTGCGGAAATTATCCACACTTTCCACAATGGCTAGGCATTGTAGTTCCAAGTCTGAATAATTTCGCTCGTGACTACGCAGAGATCGGCTGAAATGTTGAACGGTGTATGTCTTCCCATCAGGGTAGACTTGTTTAAGAACGCCTGTAATGCTGAATGTTGAGGTGTTACAGTACACCTGGCATGGCAGACCTTCCTGGTAAAGGTGTAATGTGGGGTGTGTGGTAAGGTTTTCTTTCAGGTTAGTGAACGCTTTCTGGCATTCGTCATCCCAGACCCACATGATATCCTTTTTTAGAAGGTTGATAAGTGGCGTCCGCAAGCGGGCGTGGTCCGGAATGAACTCTTTATAGGCGTTCACAGCTTTTAGGAAAGATCGCAAGGCTTTTCGATTGTGTGGTTGTTTGGTGGCGTGAATTTTTTCTATGTTTTGTGTAGACGGGATGATTGTATTATTCTTAACGGTTGTGCATGCGCTTGTTTGTCGTTGTTGTTGTCTTTTGGCGTGCGTGTTGCGTGTGTTGTGCGGATTGTGTGTGTTACCGTTGTGTGACGACGTATGGGTGCGCGTGTTGTGAGGTACATTTGCGTGTTTATGGCGTTGCGAAGTATGGTCATGTGTGGATTTTGTGTGGTAAGTGGGTGAGCTGTGTCGGTGTACGGACACTTGTTTGGGCATTATTGGAATTGTAGATTGAAGTTGTGGTGGCTTTATATGTGGTGGGCATAAAGTATTGGCAATTGGGTTGAGTGAAAAGTTGCGTGGTGTGAGATTAGAATGGTGGCATGTAAATATTGGAGGTTTGGGCAATGAATGCAGGCAAGGGTTTCCATGTGTGAAAGCTTTGGGTGCTGTGCGAGTCCTTTGGGACAGGTTTTGGCCTAGCCCGTGCTTGCATTCATTTGACACATGTTTAAAGTGGTAGATAAGATTAGACAATGGGACGCCAAGTTGGAAAATAGTGCCGCGATTATAATTTAGTTTTAATTTATACTGATAAAGGGTTTTTAAGGTAAGAACTCCAAATGGCAAGGATGCATTTACCACGTGGAAGTTCTCTCTACGGGTTATTTGGCCTATTGTCAGAGGGAAAGTTAAATGTCCTATTATTTTCGTAAAACTATTTAGGGTGGATAGATCAAGGGAAGGTTTTTTAATACTTAAGTTGGGAAGTTGTGCTTTTAATCTATTGTATAAATGATACGGCAATATGTTCGAACCTGCGTCTGGTTCAATTAGAAAGGTACATGGTAGGTCCTGGGTCAGATACAAGTCCAAAGTCAATTTGATGGTGTCATTGGGTGGATTGCCTACCTTAGTCTCGAAAAGTCTCCACTGTGGCGTCTTCGGCTTGGGGTGGCAGGCTTGGAATATCTGTTGGACCGGGTCGGGACCTTTTGCACTGTCCTCGCAATTGAAAGGGAAATTTAGTCATTTGTACTGCTTCCATTCGAGTGGACCGCGTTGTCGGTACACTGGGTCCGTGTCGCGTGGGTTGCTTCCGTGTGTACTGGTACGGCATGGCGGGTGGCGACTCCTCGGTGGGCGTCAGGTTGTTCGGACAAGTACCGGCGGTGCGGGTGTCGGTTGCCCCGAGGGTGGCGCTCCGGAAGACCGCTTCCAGTTGCGTGGATCTTGGCCCTTGTAGCGCGGCGGTCAGTTCTAAAATTACCGTCGCAAGGGGGTGTCTTGTCGCTTCGTTCGTTGTCAGTCTCTTTCCGCTCGTTGCCAGTTTCTTCTCTCTTGGTTTGTCATTGCCTTTTGGTTTGCTGGTGTCTGGGTTAATTTCCATTTTGATCCTGATTAAGCTCCATAATCTTTATCCTGTCGACTCTGTGTAATATGATGCTGTTGTTGTTTGTTACACTATAATATTTGTTGTATTACACTGTTGTAGAATCCTGTCGACTTAACCGTTCTGTGGCAATATCGTTGCGGAATTTCTTGTTGTTCGATTTGAATGGTGAGGATTGGTTGAAGCGCAGTCGTTGAGTGGTAAGTGAAGCACACAGTTAGGAATAATCAGGACACATGATGAGGTTTGAAAATAAAAGGCAACTGGATTGGAGGGAAGAAAGCTTGAGAAGAGTTGAGCGATTTGACTTATTAATTAGTTGATCACATGGCGATGATGAAATGAGCGGAGAGAGATATCTCTAGAGTAGATGTTACCTTGTTGGAAGCGAAGGAGCACTGTCCGAACTCGGCGAGAGCCAGTGAACCCTGTAGGTGTTGTTCCTATGAGAGCTCAAGCGTAACTGACCATCCTTGCCTTTCGATTTAACACCAAGACTCCGTTTCTCTATGATTGGTCGAGAGATGTCACATGATCTTTTCCTATTGGTTGACCTACTTAAGGAGCTATCTTCTGATTGGCCCGCGGCTCTCCTTGATGAAAGATGTGCCCTGCCTGGTATATCCGATTTCGTCAGGAAGTGTTGGGTGGCTTGACGCTTATAGCTTCGACGGATATTAGATACGTCCTGTCTTTGCCGGAAATATTGGGTGTTAGCTTCAACATTTATAACTTCTGGTCACTAGAGACGTCCGGTCTCTGCCCTTGCAATATTGACACAGGGGTGCCCAGAATAGTCGTGCCAGCCTTGGGTCTACTTCCTATATCTTAATGCTACTTGCTTCCCTCCAGTTACCTTGTTCTTTATTAAGTCTTTGAAAATCATACATGGTACATACATAGTGGGTCGGGGTTGCATTTAATTATATACAAATTATGACATATATTATATGAAAAATCAAAATATATATTTTAAATGTAGCTTGTATACACCCAATTGAGTTAAATAAAGGTTGACGGTGCCAAGAAATAGGTGTGACAGCGTGGATCCATATCAATTTACATAACATTCAAAAATCCGACCTCTTGATTCCGGTAGGTTTCTGACGAGATGCTATGCGCTGAATGACATCTCCATTCTGGGGCCGTGCCAACACGTCTTCTTCTGGGCCGTCGATTTAATATATATGCTATCTGTGTTGAATAGTAAACGCCGATATTAATATATATATGTCATAATTTGTATAATGCCCAAGAGATATAATTTATTTTACCATAATAAGTATGTTAAAATGTGAATGCAAATTAATCCATCTATAAATACCCTGTACAAAATAAACGTGGGAGCCAGCGCGCGCGGGCGAATGCTACGGCACGCCGCCGCGTGCGCGCGCTCAGGAGTGGGGAGCAAGTTCTTTTTCGAAGCTTACATGCACAACGGTCGCGCCCTTCCATTCGACCACGACAGATATGACATATATATATATAACAAATAATATATAATAAATATATATAATATATAAAGGAGGCGCCTTTTTAATAATTGATGCACCTTATCCCAGTACAATATCACATTTGTACTATTTTTCACACATATTATTTTATTAAAAAAAAAGAACTTCTAGAACAAACTACTCTGTAAAGTCGACCGCCAGATGTCGCGGCTCTCCCTGTATAAACCCATCGTTGTTGTTTTCCCGTTGGCCGGCTCAAATATTTTGTAGATATGTAAATGAGTAATATTTTATTATCTTCTTTACGTCTCAGATCAGGTATTTCTTCTTAAATTGTTTCATTGGCACAATTAAAGCAAATTCGGAATTCAAAACTGTTTTATTATATTCTCAAAATTTCACCACTGCAACAATATCAATACCATAATATTCATGTATTCCAAAATCAAGTGAATGCTCAATAATTCTTTATATTATATATATATAGAAATTGTTTAATTTCAAAAAGAATCTTACGCCTTTAAAATAGTTTCGAATTTTGATACCAGATGGCGCTCTAGTGCATCATATTATAAAAAAATCTTTATATAAACAACACAGCAGTATCTTTTTTTTGCAATAATAATATACTCCTCTAAATGATAAGGGACAATTTGGATTATAGATTATAAACACAAGGTATTAAGACCAAATCCAAATAAATAAAAAGTGCGTGACGTTTCGGTAACAGCGTTGTTACCATCTTCAGGCAAAAGTACTGAATGTTGTGGTAAAAATTCCCATTCAGTACTTTTGTCTGAAGATGGTAACAACGCTGTTACGTCTGTTACCGAAACGTCACACACTATTTATTTGGATTTGGTCTTATTACCTTGTGTTTATACTCCTCTAAACTTACTTTAAACAAGTCAATGACTCACGCTCCAGATATCCGGGTTACAAAACAAAAAGATCGTTAACTCAAAAAGAGGTGAACAAAAGTAGGGAAATAAATATCAATCAGCAGGATAAATAAAAAGAATTTCATATATCCATATAAGGGTTTAGTATGGTATATATTGACACGCAGAAAATATAGCAATAATAAACCTCAGGATATAAAATCATATTATTTTTATTTAAAAATATATTATATTCACACCATAGGGAATAGAGAGACAATAAAAAAAAAATCCAAGTAACAGAATGGGGCAATTCATAATCTTTGATCAATTAATAAATGAATTGATACGATATATGTAATATTATTATTTTTTTCACAAATTAAATTCCTGAAGAAAGAATCAAAGTTTACGGCGACTAGTTTCTTTTATTTATGCGGTATAATTGGCAAGCTTTCGGACTTTGACGTCCTTCAACAGGAAACTATCCAAGAAACTAGAGGATAATATACATATATATGTCATAATTTGTATATAATTAAATGCAACCCCGACCCACTATGTATGTACCATGTATGATTTTCAAAGATTTAATAAAAGAATAAGGTAACTGGAGGAAAGAAAGTAACAAAAGACATAGAAAGTAGATCTAGAGGAGAGCATATTTATTAATAACGACGCAGTTAACCTTCTGACCCCAGGTCCCTGCGAGCTAAGTTTAAACCAACACTTCCTGGAAAAACAGGACGTATCTAGTGACCAGAAGTTATAAATGTTAAAGCTAACACCCAATATTTCCGGCAAAGACAGGACGTATCTAATATCCGTCGAAGTTATAAGCGTCAAGCTACCCGACACTTCCTGACCCAGGCCGGGCGTAACTAACACTAAAGGAAGCCGCCGGCCAATCAGAAGATAGCATCTAAACAGGTCAACCAATAGGGAAAGATCAGGTGATCATCTCTCAACCAATCAGAGAGAAACTGAGTCTTGGTGTTAAATCGAAAAGCAAGAATGGTCAGTTACGTTTTCGCTCTCATAGGAACAACACCTACAGTTGTTCAGTGGCTCTCGCCGAGTTCGGACAGTTGCTCCTTCGCTTCCAACAAGGTAACATCTACTCTAGAGATCTCTCTCTCCGCTCATTTCATCTAAATCCCATCATCGCCATGTGATCAACTAATTAATAAGTCAAATCGCTCAACTCTTCTCAAGCTTTCTTCCCTCCAATCCAGTTGCCTTTTATTTTCAAACCTCATCATGTGTCCTGATTATTCCTAACTGTGTGCTTCACTTACCACTCAACGACTGCGCTTCAACCAATCCTCACCATTCAAATCCAACAACAAGAAACCCCGCAACGATATTGCCACAGAACGGTTAAGTCGACAGAATTCTACAACAGTGTAATACAACAAATATTGCAGTGTAATAACTTTGGATCATATTACACAGAGTCGAAAGGATTTAGAGATGGAATTTAATCAGGATCCCACAGGCGTAAAGTCAGACGGTCCAACGGAAACAATGGAAAGAAGGCAAGAAGTAAAAGAGAGCGAATCGGCAAGAGAAAGACAGGAGATGACCGGCCGAGAGACAACTGCGCCCCTAGCGGACGCCGTCAACCAGCTGTCAACGTTCCTGACGCGAGTAAAAATTTCTGATGGAGCGGAGTCGGCAATCTCGCCTTTCGACGGCACATACAGCGCGACACAGTTTTTCCAGACGTTCGACCGAAAAATGGAAGACGCATCCATGGAAGAACAAGAAAAATTACTGCGCCTGCCAAACTACCTGGTGCGACAACCCCTGGAGCTCTTCAGGAAACTTCGGCTGGCCGACCGGAGTTATTTCCAGGTGAGACAAATCCTCCTAGATCTCTACCCTGAGTCAAGCGAAGCGTCCTTTGCGAAATATTTCGCCATGAAACTCACTGGACAAGCCAACTTAGAGACCTACTACCGGGAGAAAACCGCCATGGGATTGCAACTAGGACTTCCACAAGAGGTGATCCTCGAGACGCTGACAGAAGGACTGCCATTCAGCGACCAGCGCCTAGTCCGCGTAGTACCTCCCGAGAACCTAGGAGAATGGTTCCGACTGGTACAACGGATCCACGGGCCCAGTGTACCGGCAACGCGATCCAGAGAAGATCAACCACCCACAATGTCGGGTCCGTACCACAGCACATCCCGACGCCCAGGTGCATGGAATGCACCTCTTCCGCCGTCCAATTGCAAGTTCTGCGGCGCGAGACACTGGCACAGCGAATGCCGACGTCGACCAATCCCGACGACCCACGAAAAAGTCCGGACAGTGCAAACGGTCCCAAAATCACCAGTTCCGACTTCATCACAACCAAGTCAAGCCAGAGACACCTCAGCCGGGCAGCCCTTTCGAGACTGAGGTAGGATCCCTAAACCAACTGACTGTCAAACTTTTTCTAACCCCTAATGTATCATGCCCCTTTTTAATTGATACAGGCGCCAGCCTGAGTATAGTGCCATATAATATTTATCATATGCTAAAAACCCACCTGCCTAATTTAACCCTTGAGGGACATTCACTACACCTCCAAACCCTAAACGGATTTGCAAAAACCATGGGTAAACTATCTATCCCACTGACAATAGGACAAATATCACGAAAGGAGAATTTCCATGTAGTGAATGCACCATTGCCATTTGGAATTCTTAGTATCAATAGCCTCCATAAATTCAGATTAACCATAGATTTTAATAAATGCACTATACTCCAACTGGGCGCCCCATTGTCTACCCTTTCCTACCATTTTAATCATGTGTCCAATGTATGCACGTACTGGCAGTGTCAGGCGATGTCACAAAAAATTTTCCCCACATCCCAACTTTCCGCCTATGACAACCATTGCGTGCATTCATTGAGAAAACCCCACTTATCTACATGCCCCTTTTTCACTAAAGCCAATTGCCCTTTTTACATGCCCTCAAATAATCAAACCACAACAACTTCAACTTATGAACCTGTCCAAAACGCACCCACACAGCGGGATAACTCGCATACCAAAAACATAGGTGATCACACACCGTTGCACAACTCTCACATGACCAACCCACACAACGAACTCGACACTCACTAATACACAACAAAACCCTTTACCACATGCATACTACAACACAACACCTAACACTCATTATACACCACAGTTCACAACACTTCTACAAAGGTACACTCACATTTTTTCACAGGACAAATTCAACGTACCATGCTTACGTATTCCACCAGTAAAAATACCCACGAATTCCGAAAAAATAATCACCATACGTCCATATCGTGTTCCGATATGTGACCAACAAGAAATCCGTAACCAAATACAACAAATGCTGGAGAACGGCATCATAGAGCAATCTTTTTCACCTTTCTCGAGCCCTGTCACCCTCGTCACTAAGCGCGACAAGACCAAACGGTTTTGTATCGATTATAGGAAGGTGAATGAGCTAATCAGCTCTGATGTCCATCCCCTCCCGAGAATCGAGGATATCCTAGACCACCTCGCACAAGCCAAATATTTCTCCACGGCCGACATATCCTCTGCGTATTGGCAAGTCCCAATACACCCCGATTCTCGACCACTGTTAGCATTTGCCACCTTTGAAGGATTATACCAACCCACTCGATTACCTTTCGGGTTAAAAACCAGTCCTCAGATTTACGAACGAGCCATAAGTCAGGTCCTACGGAGACACGGACTTGACTGTGTGGCACATTACTTTGATGATTTCATCATTTACTCCAACACATTGGAGGAACATCAAAACCACCTGCGACAATTTTTCGCCTTTTGCGAAGCGGAGAAGTTACAACTTAACTTCGCAAAATGCGAATTTTTTAAACAATCCATAAATTTTCTAGGTTACACCATCACAGCTGGTACAATTACACCACTCACACGTAACACCGACATTATCCACGCCATAAAACAACCACACAACCGAAAAACACTACAATCCTTCTTAGGCGCTGTGAACGTCTATAACAAATTCATTCCGGAATACGCTCGCTTGCGAGCACCACTCAACAATCTCCTCAAAAAGGACGTCGTGTGGAACTGGAATGAAGCTTGTCAAGAGGCGTTCATTGACCTGAAAGGAAACCTCACACAACACCCCATTTTACACCTTTACAAAGAAGGTCTGCCATGCCAAGTGTATTGCGATGCATCCACCCTCGGTATAGCAGGCATTCTCAAACAAGTTCACCCTGACGGAAACGTATATCCAGTTCAATATTTCAGCCGAACATTGCGCCCACACGAGAAAAACTACTCCATCTCTGAACTTGAGTGCTTAGCAATCGTTGAGAGTGTGGAGAAGTTTCACATCTATCTTATGGGCAGAAAATTTACTATATTTTCTGACCATCACGCATTACAGTGGTTGAAAACCATCAAGAACCCGTCCGGCAGACTGTTTCGATGGAGTTTACGACTATCGAGTTACGAATATGAGGTCCGCTACATAAAGGGAAAACTACAATATGAAGCAGATCTCTTGTCCCGTAACCCGTTTTGTGGATTCTTGGACGCCACCCTTATCAAGACCCACCAACCTCCTCCATCGAAAGAGTCTAGTTTGACCATTGATCATAATGGATTACATACAGTTTCCCGAAAAGGTGTAACCAAGATTATACTTCCAAAACCACTCATACAACAACTCTTACAAACAGTACACACACAATACAATCACCCCGGTATTTCCCAAATGTCACGAATTATCTCCACACAATATTACTGGCAAGGTATGTCAAAAGATATTAAACAAAAAGTTAAGACCTGTCCCACCTGCCAATTAACAAAACGTCCAGTAGGACCCACTTACGGAGAATTAAGTCAACCTCCGGAATCTAAAGAACCCTTCGACCTTTTATCTCTGGACACCATAGCAGGATTTGCCAAATATGGCAATACCAAGATATACCTCCATGTGGTAGTCGATCATTTTTCACGCTACGCGTGGGCTTTTCCATCTAAATCCACCAGTACCACCACCTACCAACAGGTACTTAAACGAGTATTCCAGGATGGTTCTCCAAAACGCCTTCTTACGGATAGAGCCCCTGCCTTCACTTCACCCAAATTTCGTAGTTTCCTACTTAATAGGAATATTCACCCATTGCTCACAACCAGCAACAATCCACAGGCCAACGGTCTATGTGAACGCCTGAACGCCACCCTCACGGGAAAACTTAGGTCATTACACCTAGAAAATCCTAAGGTCGCATGGACCAAGTTGGTCAAGAAGGTTACACTTATATATAACAAGACACCCCACTCTACCACAGGTTTTCCACCCATATACTTAATGTTTGGTATCCTACCCCCAGAAATCTCTAATCATAACACACCGTACCCAGATATCGACAAAGCTAGAAAAATTGCACACACACGCACACAAAACAAACATTTACAAGACAAAAACACTTATGACCAACGACACAAGCAACCACATTTCGAAGTAGGTGATCTAGTGTTAGTAAAATTATATCACCACCCAAATACAGGGAAACTTGCGCCATATTTCACAGGACCTCACACAATATTAGAAATTATTTCACCAAATGTGGTCCGCATAGATCGACCAAATCAACCACTTCAAAGAGACACTGACACAATCCACGTCAACAAACTTAAACTGTATACAGAAAAAATCCATTATATATCACCACCCGCCGTTAACACCTATCATATAAAGCACAACCCCAATTACACGTTTCCTTTCAAACATTTAACACCCGAATTATTCCCAACAGAGTCATTAAGGTTCAAACCCACCAGCAGCGAACCTTTCAAGCATTTAGACCCTGCCATTTTTGCAACAAGACGATTTACATCACTCTTCCCCGATGTTAAAAACTGCAAACCTGACAACCAACTCAATCATATCACACCACCCCCTAAAGATATCAAACAGGAGAACGGCGAACCTACCAATCATTCAAATTCTACAATTCATAAGGTTCAAGCAAATATTTCAGAGTCCCCAGTTACAAAAATGTGGACGAACATGGGGCAATATCCTATCTTTCATCTGATTTTTATCCTTTGTTTATTAGTTCTACCGTACAACTGTATCCCAATTTTATTCATTAATTACCTGTTTATCTATGCCATGCCCGCTCAGAAAATCTTCGAACTACAAGAGGTAGTTTTTAATCTAGGACAAGCAGTTTTTAATTTTGGACAAGCAGTTTTTCATTGTGGACAAGCAGTTCTTCATTGTGGACAAACATTTATAAAACTTCTCATAATTTTAGGAACCATCTTCGCAGAAAATCTAAATAAACTCCGAAGAGATAGCAGTAACTGAAAAGATGACCAAACAATGTCGGAGAAATCACGCTCCAAAAACAAGCCCCGAGCCACACCCCAAAATAAATAGACGGCAGGAAATGAGAATTTGAAACACCACGACAGGAAGTGTAGTCCGCGGCGGTTAAATTCGACCTCTGTAAACAAAGCGGAGCGCCTTCGTCCGATCTCCAATTTCATTCCCTCTCGTTTGCCCGACACACCCCACTTCCGTATCTCTAATTACAATGAGAAGATCCCCTATTGAGGTCAACTGGGAACCTCGCTATGCCACCGATTTTTGATTCCAGTTCGAGTCTACATATCGATTTTTACCACCCAATTACACATCCACGAGACAACACATAGAACTAGCTCACACATTTCTTACACAACAGACTTCTAACATTTTTTCACAACACACACACAAAGACAAAAATTACACATAAAGGTTATATAGATTTCCATGTCTCCTGTACACACAGCATAAACGCACTTGAGGGCTAGAATCACGTTTTTCACCTAAGTGTCGCTACAGATGAGACAAAAAATTTATAGGGCATAATTGAGCAAGTAAAACATTTATAGGGCAAAATGGAGCAACCAATACATGTAGATCAGGGCATGTAGATACCAAAGGGTTCCAACCAATACACCTTATTTTTCATATCAATCATTTTCATTATTTTTTCTCAATTAAAATTGTAAATATTTAATCAATTTATCCAACTTATTATCAATTTTAATCATTAATTATCATTTTTTTTCCAATTAGTTTATATTATCATTTTTATTTATCAATTATCATTCTATTTACCACTTAGCTTAAACTACCACAACTCAATTATCAACGAAAACTCACTGGCTTTCGATTAAACTAAAAACATTAAATCACCCTTTGTTGTTGAAACCTTTTTATTTTTCATTTTTCTTTTTTTCCAAGCACTCAACTTTGATTTCGTTCAACTCTTATTTTTATTTTATTTTTATGTTGATTTCTCAAAAGCCCTAATAAAATTCCCTCGGTCTCCATTCCCAATTTCGAGCTAGAATATGGTTAGGCATTTTTCCTTTTTTTTTTTTTTTTTTTACCATTCAACCAAGCACTCAACTTTGATTTCGCTCAAAAAACTTTTATTTTATTTTTATTTTTGATTTCTCAAAAGACCTAATAGAATTCCTTCGATTTCATTCCCAACCTCGAATAGAATATGGTTAGGCATTTTTCCTTTTTTTTTTCGCCATTCAACCAAGTACTCAACTTTGATTTCGCTCAAAAAACTTTTATTTTATTTTATTTTGATTTCAAAAGACCTTATGAAATTCCCTCGAATTCTTTTCCAAATTCGAGCAAAAAAAGTAACTAGGCATTTTCCCTTATCACCATGCAACAAAATAATTTTTCTTTTTCAACCAAAAACATTCAATTTTGATTTCATTCAACTATTTTTATATTGTTTTTATTTTGATTTCAAAAACCTTAATAGAACTCCCTCGGTCTTCTTTCTTATATCGAGTAGAATTCGTTTAGGCACATTTTCCTTTTTTAGCCCACTATGTACCATAGCATTCATTGATTTCTTACAATTAAAAATTTTTGATTTCTATTAATTATACTCAACCTATATCATCAACACCATTCTATCTTACTTTTATGTCACCAGCAATGCTTGTATATAGCCCCTCAATACCCACAACTAATTTTCCCACAAAATTATTTTTCACTTTACAGAATTCTCTCAGGCTAACCCCTTCTTGAATTCTTCACATGTAGGGGGCGCATCTGTCATAATTTGTATATAATTAAATGCAACCCCGACCCACTATGTATGTACCATGTATGATTTTCAAAGATTTAATAAAAGAATAAGGTAACTGGAGGAAAGAAAGTAACAAAAGACATAGAAAGTAGATCTAGAGGAGAGCATATTTATTAATAACGACGCAGTTAACCTTCTGACCCCAGGTCCCTGCGAGCTAAGTTTAAACCAACACTTCCTGGAAAAACAGGACGTATCTAGTGACCAGAAGTTATAAATGTTAAAGCTAACACCCAATATTTCCGGCAAAGACAGGACGTATCTAATATCCGTCGAAGTTATAAGCGTCAAGCTACCCGACACTTCCTGACCCAGGCCGGGCGTAACTAACACTAAAGGAAGCCGCCGGCCAATCAGAAGATAGCATCTAAACAGGTCAACCAATAGGGAAAGATCAGGTGATCATCTCTCAACCAATCAGAGAGAAACTGAGTCTTGGTGTTAAATCGAAAAGCAAGAATGGTCAGTTACGTTTTCGCTCTCATAGGAACAACACCTACAGTTGTTCAGTGGCTCTCGCCGAGTTCGGACAGTTGCTCCTTCGCTTCCAACAAGGTAACATCTACTCTAGAGATCTATCTCTCCGCTCATTTCATCTAAATCCCATCATCGCCATGTGATCAACTAATTAATAAGTCAAATCGCTCAACTCTTCTCAAGCTTTCTTCCCTCCAATCCAGTTGCCTTTTATTTTCAAACCTCATCATGTGTCCTGATTATTCCTAACTGTGTGCTTCACTTACCACTCAACGACTGCGCTTCAACCAATCCTCACCATTCAAATCCAACAACAAGAAACCCCGCAACGATATTGCCACAGAACGGTTAAGTCGACAGAATTCTACAACAGTGTAATACAACAAATATTGCAGTGTAATAACTTTGGATCATATTACATATATACATGTAAATATTTACATGATTAGAAATTTTCTTAATGAAATGAATGATAATTATATAAATATCATTTTATTTTTAGGTATGACATCTATATTAGTTTTGACATAGATAAAAATAATGATCCTCTAGTTTCTTGGATAGTTTCCTGTTGAAGGACGAAAACTTGCCGATTATACAGAACAAATAAAAGAAAGTCGTCGCCGTAAACTTTTATTCCTTCTTCAAGATGATGTCTGACGATTCCTTCCCTTGTAATTAAAATCTTTCTCAGAAGTCTTCCTCTACGGGGCGGGCGGGAGAAGCAGCACAAGTAAGGGACTGCCCTGTAGGGCGAAGTACGGTGTCGTGAGCCTCGAGCCGCTACAGTAACCGTGAAGGCCTACAGGGAAATCTGAAATGTGGCTGACTAACGGGGCAATGGTACCCCTTCTTTCCATTAGACAAGACACCACCACAATTAAATGCATCGAATAATATTCTTCCGCAAACAAATGTCAAGCAATCCTATATTTGGAGACATTAATGATATCATACAGAGCATAGCGCATATAAAGGAAATAATGTTTCTAATTTCCTAACTATAAATATATATGTGAAAGGACAATATATGTTATATGAATAATGCATATACACATTGCATCAATAACCAACCACACATATAAGAAAGGAATATTGCATTCATAATCGAAGTCTCTATCCATAGAAACCATAATTCACACCTTAAATAGACATTTATGGGGCAGTTTGATAAGTTCCAAGTAGATTTCCAACTTTATCGGCCATAAATATTGATTAATATCAAAGTGTTTCCATATTGGGGGTTTATATTTACTCCGCAGTTATAAAAGAAGAAATATCTAACAGCGAAATATTACCTAGCTCTATACAGAATAAAACTATATTTTGTCCAAATGGGTCCCATGCCGTATTTCATGTCTATTTCTCCAATTTGTTTTTTCTTACCTTCCATTTGTTCTATTTTCATTTTGAAATTCAACATGCATGCATATGGTGAATTTTAGCATAATTTAGGTTTATATAGGCAATAACGCGCTATCTACATTGAGCAAATAAAGACATTTAGACGCAAATGTTTCTTTCAACATATATCAAACTTCAACTGTTCTTACTTTTTTACAATTCCAATTATTTTATTTCCAAACCGCTATATCCCGCAAGGGATACTTGCGCCAAACAAGGAGTAAAGTTTATTTACATAAGTTATTTAAGTAATAGATTCAAGGCATACGAGGATGCGTATCTTATAGACTTTAATAAAGGCGAGCTTTCGGGTCAATAACCCTTCTACAGGGTTATTGACCCGAAAGCTCGCCTTTATTAAAGTCTATAAGATACGCATCCTCGTATGCCTTGAATCTATTACTTATATTCTTCAGAGGATTTCAACCTTCTTTACATTGATTATAGTTATTCGTTTACACCTGAAGCAATCATGAATCCTGATCTAGATTACTACATGAGAATGATCCGATTTAAATCGCTGGCATTGGCAAGATGGAGGAAACATCTGGTGTTCAACAAAACTTGTGAATTACACAACTTCATCCCGCCTTCCCTCAGGATCAAGGACCCCGTCGGAAACTTTTACTCAAGGATGGTCTTAGGAGATACCCATGTCAAATTACTACGAGCCCGAACTAAGGGTTGTTACTCAAAAATCCGCATATTATCAAAAACCGTCAAAGATCTCATTTGTATAGTATCACAACACATCCCAGCACGAAGTATGGCAGAATTACTAATAGGCATCACTAGCGAAATAAAAACCCAAGACTCCATGCTCGACATTAGGCACCGCAATAAGCTCTCATATTGGTCCAAGAAATACAAAGTATGTCTATCTCCCCAAGATCAGCAGCAATCAATTTTGAATTTATCTAGCTTTGTTCCTTCCTCTGATCAGGTCAGCATACTTTCGAAAGGCCTCAAACACAGATACCCATCAAAACTGGACAAAATCTCATTAATAGCAGGAATAAAAAAAAAAAAAAACGTCCTGTAGAAGGGTTATTGACCCGAAAGCTCGCCTTTATTAAAGTCTATAAGATACGCATCCTCGTATGCCTTGAATCTATTACTTATATTCTTCAGAGGATTTCAACCTTCTTTACATAAGTTATTTACATTATTCAACGCATGAAAACATCAGAGATCCATATTTTGCAGAAAGTTTAGAATGTATTTAGAAAAATATATTGGGAGGGCTTGGCTAATCAGTGGTGAACCTTCCCTGAAGTTATGCCAATTTAATCTACAAGACCGCTTCTTTAGAGCTCTGTTACTGTATTGGATCATTCTGTTTATACATGCTGATTCCACATTTCAGTGTAGCATAAATAAACAGATTGATCCAATATAGTATTAAAGCTCTAAAGAACCGGTATTGTAGATTAAATTGGTATAACCACTGGGAGGGTTCTCCACTGATGAGCCAAGCCTTCCCAATATAATTTTCATCGCAGTAAGGACAGTAGAAGTTTGATATATGTTGAAAAGGACATTCGCGTCTAAATGTTTTCATTTGCTATAAGTTAAGTTTATCTTTTTTTTTAACATAAAATCATTCTGGAAACAGTATAACTCATAGTGAAATTGTTATAATCTTGTGATGTATTAGGAATTAACCTTTTAAAAATAAATCTTGATATTTCGTTGACCAGGCTGCTCTCTTTTATCAAGGTTTTCTTGGGATTATGGCGTCACTTTAAGATGAAATTCCAATGGTCTTATGCAAAATATTGTTAGAATCATTTGGCGAAAGTTGAGACAGATGATCCATCAAATATATATTTTATTAGGGGAAAATCGCTTCTTTTTTATATAAAAATGCATCCAAACAGTTTAATTTGTTGACAGACTGTGCGTCTCAAATTCATACAAATGAATATTCCACGAAACCATATTTGACAAATGACCAACCTTTATACAAGTATGTCAAAACTCTTTTGTGAAATATTCTTAGGTGCAACTATCTCCTCAAATAATAACAACAGAATACATTGTTATGATGAATTTTTATAAAATTAATAGGTGCTTTTATGCCAATACATATCATACGCCCGTCATTTTTACTATTTATGCATATATAAAAATAGAAATAGAGACGATATAATGAAAAAATAAATATTTTTTCAAAATCCAAAAATACATATCGATATTATGATATAAGAAATAGTCTAATGATCAACATTTACGTGGAATTTTCTAAAACCAATGATAACTTTTATATTGATAAATGAAAAAATTAATTTCAGAATAGAATATATTTTTGAAAACATATGGATGTTATTTTTTTGTGCTGTTTCAGACATATACCAATATACAAACTTGGGAAGAAGCTTTATAATAGTATTATTAATAATAATTTAGAACCCATTACTAAGTGCAATAAACTTTTGTATTTAATACAAGAAGAAGAGATTTTTACTCTCAAAAATATATATTATTTATCAAGAATTCAATATGTCTAAGACACAAAATTATTACTTTTTATAGAGAGAAAGAAAGGATTTGAATTATATTGTAGACTCAAAATTTGAAAAAAAAAAAACATAATTTGAAGATGAATGAGTTTTGGTTTTAACTAGATAGGCACGTTTTTTTTTTTTTTAATCCATAGTACACGTATTACAAACCATGATAATAATGGTGGGTAGTAGTGGCGACTTATTTTACTGTAAGTGCACCATATGTCTACAGCTGTAGAAATCAGTTGAACCTTTTCAAGAATGAGGGACCTTTAGAGAAATATTTTATTGTGAAAAAAGTGTTAAATGCGGGATTCAATCCAGGTAATGGCTATCAGATATCAACGGCTTCTACTACTTGTCCGCGGACATGAGTTAGTTAAACCAATAGAAAAAAAAGAAGAAACAAGAAGTTTATAAAAATCTGAGAAAAGGAGAGGAGATAATGATGTTATAGTTGGACAAATGATATAGGTCAGGGATCGGGACACTGCGGCTCGCGAGTCCCATACGGTTCTTTGGATGTGAAGCTGCTGCTCTTTATATAGTTCGATACGTAAACATTATTTATGCAAGTGCTATTCATTGTTAGCAAGGGAAAATATGTATGGCTCTCTGAAAACTTTGAAATTTTGGAAATGGCAATTTTTGACTCTTCCGACTCAAAGGTTTTCTGACCCCTGATATAGGTCCTGAGGAAACACCTGCCTGTATATCTGTCCACACGGTACTGTCCCTTGGTACCCAGCATCACTACAGAGTCTACTCATCTGGTCAGTAGCGATAGTGGGGATGTCTGACCTCAGGCCATCAGCTGTACACAGCCATGAGCCCCTCATCCACACACACCTTTTTCTTTATATATTGTCACAGAATATTCTGTGGTGGTCTACTCAGTTTATCATCATTAGTCACGTGACGTCAGAGTTTTATTTGTAAATATTTTGTTTAAATATCTCTCCGTTTTCTTTAAGATAGAAAAAAATTGTAAATACTTTTATAATATGATGTACTAGCGCGCCATCTGTTATCAAAATTCAAAACTATTTTAAAGGCGTAAGATTCTTTTCGATATTAAACAATTTCTACTGCCCTTACTGCAATGGAAAATTTAATGAGAGGGCCTGGCTCATCAGTGGTGAGCCAGGCCCTCTCATTAAATTTTCCATTGCAGTAAGGGCAGTAGAAATTGTTTAATATCGAAAAGAATCTTACGCCTTTAAAATAGTTTTGAATTTTAAATACTTTCCTTGTTGAAACAACTTTGTTTTATGATTACTCTATGTTCTGGTCTCACTTATATTATTTATATGGGCTAATATAACATTGACATGAAGCCAACCCCCCAGGACAATGCAACAATATAGGGAGAGGGGGGGGGGGGGGGGGGGGGTGGTGATGTTATTGGGTTTTCCCTTTACTTTTTCTCTTAGCGCCTTTTTTTTTTCCTTCTCAGCCTCTATAATTTCTATTTTTTTCCTTTTATTCTGCTAGTCGAACTAACCTTTACACCGTGCCTGTTATAATCACAACTCTTTTATCAACAAATTATGATTTTTCTTATCAAATTTTGAGATTATAAATAATTCTAACACTTCCCTTCTCTCTAGAAAAAATAAATAATTTTATTTTTCATATCATTTTGGCTCCTTGAGAATGATTATACTTTTATTTTAGAAAAAATAATTTTAAAGGGGTAAATAATTTTGGTCTTTTTGCAGATTTTTCAATGATAACTTTTATACTTTCCATTAAAAATAAAACACTGTAATATTCGAACCTAAAGTTTAATTTTGACTTACAATAAATCATGATTTCCATTTTTATAAACTTCTGGACATGCGTCGGACTTGGAGGTTGTTGAGTTCTGTGCAGCCTGGAGTATAGGGTCTCTATCTATGCTTTCCTTCTACGGTGATTCTGTATAAGACTGGTGGTCTTAATAAAGCTGTATGTGTGCGAACTTCTGAATTAACATTATATTTAGCACTACAATTCAAGTTCATTTTTATACTCACTAAGCCATATAGGTGACTAAAATCAATGTATCAGATTTGAAACTCTGCCATTCAGGTTTCACATAAGTCAGTGAATTCATGTTGTTCGTGTTGATAGACCATTTAATGCAATGACATAACGAGAGGTTATGTAAACAAAGCGTAGCTGGTTTAATGTGAAAATACAAACATTAAAAGGTGAAAAAAAAATAGTACAAAAGTGAAATTGTACATTTAATTCCATTTTTAATCAGTTTATTGATCAATACAAATATTAATAACTATACACATCAATACTTATGAACTGACTAGTTAAATGGATTGAAGACAGAAACATTATTCCTGAGAATCAAGCAAGCTTTGGGTCTGCCTGTTCACTCCTGTCAAGACCATATTTTTAGAATGATTATCTGATTCTACTTACCCTAAAAAAAAAGAGGAAAACTTTATCCCTTCTTCTTAGATAAAATAAAAGATTTTGATACAGTCCCTCACTGACTACTATTGTTTAAACCATATAACTTAGGACTGAATTACCTTTTTGTCAATCTAATTAAACATTATTACAATATAATGCGGCTTATGATTCTAGAACAACGTTTGACAATTTTACCGCAAATGTTTCTTTTGAAAGAAAAATCGAGATTTATTTTAAGGAGAAATAATGATTATTTCTAACCTTAGGGATGAAAGTATGAAAGGATCAATTGTGAAAAGTAATCATAAACGGAAAAATAAAGTCCAGGGATTCCGTTTATCATTACTCTTCAGATTTCTTCCTTTCATACTTCATCCCTAAGGTTAGAAATAAGCGTCATTTCGCCTTAAATAAATTTTGATTTTTCGTCCAAAAGAAACATTTGCGGTATAATTGTCAAAGGTCGTTCTAATTAAATATTATTTTGAGAATATGACAGCGACGGTCCGTGAAATAGTTAAATCTAAACGATTAGTTTATATTTATTCTGTTATGTGGCGCAAACCATCAGTAATATCAAGTTAAATATCCCTTTTGTGCCATTTTTTCCATAAACTTATCCTCGGAATTTATTTATGTTTGCTGCTTATAAACAGTTGTGTTGCTAATGTGATCTAGTTGATTTTCTGTTAGAAGACATGCTATATATTAATCAAGGTAGAACAATTCTCTGTCTTACCTCAGTAGTACTTGGGTTGTTCTATTCCAGAGGCTCTGAAACACACCAGGTCCAGATTCAAAGAAGGAAATATAGTACAGCACTTTGCTCGTCTCCATGAGACGATGAACAATCATTTCTCTACATATATTTATCTATATATATAAAATGAATGTATGTGTGTGTGTGTGTGTCCTTTATGCCTGACCAAACCACTCATTGGAACGCCATGAAACTTTGGGAAGTTATTTAGTATAGTACTGGGAAGGTTTCTGAAAAATAATTTCTTGAATATCCTTAGAGTTATTTGCAGATTTGTAGATTTAACTCGCAAGCAGCGCCCCCATTGCGACGATGTAACAAGTTTTTTTATCTATAAGTTTTATATATTCACTAAGTTTATTATCTTAAAGATTATTTATCAAAAGTAAGATTTTCTACCTGTCAATTGCGCAAAAGTCAAAGTTAGTTATCGAGTATTTTTCAAGGGACCAGGAAAAAATGTTCACTTTATCGAGAGATTCAAATTTACGAGTTTCAAATTATCAAAATATATTTTTTTTTATAAGTTTATAGAGAATTGTTTTAACAAATGTTCGTTAGACAAACCTTTACTCGGGTAAAACCCGGGCGAAGCCGGGTACATCCGCTAGTTTGTTTATATATATAAGTATTCAAAATGGCATATCCTGACCAGGAGCACATGTGCTTTACAGAAGGCAGAGCGCCATCTGGTGGAACAGAAATCAACTAAACATTGATTTAGCCTGTTTCCTGATATTTGGCCAACCCAATTTCTTGATAAATCAAGAAAAGCCATCCACGAACGCGTTTCGCGCTTTTGGCGCTCGTCAGCGTGGAGTAGGCTGAACCATTGCGACCAAAAAAAGATTTTTTGATCCCAATGGCTTCCTGAAAAACCAAGAAGAGGCACCTCTTCCTCTAGTTTTCATCAGAACGATGACACTGTGCATCACCCTAGTAAAAAACTATACTAGTGATGATAAAAATTGAGCCACAATACCAGTTGTGGCAAATTCATACAAAAGGCCTGTATATTATGGTTTATGACTTTGGGGCCCTCATCTTTATATATAAATTTAATATAAAAGATATTTATGTTCAAATCTAAAAGCTTGAGGGATGAGTTTCTTTTGCAAATAAATTTGAACATTCTATTAAGGGATTAGCCTATTAATTAGAATATATTTATACTACTAGTATAACTTGTACTTTACTATTGACACTATAATATTCACTTTTGATATTAAATATTTGTTTTAAGTGAACATTTTTAAAAATCAAGGCGTCACTGATTACAAGCACTCAGTTCTCGCAAAACTTGGCTAGCGAACTTGCGCATGCGTCCCGCCGACCAATCAACAGTAGAAGCTGGACCATTGTTTACATCGAATCTAGCATGTGTCAGCTAGTTGCGCACAAACGGTAACTGAGGGTAAATATACGTCACATGCGGAATCAGAAACAGGTAAAGCAGCTGGTTGGTATCCCCTTATAATGTATAAACAATAAGAAGTATTACATTTATAAATTTAATTGCCATCTATCGATAAATGTTGTAATGATTATATTTGGAAATCTGTTTCTTTTTACATATATCATCAAATATTATCTCTATAAACCTTACTACAATGTGAAAAAATAGTACAAATGTGATATTGTACTGGGATAAGGTGCATAAATTAAGAAAAAGGCATCTCCTTATCGTGCAACTGAAAGTTGCTGATGGCTTGCGCCATCTATTTGCGCTATCTATTGATTAATCAAGAATGGGTATTTGGCCAATACGGGAATAATTAAAAATCAACGAGAATAGTCGATATTTATTCCGATAGATGGCGCAAGCCATCAGCAACTTTCAGTTGCACGATAAGGAGATGCATTTTTCTTAACTTACTAATGGTGTAAAAATTATTAAATGAGAGGGATTTTCTCTTAATTCTATACTTTTAAAATCTTTATATATTATAAAGCAGAGTGAATAAAGTGTTACATATTTAATTCTGGTGAATGCTAATGAAATGGTTTTCTGTTGACTATTACCCCTTTGTACGTTACCCTTTAAACTTTTTTATTCAATAAATAAAAGTTTTTGTTGGGAAAAAAAATATAGATTCGTAGAGGAAGATCCTTTATTACCTAAAGGTATAAACAATAAAAGAAGGACAAGAGAACAAATTATATGTACATCAGCAGCTCACGCCGGCCTGCCCTATCCAATAACCGCTAGCCAACTAACATTCCAACAAAGCCGCGATATATAGGCAGAGATGTCAATTTGAATAGACAATAATAAAACTATGCAAATATCTGCATGTCAAATATTGTAGAAATATCTGCAATTGTCAATTTCAACAGTTTTTTAAATACAATCTTTGATTTTTAATTTCCAGAAAACTGGTACAATACCCTTTCCTGATTTATATTAAGAAAGAGCTTATTACCCAGACGTTTCGAGCTTCTGCACCTCGTCAGTATAATGCTGGCTGTAGGATGATACCCCAGCAAAGGAATCTTTACAGTTGCCGTTTAATCAAAGAAAGAGGTACTTATTGAGTACGTAATCCATGTAACCATACTTTAAAAGAGTATCAGGGTGGATTAGGGTGTTAAATATGAATATAATCATCTATTTTTTCTTATAATTAGCACCCTTTTCCACTTCTTCTCTAATGTTACTTACATTACATCATTGCAGATATTCTTAGAAGAAGCAGTTTCCTCATGTTTTATATCCATCTTATATTGTCAGTACTTCTGTATCTTACAAAGGATATTTATTAAATTCCCAAGAGTCTAATTCATCAATGTTCTGTTTCTGAACTGTAGTCCCCTCATGTAGAACACGGCCAACACCACGAACTGGTAGCCTCAGTAACACAGTGCTAAATAGCGATGACCGTTGGTCTTTGTAGAATATCTTCTCAATTCGAAAGATTTCTTAGTAAAAAAAATAAAGAGCATTTTGAAAATAAAGCAATCCATAAATTATTCTTTAATTTAAAAGACATATTTTATCCAATATATGTATTTTAAATTTAAAAAATTATTTATGGAATCTGATAAGTTTCTATTATAGGATGAAGATTAATAGTGAAAGTTATTTTATATTTTATAAGAAATTGCACTTTATATATTTAGATATCTTTAAAAGAAAAATAAAAGATTTCATGCTACACTATAATTATTTTATTATTTCACAATTCTTGCACACACATACACATTATAAACAAAGTCTTTAATAATTAATATACCTTCGATTATCTCAAATCAAAACAGAGTAAAGTAATAATATATCACTGATATATTATCTTTAAACAAAACAAGCAGATCAGATTGCTTTATTTCCAAAACGATTTTAATCGGTTTTAGTTCTGATGTCATTGATCCAATATATGCTTCTTTAATTAAATAAATAACATATCGCTCTTTAACAATCTAATTAATGGGAGAAAATAGTACAAATATAACATTGTTAAGTAGAACTGCTCTTCACTGAAAGTTAATAACGAGTTTACAAAGTGGGAAGAGGAGCTTCTTTTTATTAGCATGAACATAAGCTTTCGGACACATCGTCCTTCATCAGATAAGAGTAATAAACGCGCTGAGGATCCATATATACACAAAGCTGAAAAGAAAATTTACATAACTGCAAAAGATAAAAGTATTTAAAGATAAAAATAAAAATAAGAACCAAATATGCTAAAAAAGAGATTATAGGGATTAAATGCTAATAAATCTGGACTAAGTACATATGTACTATGAATGGTGTTAATCAAGGGCAGGCAAATGCAACCTAAGGCTATTCACATAACATATGGTATTGTTCTGGTATATCTATATGCCTGTTGATGCTGTTTGTTTTTATTGACACAAATGCCTCTAGTAAAAGTCTTTGGTACTTATTATTGATATTGCTGTATAGAATGGATGGCTTTGATAGATTGAATGTATGACCGGTTTGTATAGAATGACTGTAAATAGGGGAATTTAGGTTTTTATTAGAGACGTTTCTGGAATGCTCAACCATTCTGATGGCGACGGATCTACCCGTCTCCCCGACATAAGTGGCATTACATTGGTCGCAAGAGACGGAATAGACAGCACCACCAGAACGGAGAGCACTCGCATGAAGGGAAGATCTGGTAATGGGGTGTCGGATTAGTGTGGCGATGTTAGGTGGGTTCTGGAAGTATGTTGTAATGCCATGGTGCCTTAAAAACCTGGCTATGGTGATAGACTGGGGGCAAAAAGGAAGGGAGCAAATATTTCTGTGTATAGCTGGAGCACTGTTGTGGTGAGGGTCATGCATGTGTTTAAGAATGAAGGGGGTCGGGTAGCCGGATTTGGATAAATATGAAAATATTTTAGCCTTTTCTATTGTTTGGAATAACGGGAGGGAACAATGAGTAAAGATACGTTTAGTGAGAGCTCTAACTGTATTGAAACAGAAAATCACTCAGTCCTACCATTCCTAGATACACTAGTCATACGCACCCCCAGCAGTTTCCATACCACAGTATACTATAAAAACAACACACCCCCACACCACACAAACTTCCGATCACATTGCCCAACATCACACAAAATCAATACAGTTAGAGCTCTCACTAAACGTATCTTTACTCATTGTTCCCTCCCGTTATTCCAAACAATAGAAAAGGCTAAAATATTTTCATATTTATCCAAATCCGGCTACCCGACCCCCTTCATTCTTAAACACATGCATGACCCTCACCACAACAGTGCTCCAGCTATACACAGAAATATTTGCTCCCTTCCTTTTTGCCCCCAGTCTATCACCATAGCCAGGTTTTTAAGGCACCATGGCATTACAACATACTTCCAGAACCCACCTAACATCGCCACACTAATCCGACACCCCATTACCAGATCTTCCCTTCATGCGAGTGCTCTCCGTTCTGGTGGTGCTGTCTATTCCGTCTCTTGCGACCAATGTAATGCCACTTATGTCGGGGAGACGGGTAGATCCGTCGCCATCAGAATGGTTGAGCATTCCAGAAACGTCTCTAATAAAAACCTAAATTCCCCTATTTACAGTCATTCTATACAAACCGGTCATACATTCAATCTATCAAAGCCATCCATTCTATACAGCAATATCAATAATAAGTACCAAAGACTTTTACTAGAGGCATTTGTGTCAATAAAAACAAACAGCATCAACAGGCATATAGATATACCAGAACAATACCATATGTTATGTGAATAGCCTTAGGTTGCATTTGCCTGCCCTTGATTAACACCATTCATAGTACATATGTACTTAGTCCAGATTTATTAGCATTTAATCCCTATAATCTCTTTTTTAGCATATTTGGTTCTTATTTTTATTTTTATCTTTAAATACTTTTATCTTTTGCAGTTATGTAAATTTTCTTTTCAGCTTTGTGTATATATGGATCCTCAGCGCGTTTATTACTCTTATCTGATGAAGGACGATGTGTCCGAAAGCTTATGTTCATGCTAATAAAAAGAAGCTCCTCTTCCCACTTTGTAAACTCGTTATTAAATATAACATTGTATTGGGATAAAGTTGATAAATTAAGAAAAAGGCATCACCTTTGTTGCACGATAAAGAGATGCCTTTTTTCTTAATGTATTGAATATTGTATAATATTAATATTTTCTGATGGAATATTTCTTTTAAAGACCACGTCAAAATATTGAAGGATTCTAAAAAAAGTAATTGACAAATTGTGGTGGCTATTCAGAGAAATCCTGCGGGTATAAAAAACAGTCTGGCCATTGGTCGTGGAACCCACCCAGTTTGCAGAATAGTTGTGTAAGCTATAAATGTAAGATTTCTTATCTTGTATAATCCTCTAATTGATTCTATTAGCTATGAAAAAGATATGTTTGCGATATTCAATCTAAAATCTGTAATTCAAAATTTTGACATTATAGAGTATTGAATGTTTAATTTTTTTATTCAAAATAGAGGCTAAGATATATTAATATCTGAAGGTGAAGATATATGAATCAATATAACATCAATTCGCCTCTCCTCAGAACCTGGTAGAAGTTGGAGGAAATTTCAATGACTGATGGGCCAACTTGGGCGCTAGCTTCTGATGATGATTAGGATGATGAAATAACGGAAATTTCCACTACAGTGACCAGGTTTAAATCCAAAATTCACTACAATTGTAATATTGAAACAAATATATAACCGTAGATTTATTGAAAAACAATATTGTCTTTAATTTGAACTTCATTAAAATATATTTGTCATTTTTTACTTCCGTGTTGATGAGGGTTAATGAATTTTTATCTCTACATATATATTAAATTCTTAATGTATGTTTGTTTGTTGGCTATACACGTCCTTAATATGTACCTAATCTGGCTGATATTTTAACAGAACATAAAGTTAAATCTATGGAAAAGTTTTTGTCATATATTTAACCAACCAAATTAAAATTAATCAAGTACTAATCAAAATTACTTTTATAGTCAGAAAATTATTATGACAATATTGCTTTATCATGTTTGATTGACAGAAACAAACATTTTTAGCGGAATATTCACTAGAGCAGACCACGGCCGAATCTCAACCATCATTTTTAGTAGAAAGGAACTATATTCTAATAGCAAAACATTCACTCGAGCAAAATACAGACGGTGACAAGTCATATATACAATGGGTTTCCCATAAGTCCGTGGCCCGACATTAAAATAAAAAGACTAATAAAATGATTATGATTTATTTTTCAACATAATCCCCTTTAAGGTCTATATATAATTTTTCCAGCGAAGTTCTAATGTTCTAATGCTTTTATGCCCTCCAAAAAGAACGATGTTTCAAGTGACTCAAAAAATGAGGTTACAGCATCAACGACCTCTTCATCTGACCTAAAATGAATACCAGAAAGTGATTTTTTTCAAATAAGGAAATAGGTGGAAGTCAGACGGAGCTAGATCTGGTGAATAGGGTGCATGTGATAAAAGTTTAAAGCCAGAATCATAAATAGCAGCCATGGCTTGCAGTGACCGATTACTCGGAGCATTGTCTTGATTGTAAACAATCTTCCTGGACAACATTCATTTTCTCTTTTCCTTGATAGCTTCTCGTAGTTGCTTCACAAGATTTGCATAATAATTGCCAGTGATGGTTTGACCCTTATTCAGAAAGTCTAGAAGAAGTACACCCTCGGAATCCCAAAAGACAGACACCATAACCTTCCCGGCTGATGGAACTCTCTTGGCTTTCTTGGGGGGAGGGGAACCGGAGTGTCTCCATTGCATGGATTGTTGCTTGGACTCTGGTGTAAAGTGATGGGCCCAAATCTCATCCATGGTAACAAGTCTACTGACAAATTCCTCTGGATTGGCTTCAAATAACGCAAGATTGTCCGAAAATAACTTTCTCCTTACAGCCTTTTGATCGGGTATCAAAAGTTTGGGAACCCAAAGGGCAGAAGGCTTCCTGAGGCCCAAGCGTTCTCTCACAATCCGATCCACTGTTGTTTTTAGAATACCCAAGGTCTCTTCTATCCGACGAACTGTCATTTTTCTGTCCAACATAACCAAAACATGTATCTTGTCGATGTTTTCTTGAGTAACTGACTCAACAGGTCTTCCTGGTCGATGTTCGTCTTCGGTGCTGATCCTCCCTAATTTAAACGCAGCTACCCATTTTTTTACTGTGCTATAGGAAGGAGCATCTTCCCTTAAAGTATCCACCATACCCTCATAGATTTCCTTCGGCGACATTCCTTTCTTACAAAGATATTTTATTACAGCACGAATCTCGTTTGTCTCCATTTTAGATGATTCATGTTTCTTGTCCTCTTTCAGAACCCATAACAAAAAAAAAAAAAACGGTTAGTTGTAGAAACTTAAAAATATACATATCTTTATACAAGGCTTTAAGGTATATATGGTAAAATTTATTAGCTTCAAATATTTCGTTCTCATGGTCGGGCTACGGACTTATGGGACACCCCTCGTATATATAAGGTATGTAAAATCTATTTTTATATAAAGAAAAATATTAACTTTTAATAACAATAAAACGTACAATTTTTATAGAAAATCAAAATTGAGATAAATTTTTGAAAATAATTTATCGTCTGCTTGTTAAAGGTTTAGTAAACAATGGATGTTTTGGTCAAAGATAATAAATATTTTATAAATTTTAAAATTGAACTCTTTTTAAATCACTCCCTTTTTTCAAAGAAAAACCTTTCTGAAATTATTTTCCATTGTTATAAGGGGCTATTATTTTTAAAAGTAGATAAATTTATGATATAAAATATTTTATAAAAAAAAAGAATGATTTTAAAATACTTTTATTATTTTGATTTAGATAATCACACTTACATTCGCCCTTATATATTTATTACTAGAAAAGCATATAAAGAGCCTTATTTTTTTATTTGTATTTATAAGAATATTTTTTATATGACTATACATTTTGAATATTAAAACTTACTCAAGAATATAAAAAATAAAAATCACTTCGGTATTAAATATACCAAATGTATTTCTTTTGATTAAGAAAATATTGTTTGTAGAAATTAACATTGCGATATTTAAAAACGAACATAAACTAAATGAGAATGGAATTTTAAATTCTAAAGTCATAAGCCATCTTTCTTAGCTTCAAATTAAGAAAAATCCTCAGGAAGCTGAGCTTATTTTGTGTTTGTTTTTAATGAAAAATTATCGATCGCACAGGCTTTTTTCTCGATTAAATTCAAAAGTAAAATGTATTTTTGCCTGAGAGAAATATGGTAACCACGAACGCGTTTTGGTCAGAGTTACGTCTTTTTTTATTTTTGCACTGAAAAGTCTATATATTTTTAAATAATAAAGATAAATAAAAAATATATAAATATAAAAATATTTTATTACTATAATCGGCTTGTGTTTAGACATACTCAAGTACATAGTGATTCACATTTTCTAATATTGATTAAAATGATTTAAAATTACTTACATAACTCTATGAATAAATATCCTCCTTATCGTGCAACTAAAAGATGCCGATGGCTCGCTCCATCTATCGGAAAATTTATTAACTAATCGTTGATTTTTAATTATCCAAAAATTGGCCAAATACCTATTTTTGATTAATCAATAAAAGTTAACCACATACGCATTTCGGGCTGTTGACCCTCATCAACGTGATGCAAACTATAATCCTAAAAAGATTTGGTCAATTTTGTAATAATAAAAAATTCAACGATTGATTGATATTTATTCTAACAGATGGCGCACGCCATCAGCAACCGCTAGTTTTACCATCAGAAGAGGTATTTTACTTAATGTATTCACCTGATCCTAGTACAATTCCATTTTAATACTACAAGGTCGTCCAAAAAGTCCGTAAACTCTTGCAAAAAATCGAAATACCAATATTATTCTCCATTATATATTACATCTTTGTATTATGTATAAAGTAATTGTATTATTTATTATGTATTCGCCGTAATAATATTATTCGCCAAGTAATAAGAAAACAACGTTTTAAGAAAAAAAAACACGAACTTTTGGAACAACCTTATGTATTTCACATTATTTACATAACGTTTTGAAAAATATATTCTGTTAGAAAATTTCGAGGTTTACCCTTTCTCAACGTGAGGGGGGGGGGGGGGGTTGAAGTAGGTGACTGCTTTTACTGTAAGTGCACCACATATCTACACATGTGAAAAGCAGTTCGACTTTGCACTTACAAATGTGCCAGAGCCCCGTTTGGTTACTTGCACTCGCTGATGGGGTTGGACTTTTGCAAGAATCGGGGGCCATTGGAGCATTTTTTTAAATCATAAAAAAAGGTGTCCAATGCGGGAATCGAACCCGGGTCGTTGCGGTCGAAAACCAACGATCTAGATCATCCTTCCACCGACCCCCCTCGTGTAGTTACAATTAACGGAATATATAAAATGATAACAAACTAATGATTAGGAATCCATGGGGTGAGTTGGAAGAAGTCGAGTTGGAGGTGGCAAGGACGCACACAGTAGCTATATTGACGGTCCAGCAAAGGTACGACTGGCGTGGAGAATGATCAAATCGGAGAGATCTGTCAAGACATCTGGGGAATCGTAAATTCTTCCACGAGGGGACAGTGACCCCGGATTTTCCGGATTTAACGATATTTTTGTATAAAGGCAACGTAATCTAACAACGCCTAACTTCTCTCTCTATAAATATACACTCATGGATAAAACTTAAGGAAGTTGTTTCTTTTAGCATGTATGTACATGTTGAAAGGTACAACTTTTTAAAAATTTTCCATGAGTGTAAATAATAATGTTAATAGTATATATTATATGTTAATATGTGTATAATTGTTTGAAAATGAAATTATATATTATCATATTATATATTGTCACCGAGTTAAACCATTCTATAAATTATTGCTATGTCAAAACCGCAACTGTAAATAGTTTCAGCAAATAGTGTGAGTAATCTGCAAATTTTACGAATGCACAAACATAAGGAAGCACGCATATCACGTCTTCATATATATAGATAGAGAATAATGTGGTAGAGATTATTTTACAAAATTTCAGGATTCCCCTCGTGTGTCTATAGAAGTAAGACATTTTGGCGAAGAAGAGACACCGCTCTAGCCGCCTCACTCTCCGCCTAGAATAATACCACTGAAAGTGGGAATCAAATCAATTTCCAACTTGGATGCCTCCTCCCTGTCATTTTACTTTGATTTTATCCACTTTCCACCGTGGTGCTGTTAACTAGATGAGGCCTATCGACGGCTCTAGAATCGATGACTCTGGCGGTAAGTGGAGTCGAGGGCTTTTACCGCCGGGATGATATCGGCAGTCCTTCAGCTGTGCTTACTATGCTCTATATTTTGTGATATTTTAGTAATATATCGATTGATGAATTATTTATGACATACTTCTATATTAATAGTTTGTTGCTATTTGTACCTGTGTGTAGATGTATACTCAGATAGGACAAACCTTCCTAATATTTTCTGATATTAATTAAATGTTAAAACTTATTTTAATATTTGTGCAAAAAGGTTTCCTGCTATTAGTAAGTGCATTAAAAAGTCATTATATCGATTGACGGCATCTGAAAACGATGCTGTCATTTTATATTACATGGGAAAAACCAACCAATTCAGATCACTGAATAAGTTACATCTTTTGACAAATTCGAACAAAAGTCATCAAAACCTATCCCATATTGGGACATCTAGCCCTTCTACTTTAAGATGCAAGAACGACAAAGAGAGGTGTGAGAAATACATAAATAACGAAGTGCTACTGACGTCAGGTCTAGGTAACAACGCCGCGGGATGGAACAAGCAAGTGGCTGAACAAAAAAGCTGAAAAACCGATAGCACGAAGGATTGACCGCAGGGTTAAAGGAGGAAAACGACAGTCTGGTGACAGGAGTTTGATAGCAAGGAGTCTCGTCAAGAAGGCGTCGGATACAGTCCTGTAGATAGCAGCTGTTTTCCTAACCGCGGAGTTACCCTAAGGTTGGCCAGCCGCCATCTAGACTGTACGGAGCGGATTGCTCTGTGGGGGCACCTGAACAAACGTGTCAGTCATCAGCGGCAGCGGTTCAGCCTACAAGTCGGTGTTGCTCGGGCCTGATGTCGACTGTGCGTGTGGAGCGGGACGTTTCGCAAAAGTGACATCCACGACACCAAATATACTTCTGACGACGTAGGTTGGAGGCAAGTCCCTTATATTGTATTTCTTTCTGGTCGTACCGCTATAATAACCCCTATCTTCAGCTGCACATCTTCACGAACTCATGTGTCATCTTATCCTGATCAGACAAAGAACACAAAGAGTGTCTAGATAAGACGCAACAATATTTATAGACTACGGCTTTCAGAGAAGAACGAATTGATAATATTTTATACATTTAATTAATGCATCGTGAATCACCTTTTAAAGGGATGTGTGACTTGTGACACATAACTACCACGTTCCAGCACTTTTACAATTTATTCTCTCCTAGAATATCGGCCCTGTCACTTTCCCATCTTCAAAATATTTTTGGAAGATATGGAGGAGATTTCACCTCTTTTAGGACATTAAGAAAGCGTAGACGTTCCTGTACTGATAAAAGCTATAACCCAAAACTATGGTTAACATTTTGTATTTTTTCGAAATTTACAAAACTGTTTTGACATGTTAAATGAAGTGAATTTAGGCATTGTGCGCAGAGAATATCGAATTGAAACATTGTTTTGATGATTTTATTGAAAGGGATTCGTACGTTTCTGCTCATGAATATCGTCCTCCTGCACTTCGAAATGTTAATTAAAAATATTTATTAGCGTGAAGATCTTTCCAAAATGCGATTAAATCGAACATTATAGAACCGACACCATATAGAAATTTAAAACATTAAAGTGCAATGTCTACTGGATGAATATATCTGGATGGATATCTGACTTTTTGAGATCTCAAAATATTTTCAATTTTTAAGTTGACATATGGGTTATTAATGAAATTGATACTTTCAAAACATATTTACGAATAAATTATTCGATTTGAACTTTATTCATCGCCACAATATATACTGAAATTTTTAAAATAAAAAATAAAAAATATATATGTTTTCTTTTGCATTTATAATCGAGAAGAAAATATAAAAACTTTATAACACTTTATAAATTTATTGTCTTCGCATCAAGCAGTGTCGATTATTGGGCTGATAATGGTTAATGAAAATGTCGCAAGCCTCTCAAGTTTTACCTACAACTCCGAAACACACACACAGAGACAAAATAGCAACAAGACGCACATTAAATATGTTATAACACCTTGATAAAGGTTGGGGTTCAGCTAACCTAAATATTGGTAAAATAAATTATATTTTGATTCAATATATGCCTTTTTAATTAAATTATATATAGTAAAGAAAACATTCAAAGACAAAGAGGATGAGTATCTTTTTATGAACAAGCGTTCGAGCTTTCGAGCACAAAGTCGCCCTTCAACAGGAATAAAACTACACAAAGAATCAAGATACATCTATATATATATACAGGTGATTAGCATAACCAAAAAAACTATTATTTTTAGAGAGATAAAATTTAAGTTTTATGTATGATATACAAAAGAGGCAATAGGAGAAATGTAATTATGCTAATATATGGTATAATCTACTAGTAAAGAATCTATAGGTTGTTGTATGAACAGCTTATGTAAATATATCATTGTAAATTTCCGGGATCTCAATGTGCCTATTGATGCTATTATATTTCAGAGATAGCAGCGCCTCGACAACCAATCTTTTATATTTATGATGAATGTTAGAAAAATGCGAACGGGGTTCTATTGTATTAAATGTATGTCCTGTATTTGAAATGTGTTGGGCTATGAGGGATCTAGGGTCATTATTTCTGATATTTCGGATATGTTCATCGATTCTGTCTTTTATGTGTCTACCAGTTTCACCTATGTATAGGCTGGAGCAATTATTACATTTTAATGAGTATACTGCATTATTGAAGTGTATGGGTTTTGGGGGGAAACTGTTTTTGGTGATAAGGTTTCTGAGTAATGTGCCTAAATTTGGAGTATTAGAGTAGAAGGTGCGGATACCAAAGTTTTTTAGATAATTGGATATGTTGAGGCTCTGAGGGGAAAAAGGAATAGTGCAAATAGATTTATAACTATGATTAACTGCTGTTTGTAAAGGGTTATGAAAGTGTTTCAAAATAAAGTTTTTGGGTAGCCCAATGATAATAAATGTGATAATATGGTATTTGTTTCCTGCTGTTTTGATATTTCTGTGGTACAGTGAGTGAATATGCGTTTAGTTAATGTTTTGACTGTATTAATTTTATGGCTAAGTGGGCAGTACGAAGAAAAATGTATGTATGATGGAAAAAATGACGGTTTGTAATAAACGCCTGTGGTCTATCGCATTAAAGATCCGGTTGGAAATCATTATTCGTCCAAAGTTATAACCGAAGCCCGTTTTAGCCTACTACGTGCCCGCACCAAAGGTTGTTATTCTCACATACGTATACTCACCAAGTCCATCAAAGGTTTATTGTTCCACATTTCCCAGCAGTTACCCCAACAGGCCATGGCAGATGTTTTGTCAAGAATTACCGTGAACATCAGAAAGCAGGATAGCATCATCACAGCCAGACATCTCAGGAAACTTTCTTATTGGTCAAAAAAGTACAATTTTCAACTTCACCCCAAAAACCAACAAGATACAATAGTTAATCTGTCAAGTTTCCAACCTTCTGTAGAACAGCTCAATATCCTTTCACGAGGTCTTAAATACAGATTTCCATCTAAAACTGATCGTATTTCAATTATCGCAGGCGTAGAATCATCCATCACCCGCCTAAACCACCAAGAGAAGTACAAGATCAGGAAACATGTCTCAACAGTTCTTAATAACTCAATCCAGGATAACAGCCATAATAACAAAAAATTGTTAATCCAGTCCCTCTCTAGAAATAAAGATATTGTCATTACAAAATCCGATAAAGGCGCAAGAACAGTCATCATGAACACCAAAGATTATACAACCAAAATGAATGCAATATTGAATGATCCCCTTATTTTCACCCCTATTTCCTTACAGGAAGAGAAATTAGCCATCACTAAATTTAAAAAAGAAATTAATATTCTTGTAAAGAAAAAATCCATCACCATAGAAGAATGCAAATCCTTTATGTCGAACATTTATGGGAAAGCATACATATATGGCCTGCCAAAATTGCACAAAGACAATATCCCACTAAGACCTATAATAGCATACCATTTATCCCCTGCAGCCCCTTTATCTTCCTTCCTGGCCAGGTTACTTTCTCCTATGCTCAGAGATGGTGGAGCCACGGCATCCATATCTTCTACTCCGGATTTCTTGAGCCACATCCAGCAGTCACCGGTTCTACCCAACAGCATCATGGTATCCTTCGATGTGGTAAATTTATACCCCAGTCTACCCTATCAACTTATTATAGATTGTACCACAAAGTTCTTATCAGATCACAATTACCCCAATAACACCATTTCCAGATTAATATCCTTGATCAGAATCAGTTTAGATAACAGTATATTCAACTTTAATCAGTCATATTGTAGCATAAGCCGACTTCATGTAAATATATCCATTGTCATTTGTTTATTGTAAAAATACAAAATATGTAAATTAGGGTCAGAGATATAAAAACTATCTTTTTGTTTGTAGAGTTAAGTTAGTTAAACTTATCTCGATTATTAAATTGCTTTTGTTTTTCATACGACTTGCTATTTATTACATTACTACATTTGGTGGAGAAGCCGGGTACGATTCCGACAAGATAATTTAATCTGGACGGCGTTTTGAGAAGAAGTCGACGTTTGCAAAGCTTGCCGCCGCTCGACATCGGTATGAGTGAAGTAGAAGAAAAGCCACGTGTGCAAGCTACCACTTTCACATGTCTTCAACACCCAAGAAGCCCTCCTAATTTTTCAGGTAAGGCCACTGAAATTGCCCACCTATGGTTAAAAGATTACAACCGTGTTGCTCTTCATAATGGTTGGGACGAAACAATGTGTTTGGCCAACGTTGTCTTCTTTTGGAAGGGACAGCTAAATGTTGGTTCGATAACACTGAGGATGACCTTACATCTTGGGCTATTTTTAAAGAAAATTTTTCAGAAATGTTTGGTGACAAAGAGGATTACTCCAGAAAAATTGAGTCAGCGCTCAAAGTAAGAGCATAAAAGCCTGACGAGTCCATAGAATTCTATATTCAGGATGTGTTGAACCTATGCCGCCAGCTAAACCCAAACATGTCTGAAGAAGACAGGGTAGGCCACCTCATGAAGGGAGTTGCTGACGACATTTACCGGATCCTCCTCACAATTGAGGTAGCTACAACTGTGGACTTCACCAACCACTGCCGTCGGATTGAGAAACTCAATAAAAAGAGAATCAGTAGTGTAAGGTTCGAGAGGATTCCCTCCGTTGCTACAATTAAAGATGAAGAGGCGGGTTACACTTTGAAGGATCTGATCAGGGAGATTGTCAAGGAAGAGCTCCGATTAATTCCAAATGAACAAGCGAATTCCATTTCTTCAAAATCTTTAGAAGAAAAGGTTTTTCAGCGAGCAGAACAAACCTTGTCGCCGATTGGAAAAGCACCTGTGATCCATTCCAGGAAGGCTTTCCAGAATTTTCGCCGTGACAAACAAGATATGGGTGAAGCGACAAAGAGGAGGAAAACAGACCAGTTCCGAACGGAGGATAACATCCCGATCTGCTTCTATTGCAATCGGCCAGGACACGTCGCGAAACATTGTTGGGAAAGACGCCGTAGCCACCAAGAAAGAGAACCAAGTATAATCCAGGACAGTTATTATAGTCGTCGAAGACCTGGACCTATCTATATGTCAGACTTTATAACGCCGCAACTGGATGATTTTGAACGAAGCAATTCTCCCCGCCGTAATTTACCTAGAAGCTCCTCTCCCTACCCAGGACGTGGGAGATCGACAACAGGACGATACCAATCTAGATCGCCAGTCCGTATCCCCAGCCGTTCTCCCCACAGAAAGGTACAGGGAAACTAGGAAACACGACCTGTAAGGGAGGTAAGGTCGGACGTTGCTTAAAACCTCCACAGACGCGAGCTGATTTAGACGAAAACTATATTTGTATAAAGATTAATGGACGTCATGTTGAGGCGCTAATTGACACAGGGGCGTCATACTCTGTTATCTCAGCTAACTTCAGAGAGTCGCTAAAGGTTGTGATGATTGAGAACACCAATATAACTTTAAAGGTCGCAAACAATCGTTTTGTTTCCCCACTTGGAAAATGTCTCCTGAGAGTAGGAATAAATGACTTTCAGCGGACTGCCGAGTTTCTCGTCCTTCCAAGTTGCAGCCACGATGTCATCTTGGGCTGGGATTTCCTCGAGTCTTCAAGTGCCATTATTAACTGTGCCCAATCTGAAATTTCGTTTTCAGAAATGCCGAATGAGGACCCATCCGTGGCACGGCTTTACTTGGCATCGGACGACATTATTCCCCCAAAATCCATCAAGAGGGTAGTTGCCCGGACACCCAACGTGGCAGGAATTAAGAATTGTGTTATTGAGGGTTCGAGGAAACTTCTTTTGGAAAAAGAGCTTTTTATCCCCTTCTCTTACGTCACCATATGGCATGGCCAGGCAAATATTTGGGTGACTAATTTTAGCAAAAATCAAATACCAATCCCTTCTGGAATGTGCCTAGCTCAGTTTATTAAAATCCAGCCGCAAGAAGTTTGCCCAATCGTGGAAGCTAACGAAAACTATGTGTCTGAAGGTGTTGAGTTAACCTACAAGATGAGTAAGTTAGAAGATTCAATAGAAAATCTTACTAATATCGATAATGCTGAGCGCCCTGTGGGAATGGAAAATATCTCATCATGTATCTCCCCCGAGCTTCCTCAGAGTCACAAGATCGAACTTTTGGAACTTCTTAAAAGATTTTCGGAATTATTCAATCCGATCACCAAAAGCCATCTGAACTAATAACTAAGCATAAGATAACTACAGGCGACGCCAGACCATTAAAAAGGAGGCCATATCGGGTTTCACCTTCTGAAAGGAAAATTATTCAGGAAGAAGTTGACAGAATGATGGATATTGGAGTCGTCCAACCCTCGGAAAGTCCTTGGGCCTCACCGGTCGTTTTGGTAAGAAAAAGAGACGGATCGGTACGCTTTTGTGTGGATTATCGAGGTTTGAATAAAGTAACCAAAAAGGACGTTTATCCTTTGCCACGAGTTGACGACGCTCTTGATTGTTTAAAAGGGGCGAAGATATACTCCACGATGGATCTTAAGTCAGGATATTGGCAGATAAGCGTCGATGAAGCCGATCGTGAAAAAACTGCCTTCATCACTCCAGATGGCCTTTTTGAATTTAAGGTCATGCCTTTCGGGCTTTGCAATGCCCCCGCCACGTTCGAAAGGATGATGGATGGTCTCCTGAAGGGCCTACGGTGGACAATATGTTTGTGCTATCTGGACGATGTCGTTGTATTCGCAGATAATTTTTCTGACCATCTAACACGAATAGAGGCGGTTTTGAACTGTTTCAAGAAGGTCGGACTAAGGCTAAATCCCAGCAAGTGCTCTTTTGGTGCCAGTAAAATCAAGATCCTTGGGCATCAGGTAGACCAGAATGGGATCCGGCCAGACGAAGAGAAGATTAAAGCAATCACCGAATTCCCAGCTCCTAATAACTTGCAGCAGGTAAGAAGCTTCCTCGGCTTATCATCTTATTATAGACGCTTCATTAGGAACTATGCGGATATCGCACGCCCCCTTAACGCACTACTCTCTAAGGGGACAAAGTTCGAGTGGAACACAGCCCAAGAGGAAGCGTTTCGGAAATTAAAGATTGCCTTGACGTCAAAACCAGTGTTGGGACATTTTGATGATGACGCTCCAACTGAACTGCATACGGATGCCAGTGGATATGGAATAGGCGCCGTGCTTGCACAAAAACAAGGAAGTGATGAAAAGGTAATCGCTTATGCTTCGCGCACCCTTTTAAGGGCCGAACAAAATTATTCAACAACAGAGAGAGAATGCCTGGCCATAATATGGGCGATTGGAAAATTTAGGCCTTATTTGTTCGGACGTCACTTTAGAGTTGTAACCGACCACCATTCCTTATGTTGGTTGACCAACTTGAAAGATCCTGCAGGCAGATTGGCGAGGTGGGCGCTGAGGCTACAGGAGTATGACGTCTCTATTGTCTACAAGACTGGGAGAATGCACCAAGACGCTGACGGCCTATCGAGAAATCCCCTAAAACATACCGAGGAGAATTTTAATGATGATATTCCCACATTATTCCTTTTAAGCGACATCGGTAGAGAACAGGAAAATGATCCTTACATTGCGGAAATAATCAGAAATAAATCTCAGCCTTCACTTACCAAGCAAGACAACAAGTTCAAAATTGTCAAAGGGATTCTCTATAGAAAAAATTATGACCCGACTGGACAACCTTTACTATTGGTGGTCCCAAGGCACCTTCGAATGGAAATCCTGAGCGACCTGCATGACGCACCTACCGCTGGACATCTGGGTTTCGCTAAAACCTACGACAGAGTCAAGAGAAGGTTCTACTGGCCAGGGCTGTACAGAAGCGTGAAGAGGTACGTGGGCCATTGTCAGGACTGCCAGCGTCGTAAAGGTGTACCTCAATTGCCCCCTGGCTATTTGAAGCCTATTCCTCCTCCGGGAGGCCCCTTTCAAAAGGTCGGAATAGATTTATTGGGACGCTTCCCCATATCTCAAGGAAAGAAAAAATGGATAGTCGTTTGTACCGACTACCTCACTAAATACGCCGTAACCCAAAGTCTAGGATCAGGTGAAGCCCAGGAAATCGCGAAATTTCTTTTAGAAGAGGTCATACTTAAACATGGAGCCCCTCGAGAAATAGTAATGGATCGAGGTCGAAATTTCCAATCAAAACTACTTCAGGAGCTGACTAATAAATGTGGCATCAAAAAGAAGACAACAACGGCGTACCATCCTCAAACCAACGGCTTAACAGAAAGATTAAACAGAACAATCGCCGACATGCTATCAATGTATATGGACCTTGACCAGAAGAACTGGGACAAGATGTTGCCCTTTATCACGTTTGCCTACAATACGGCCAAACAAGAATCGACTGGCTTCACGCCATTCTTCCTGATCCATGGAAGGGAGGCCGAGACGACCCTCGACACTATCTTCCCCTACAGTAGCTCGCCCGAGGGAGAGGAATTCATTCAGAATTTGGGAACCAGAGCCGAAGAGGCAAGACAAATAGCCCGTCATCACATCTTCAAGGCTCAAGAGACGAACAAAACTAACTACGACGCTCGACATACAGGAAAGATATACGAACCAGGAGACCTAGTCTGGATCTTCATTCCTATTCGACGTGTTGGGTTTTCCGAAAAACTCCTAAGACGATACTTCGGTCCCTTCAGGGTTACAAAGAAAATATCGGACGTGACCTACGAGGTCGAAGCAGTCTGTGAACAAGGTAGACGACAAAAGAAGCGCGACACCGTCCATATCCTCAGGATGAAGCCGTACTATGACCCATCAAGACAGGAAGATTCGTCGAGTGTAGATAACTCTACGTCTGGAGAAGAGGAGGAACTGAGATAAAGCTGTAGAACAGCTTCTCATGGGAGAGGGAGTAGTGTAGCATAAGCCGACTTCATGTAAATATATCCATTGTCATTTGTTTATTGTAAAAATACAAAATATGTAAATTAGGGTCAGAGATATAAAAACTATCTTTTTGTTTGTAGAGTTAAGTTAGTTAAACTTATCTCGATTATTAAATTGCTTTTGTTTTTCATACGACTTGCTATTTATTACATCACTACAATATTTTAAACAAACAAAAGGTACACCCATGGGTAGCCCACTATCTTCCCCACTATCAGAAATAGTAATGCGCCATATAGATAAGCATATAGTTGAACAATACCACATAGATATTTTATCATGGCATAGATACATTGATGACATCTTTGCAATAGTCAAAACCAGTTCACTTGATAACATTTTCTCCACATTAAACAATCTATACCAAGATATACGTTTTACAGTTGAAATAGAGACCAATAACACCTTAGATTTCTTAGATATACTTATCACGAAAATAGATAATAGATACACCACAGGCGTTTATTACAAACCGTCATTTTTTCCATCATACATACATTTTTCTTCGTACTGCCCACTTAGCCATAAAATTAATACAGTCAAAACATTAACTAAACGCATATTCACTCACTGTACCACAGAAATATCAAAACAGCAGGAAACAAATACCATATTATCACATTTATTATCATTGGGCTACCCAAAAAACTTTATTTTGAAACACTTTCATAACCCTTTACAAACAGCAGTTAATCATTGTTATAAATCTATTTGCACTATTCCTTTTTCCCCTCAGAGCCTCAACATATCCAATTATCTAAAAAACTTTGGTATCCGCACCTTCTACTCTAATACTCCAAATTTAGGCACATTACTCAGAAACCCTATCACCAAAAACAGTTTCCCCCCAAAACCCATATACTTCAATAATGCAGTATACTCATTAAAATGTAATAATTGCTCCAGCCTATACATAGGTGAAACTGGTAGACACATAAAAGACAGAATCGATGAACATATCCGAAATATCAGAAATAATGACCCTAGATCCCTCATAGCCCAACACATTTCAAATACAGGACATACATTTAATACAATAGAACCCCGTTCGCATTTTTCTAACATTCATCATAAATATAAAAGATTGGTTGTCGAGGCGCTGCTATCTCTGAAATATAATAGCATCAATAGGCACATTGAGATCCCGGAAATTTACAATGATATATTTACATAAGCTGTTCATACAACAACCTATAGATTCTTTACTAGTAGATTATACCATATATTAGTATAATTACATTTCTCCTATTGCCTGTTTTGTATATCATACATAAAACTTAAATTCTATCTCTCTAAAAATAATAGTTTTTTTGGCTATGCTAATCACCTGTATATATATAGATGTATACATATTCCTGTTGAAGGGCGACTTTGTGCTCGAAAGCTCGAACGCTTGTTCATAAAAAGATACTCATCCTCTTTGTCTTTGAATGTTTTCTTTACCAAGTTACTCCAGAGGATTTTACCTTGTTTAAATTATATATATATATAATATATATTAGATATATAGAAATGTTTGCAGAAAGAGGAGTTTAATCTATAAAAATGAAGGCCGCCTCTCCGGTCGAAACGAATGCTAAAACAGCGCTATCTATTGGCCGTCTCCGCAAACTAGCAGACTCGGGTCGGTGACAAAGCTTTAGCACTTCTCAATTTGTTAAAGCTGGTATTGTGGTTTTGTCATCGACTCGATTCCGCTAGTTTTCGGAGACGGTTAATAGACGGCGTTGTTTTAGCATTAGTTTTGACGGGAGCGGCGACCTATAGATATATTAGGTTGATGCAAAAATAATGGCCAATTTCATAAACCAAAATTCAATCGTTGATAGTTGCAATTAATTATTTCCAAATATTTGCAAGTAATATATCAATATAAAGATTATTTCTTGCTATGTCACTATATCTACCAATATATTTACAACAATATATTTTGTGTGATTTCAGGCTGTATCAAAATGCTTTCAAAACAGGAAATCCGCATAATTTGGCTTCATGAGTTCAAACTCGGCCACAACGCTGCGAAAACAACTCGAAATGTCATCAGCGCATGGGGCAAGGGTACTACTTCTGAACTCACCACCCGCAGGTTGTTCGAAAATTTCTTACCGGCGATACCAGCCTTAGAGATGAAGAGGGCCGTGGACGTCCGTCCGTGGTTGACAACGACCAATTAAAGGCAATAATCGAGGCCAATACACGCAAAACTACACGAGAAGTTGCCGAAGAACTCAACGTCATTCAATCCACAATTGTTCGTCATCTGACACACACACACAAAATAAAAAAAAAACAATTTTTAAGCACCTCGCCAACTTCCTGGGTGAGAAATGCTTTAAATACCAAGGTGATGCCGAAATGACCTTCAATGAATTCATTGCCTCCAGAACTCCAGATTTTTATAAAACTAGAATATACCAGCTTGTTTCTCGTTGGCAAAGATGTATCGATGCCAATGGTTTTTATTTTGATTAATAAAGGTTTGCTTGTAACGAGTTATTGTTTTTTAAAGTTGTCACTACAAATCGGCCATTATTTCTGCATCAACCCAATATATATATGTAATATAATATAAAATTATAAATATCCCCTATTATATGCAACTTGTAAAAAAAAGTTGATTGAAGGTTAACGACCCCAGAAATAGGTAATAGCCTGCCTCTAATACATTTTACATAGCGGGGATATTCAAAAGTGCGGACTTTGACACAATAGTGATATCACACCGGTTATATAAAAAAAAGGCTTGGGGCTTGTTAAAGACGGTTTAGAATGGATATTACAGGAGATACCGTCGCTTTGAAGCAAAATCTCATTTCTCGAGCCGTGTCAATGTCTTTTTCTAAGGCTGTAGCCTACTTTGTGTGCCACTTCTAACTTCTGAAGTGTTTATTTCTTTCTGCTGTGTCGTCGTGTCTCTCCAATCACCAATACGTGGGCAAAAAATGGCTTTTATTGCCTACACATGATTAGGTACAAAACTGACTTAACGTGCTATTGGACTGTCACTCTAAAACTGACAACGGTATTTATATCTTCCAAAAGCATATTTTGAAAATTATGCAAAATAGTGCCCCCCCCCCCTTTATTCTAAAAGTATAGCCAACTATGCAAAATAGTGGTATCTTCTGAAAACATAACCAATTATGCAAAATAGTGTGTAGATACAAGAAATAAATATGCTAATACACAGCACTCTCTCTATTTTATATACCACATTTATATTGCAAACAAGAAAAGATAATAATTCTCAACATTACCAAAACCAAAAATCAGCAGACTTCCAACCCAAATTTGAATCCGCTATTATACGTCATTACAGGATAGAAAATTATCAGAAAATTGATAATAGGATTTTCTAGCTATAATATTTTATTTCAATTTTAAGATATCTTGGAATATTTTTAACAACGATATTATTTAAATCAACAAGCATAACCTGATAATATTTATCCTTGGGTGTCAGATCATCACTTATCCTAAAATTATTATTATTATAGATTCCTTAAAAGCAATTAGAAGAAACTTTCATAAAATAAGTATAAAATTTATTGAACATTCTCTATTCTGATCAGATGTATATATTTATTTAATTATTTTATATATAACCTTATATGAGATTGAGATTGAAACTATATTAATCGCCCATATAAAATTATATAGTGCCAAATAAAAGAAAAGAAATTATAATATAGAGTTATAAGAGAAAATAATAAATATAAATATATAAATATTTACATCAGACACGATCCCTCTCTGAAGGGACGTCTGAATCATCTCAAATGCTTAAAGCCGCCCTGAATTCGGAAAAGCCCGTGCTTATAACGGGGTTTTGTCCCTAACGTGCTCAATTGCACCGCCGAGGAATTCGTACAGAATTTGTCTTTTTACAGGAGAGATATCATTGAGGAGTGGTTCTCTTTCAGAGCGGAATAGAACCGCGTACATCACGTCCACATAATCAACCTCAAATCTTATATAACGATTAAAAAAGAAGTTTCAATCTCAATCGTTTCTGATTAGATAAATTGGAATATTTGTTTGAACAAGTTGAATGGAAATTTGAGGCATTTTTTTACATTCTTATTGGAGATAATCTCGAGTGTTACATGTGTTACTGTGGGCTGATATGTCCTAGTTAGAATATATAATATTAAATAGGCGGATTTTAAATCATAGTATTTCTATATACTCAACAATTCTACTCTGAAGGCTATCCAAAATATATTCAAAACCTTTTTCTACATAGGGATATTAAATAACGAGTAATGTTTTTATCACAGCTAGAAGGCGTTCGAAGAAAAATATATATAAAAAAAATGTTTTATCAAAAAGCTTCGTTCATTTCTTTCCGCGGAATTCATTAGGAATTAATGATGTAACCCGAGGCACAGGGATGGAATTAAAAAAAGAAGAAGAAGAAATTGGAGAAAATGGAAGTGTCGTCTGACATCTTTAGCGTAATTATGGAAAGGGCAGTTTCAATTGGTGCCGATTAAAATGGTAAATGGCTTCTATCCCGGATGTTTGTCCTTATTTTACTTTTGTGTCATTTATAAATATAGAATTCAAATTGAAATCTCAATGATGTATTTTATTGTGAAAACAACGTCACAAAAGAACACAATTTAAATATACATTAATGTTCATCAAGATTACTATACTATGAAAGCGATGAAATACAGACATTACATTTATACGATAGGAAGAAGTTGCTATGATATATGAAATATTTTACTTTCAACGCTATTATGCAAAATAGGTGCCGGTATCGAAACCGACAATGTGTTAAAAAAGAGATTGCACAGCAGGTTTCTCATACAGAAATTGTATTTGGAACGTTGCTTCGACGTGAAAAGTTGCCGTGATGCCTCGTGTAAGGAGTAAAAATGCATACTAACAAGTTTATGAGTTTGATAAAGGTAGAATTGTAGTCTACTGGGATTGCAGGTTATGGTACCGCAATGTTGCTTCTCTAGTCGATCGAGATCCCAGGACTGTTAGCAGAATATGGAATTGATGGATTCAGGGCGGTCATACAGAACGTCATACTGGATCTCAGAGCCCAGCTATCACTAACAGCCGAGATTACCGACATGATATCCTCATGGCCTTAATGGATTGTATAGCCACGTCAAGAGTCTGAGTTAAGAAAAAGGATAGTTTGAAAGCCAAAAATTTCATGCAAGAACAGTTCGACGACATTTCCAACAGCATGGACTGTCAGCTCGCCAACCATAGCCTCGGCTACCCTTGAGTGAACATCAAAGTTAGGAGCATTCAAATGGTATGATCAACGATGAAACTGGACGCAGGAATAGCGTGACCTGATGTTTTCAGATGAATCCATATTCAGTTTGCAGCACTATGGTAGCCGTGTCCATGTCTGATGCCATTCTCGGAGAATTGCCAGCATTAATTCGACATCAACATACTGGTTAATCACCTAGAGTTATGATATATGATGCCATTAGATACACGTCTCATTCATCTCTTGTTCGCATTGTGTGAACAGTCCCCGTTACCTTTCTGATGTGTTAAGGCCAGCATAGTACCTCCTTTTTTGAAATTCGGAAAACGCTACGTTTCAGCAGAATAATGCACGACTGCATGTTTATGAAAAGTAACAAACTTTCCTTATATAAAGAAATTGCTAGTCTGCTGCCCTGGCCAGCACGTTCTCCTGATCTGTCACCAATAGAAAACGTCTGGTCAATGGCTGCCGAACGACTGTCTCGTCATCACACACCAGTCACTACTGTTGATGGACTGTGACAACGTGTTGAAGCTGTATGGGAATCTGTAACTGTACATGTCATCCAATCTCTGTTTGACTCAATTCTCAGGCGTATAAGTGCTGTTATTGTTGCCATAAATTGTTCTTCTAGGCATTGATTTCTCAAGAACGTCCATATTTTTGGTATTTTAATCACTCTTTTTAACAGTATAATTTTACTTATCATTTTGTTATTTGAATTTCTTCCTGGTGTAGCAACTTCAATGACTATTAGTGTATATTATATTTGTAGCAAACAAGTATTATAGACGCGTTATTCGAAATAGAAAAAGAGCACAGACAAATGGTCTCTCTCTTTCTCTTATAATAAAAGGATTGATAATAAGTACTAGATTAGATATAGAGAAGAGAGTTATTTTTGGTCATATATATACTATGCGGCGCTGAGTTTGTGTATACAAAAGTGTGATGCCTCGATAAAGAGTGGCGTTCAGCCAGCCGAAATATTGGCAAAATAAATATTTTATTAAAAATATATATGCCTTTTTATTATCTAATACAGGTTAATGTTAAGTAACTGGGATTATGAAGTACAATAAAATATTTTAAAGCATATAGAGCGAATTAATACAATTAGTGAATTGAAGAGAAAAATATTTGGTAAATTTGGTTTTATATATCAGAGGTAAACCTTCCAACGATTTCGAAATATTAATAAACTATATCGTTACAATTATGTTATCGGTTATATTTTATGCATACTTATATATTATCTATTTGGAGGTTTGTTCTTGGTGATATATATACATAGAGTATTTATATAAGACCCGTAATATGTATGAGCTTAATATATTATACACTGCGTGACATTGAAAATGGAACACCCGGTCCCTGTGTGCCGTGTCATCCTGAATTTTGTCTTTCCTAATTTTCTACATTAGAAAATCATAGTTTTATCTAGTGAACATTTTTTTCCCGTGTCACATTGCCGTGTCATCCTGAGATAATCTTACTTTTGATAAATAATATTTAAGATAACAAACTTAGTGATAAGAAAACTTGTTATCATCGTCACAATGGGGGCGCTGCTTGCGAGTTAAATCTACAAATCTGCAAATAACTCTAAGGATATTCAAGATATTCATGAAATTATTTTTCAAAAACCTTCCCGGTGATATACCTAATAATATCCCAAATTTCACGGCGATTGGATGTATGGTTTTTGAATCTATAGAGTACAGACAAACAGACAGACAGACATTCAATTTTATATATATAGATAAAGCAATAACGCACAATCTCTATGTAAGAAATTAATGCATTAAAGTACGGATGTTTCCTTTGCACATAAAACAAAATACTACTCTCCTTACTGCAATAAAAAAAATTTTGGGAGGGCTTGGCTCATCAGTGGTGAATCCTCCCAGTATTCGCCAATTTAATCTACCAGACCACATTTAGAGTTCTAATATTGCTTTGAATGATTTTGCTCATATATATTATACTGAAGGACGGAGTTATAGAATTGATATTCAGGCAAACTATGGACATAATATTTTAGGATAGTAGAATTATTGTTTACGGAAGTGCATTACTCGATGAAAATATTTAAAGGTAATTATATTGTCCTAAAAGCTTATCTCCATAGTGTTCTTGAATACCATATACAGTATTAGAGCTATGAAAAGCGGTCTGGTAAAGCAAATTGACGAAACTACTGGGAGGTTCAGCACTGATGAATCAAACCCTCCCAATATATTTTCATTACAGTAAGGACAGTAGATGTTTGTATTAAATCTAAATGAAGAATTCGTGCTTTAATGCTTTTATTTCCTACAAATTATATTATTTTAAGATTCTTAATATTATCTCTGCTATAAAATATATCATTCCTGTTGTATCCTTGATTTCAATGGTGGATGCATGCCATGGCAAGGGGAAAAGAGTAGCCTATTATTCAAGAACGATGGAAGGTTTTGAAGATAGTTTCTCTAAAAGCCTAAATGCCATTTCCCAATAGCCACTTATAATGGATATTTGTCTAGTAAAAATTCTCACTATAACTCCTCGGTTTATATTAGCAAAAAAATAATAAGGGGGATAAAAATAATCAATAATACATTATTTTGGATTAATTATAAAAAATTGATTTAATTTAGTCGTTCAAAGTTCTTCATTTGTGATACTAACTAATTGCTTGGAAGATAATGGAAGATCCCCCGGTGAAAGTTTATGGGGAATTTTATTGGGGATATTAAAAGGTCCTTCGTTATGGCCTTATTAGGGGAGCCACGGTCTTGGAATTAATTGCCACTAAGGGCAAGCCAACTTACTGGTGATATCGATCTTGTGAGATAAACTCCTGAGTGGAGAGAGGTTAGGTCTTAAATCTTTCTCTGCTTGTTCTTTGCTCCTCTACATGGTTCTGCAAAGGTATTCAAATCTGATAGCGGCTGGTTGATTGCAACTATGGGCGAGCCAACTTACTGGTGCTATCGATCTTGTAAGATAAACTCCTGAGTGACGGGGTTTGGTCTAAAATCTTTCTCTGTTTGTTCTTTGCTCCTCTACATGGTTCTGCAAATGTATTAAAATCTGATAGCGGCTGGTTGATTGCCACTAAGGGCAAGCTAACTTACTAGTACTATCGATCTTGTGAGATAAACTCCTGAGTCAGAGAGTTAGGTCTTAAATCTTTCTCTGCTTGTTCTTTGCCTTTCCACATGGTGCTGCAACGCTATTCAAGTCTGATAGTTAGAGGCTGGTTAATGGCCACTATGGGCAAGCCAACTTACTGGTCGCCATCGATGGATAAAATCCTGAGTGGAGCGAGGTTAGTTCTTAAATCTTCTCTGCTTGTTCTTTGCTTCTCCACCTGGTGCTGCAACGGTATTCAAGTCTGATAGTTAGCGGCTGGTTAATTGTCAAAATGGGTAAGTCAACTTATTGGTTGCCATCGCAAGATAAACTCTTGAGTGGACGGGATTTGTTCTTAAATCTTTCTCTGCTTGTTCTTTGCTTCTCCACATGGTGCTGCAACGGTATTCAAGGTGGATAGTTAGCGGCTGGGTAATTGCCACTAAAGGAAAGACAACTTACTGGTTGCTATCGTAAGATAAACTCCTGAGTGGAGCGAGGTTAGGTCTTAAATCTTGCTCTGCTTGTTCTTTGCTTCTCTACATGGTGCTGCAACGGTATCCAAGTCTAATAGTTAGCGGCTGGTTAAGTGCCACTAAGGGCAAGCCAACTTATTGGTCGCCATCGTGAGATAAACTACTGAGTGAAGCGAGGTTAGGTCTTAAATCTTGCTCTTTGCTTCTTCACATGTGACACGAAATGGAATTCAAGGTGGATAGTTAGCGGCAAGTGAATCTCATATCTACAAAGGTAAATAGTAGTTTATTTAATTGTAGTTACTTGTACTCACAGGAGGGTTGGACCTGTGTAAGAAGTTAGAGCCATTGAGAGAGAGAGAGAGAGAGAATCAGACTTTTTTTTACAAGAAAAAAAAAAGTGTCCAATCCGGAATTTGATCGTTGTTGGAGTAAATCAACAGTCTGACCATTGCAAGTTGACAATCCCTCAATAACTTTCTATTTCTATGAATGAACGTTAGCCACTCAAGTACATGAGAAAACTGAGCATCTATACCTACTACCGTGTTTACTGGAAGTTTTGTATAGTAATTCGTTATATAGCCGACTTGTATCCAGCTAATATGTCTCTACATATTTATCTTTTTACTTTATTTTCAATATTTATGCATCATAATTATGTATTGTATAGTCAACTGAGAGGACGCGTGTCAACATAGAATTGTAATATAACTCGATAGCTTGTATAGACTTTACACAAACAAATAACTGACGAGCGCCAACAGCGCGAAACGCATTCGTGGATGGCTTTTCTTGATTTATCAAGAAATTGGGTTGGCCAAATATCAAGGAACAGGCTAAATCAATGTTTAGTTGATTTCTGTTCCATCAGATGGCGCTCTGCCATCTGTAAAGCACATGTGCTCCTGGTCATGATATGATTTTTTATTTTTAAAAACCAAATAAATGTTGAAGAAATTTTGTGCAGAGAAAATTTATGTTTATCGTTAATTTTATTCATAAAGATAGAAGAGGGTTTCACGTCCAAACGATCCTTTTTGAACAAACCTTCCTTACGTCACCCAACATTAATGTAATGGCGTGATCTTATCTCCTTTAATGTCCCTGAAATCTAAGAAATAGATCTGATAATGGATCCATCATTTCCTTTCAGTCTGCTGGCTTTTCACGGGAGTTTCGCCTTTTTGTCTGAATAGCCGTTCTTTAATGTGGAGGTCAACTGGTCGATTTAGGATGGCAGAGTTCTTGCACATGACTTGAATTTCTATGGCATCGACATCCGTTTAAGTCATATAATATGGAAAACATGAATCCTATATGTATAAATCACAAGTAGCTTTCTCTTTATTTTCTATTTGGTTGAAATTACATCTTGAATAAATACAGTTGAAAAGATCTTATAAAAGAACAGGTAATAAAGTGTAAAGAAATTGCCCTTATAACGTCAAAGCATAAATGTACTATGCCCGAAAAGAAATTTAAGTCGTTTCATCATCATTTTAAATTATCTTCTCTTATTAGCTTCTTCCACACCATTGAATTAATCGTAGTTTCTTGAATATACCAAAAAAACGAAACCAAGTTCAATAGAATGAATATAGAATTATACCTATTTTTTTTCGTAATACGCTCTCTAAAAACTAAATATATAAAACGCTAATCAATCCAGGCCTATCTTTAAAGATATAATCATAAAAATAGGATAAACATTAAAATGTAACTCGTATAAATCAAACCGTGAGGTAAATCACAAATCGGCAACACATTGTGTGACAAGCGAATAATTTTTTAACAAAAATCAATTTCGAATTTTTCATTATTTACCCTAAAAAAGCCATTGCATCCTAAACACAATGGTGTTTACTGCATTGCTTTAGCGCAAATATTCGCGGAGATATTAATTTGATACCTTAGATGCGATAACTTTCTAGAACCTTAGATATCATAATTTG
>CP092872.1:60829734-60852283 GCA_030710605.1 Cordylochernes scorpioides
TGGTAATACATCGATTGATAATTTTTTTCGGCATATATATATGGCTTGTTGCTATTTTTATCTGTGTGTAGATGCATACTCAGATAGGACAAAACTACCAAATATTTTCTGATATTCATTTAATGTTGAAACCTTTATTTATTTTTGTGAAAAAAGGCTTTTCTATCTATTAATAAATGCATTAAAAAGTCAATATATCGATTGAAGGCATCTGAAAACAATGTGATCATTTTATCTTCACTGGGCAAAACGAACCAATTCAGATCACTGAATAAGTTACATCTTTTGACAAATTCGAACAAAAGTCATCAAAACCTATCCCATATTGGGACATCTGGCCCTTATACTTTAAGATGCAAGAACGACAAAGACAGGTGTGAGAAATACACAAATAACGAAGTGCTACTGACGTCAGGTCTAGGTAACAACGCCGCAGGATGGAACAAGCAAGTGGCTGAACAAAAAGCTGAAAAACCGATAGCACGAAGGATTGCCCGCAGGGTTAAAGGAGGAAAACGACAGTCTGGTGACATGAGTTTGATAGCAAGGAGTCTCGTCAAGATGGCGTCGGACACAGTCCTGTAGATAGCAGCTGTTTTTCTAACCGCAGAGTTACCCTAAGGTTGGCCAGCCGGCATCTAGACTGTACGGAGCGGATTTCTCTGTGAAAGGTGGGCACCTGAACAAACGTGTCACTCATCAGCGGCCGCGTTTCAGCCTACAAGTCGGTGTTGCTCGGGCCGGATGTCGACTGTGCGTGTGGAGCGGGACGTTTCGAAAAAGTGATATCCACGACACCAAATATACTTCTGACGACGTAGGTTGGAGACAAATCCTTTATATTATATCCCTTCCTGGTCGAACAACTATAATAAAGCCCTATTTTCAACTGCATATCTTCGCGAACTCACGTTCCATCTTATCCTGATCAGACAAATAACACAAAGAGCGTCTAGATAAGACGCAACAATTTTATTGATTACGGCTTTCATAAATTCAGGGGCGGCTAGGATTTCTAACCAAAGGATTTATGAAATCTTCCGAATCTTTTTCAGAGTAAAGCGAATATATAAATATGTTTATACATTTAATAAATGCATTATGAATCACTTATTTAAAGGGATGTGTGACTTGTAACACATGACTACAATGTTCCCGCACTCTTACAATTGATTCTCGCCTAGGATCGACCAAATCACTTCATCATTTTCAACATCTTTTTGGAAGATTAGGGGAAGATTTCAACTCTTATAGGACATTAAGAAAGCGTAACTAATCCAAAACCATGGTTAACATTTTGTTTTTGTTTTCTAAATTTACTAAACTGTTGTTGTGGCATATTGAATGAAGTGAATTTGGGCGTTGTGCGCAGAGAATATCGAATTAAAACATTTTTTGATGAATTTATTGAAAGGAATTCGTGCGTTTTAGCATATGAATACCGTCCTCCTGCACTTTCAAAATATTGGCTTGAAACCTTTTCCAAAATACGATTAAACCACACAATATAGATCCGGCATTATCTAGATATTGAAAGCATTAAAGTGCAATATCTACCCGATGAATTATTGTATATTTGACTTTTTGAGGCCTTAAAATATTTTCATTTTGTAAGCTACACATATGGGTTATTGATGAAATTGATAGTTTCAAAACACTTTTACGAATAAATTATTCGATTTGAACTTTATTCATCTCCACATTATATACTGATTTTTTAAAATTTAAAATTAAATAAAATTCTTTTGAATTTATAATCGAGACTAAAATATAAACATTTCATAACACTATGTAAATTTATTGTCTTCGCATCAAGCAGTGTCAATTATTGGGCTGATAATGGTTAATGAAAATGTCGCAAGCCTCCCAAGTTTTTCCTACAACTCCGAAACACACACACACACACAGACAAAATAACATATTCTATATACAGTTACGAGCGTCATGCGTCATCTCTGTCACCGTTTGCATTTTTTTTTTTGAATGGCGCTCTCCTATTGGTTGGCTACGATCACGTGGCTACGATGGCGCCGCCACTACGCGAGACACTTTGTTTTTGACTTTGCCCCCCCCCCCCTTTCTTTTTCCCAGTAAGAGACGCCTACGGAAGCCAACAGTACATAGACAGATAAAGCACATAGGCTATAGTTATTAACTAATATATGCATTTATTTAAGGCGCCAATTTATAATTGTAACAAATAGTATTTGAATAAAAACATTCAATCGGGTAAAACACGGGCGTTGCCCGGGTCATTCGGCTAGTATATATAATATATTAGATATATAGAAACGTTTTCAGAAAGAGGATTTTAATCTATAAAAATGAAAGCCGCCTCTCCGGTCGAAACTAATGCTAAAATAGCGCCATCTATTGACCGTCTCCGCAAACTAGCAGACGTGGGTCGGTGACAAAGCCATAACATCAGCTTTAGCGCTTTTCAATTCTTTAAAGCTGGTATTGGTGTTTTGCCATTGACTCAATTCCGCTTGTTTGCGTAGACGGCTAATAGCATTAGTTTTGACGGAAGCGGCGACCTATATATATTTAATTTATAAAAATATAAATAGCATCTATTATATTTCCACTTGTAATATAAAAAACAATAAAGTTAATGAAAGGTTGACGACCCCAGAAATAGGTGTGACAGCCTGCCCCTATATCACTTTGCATAGCGAGGATATTCAAAAGCCCGAGCTTTGACTCCAATAGTCATCACCCCATCTATAAAAAGAACCTATGGGGCTTGTAAAGACAGTACGGATTAGATGTCATAGGAGATACCGTCGATTTGAAGGACAATTTCATTTCTCGAGCCGTGCCAACTCCTTTTTCTAGGGCCGTAGCCTACTTTGCCACTTCTAACTTCTGGAGTGTTTATTTCTTTATGTTGTGTCGTCGGGTCTCTCCAATCACCAACACGTGGGCAAATAAGGCTTTTATTGCCTACACAAGATAAGGTACAAGACTGACTTAACGTGCTACTAGACTGTCGCTCTAAAACTAAGAACGGTATTTATATCTTCCGAAAGCATAACCAACAACTATGCAAAATAGTGCTCTATTCCAAAAGCATAGCCAACTATGCAAAATAGTGCTATCCTCTAAAAGCATAGCCAACTATGAAAAATGGTGCCATCTTCTAAAAGCATAACCAACTATTCAAAATAGTGCTATCTTCTAAAAGCATAGCCAACTATGCAAAATAGTGCTATCCTCTAAAAGCCTATCCAAACATGCAAATAGTGCTATCCTCTAAAAGCATAGGCAACTATGCAAAATAGTGCTATCCTCTTAAAGCATATCCAAACATGCAAAATAGTGCTATCCTCTAAAGGAATAGCCAACTATGCAAAATAGTGCTATCCTCTAAAATCATAACCAACTATGCAAAATAGTGCCATCTTCTGGAAGCATAACCAACTATGCAAAATAGTGCCTTCTTTTGGAAGCATAACCAACTATGCAAAATTGTGCTATCTTCTGAAAGCATAACCAACTATGCAAAATAGCGCTATCTTCTGAAAGCATAACCAACTATGCAAAATAGTGCCATCTTCTGAAAGCATAACCAACTATGCAAAATAGCGCTATCTTCTAAAAGTATAACCAACTATGCAAAATAGCGCTATCTTCTAAAAGTATAACCAACTATGCAAAATAGTGCCATCTTCTGAAAGCATAACCAACTATGCAAAATAGTGCCATCTTCTAAAAGTATAACCAACTATGCAAAATAGTGCTATCTTCTAAAAGTATAACCAACTATGCAAAATAGCGCAGATACAAGAAATAAATATGATAATACCCAGCACTCTCTCTATTTTATATACCACATTTATATTGCAAACAAGGGAAAGACAATAATTCTAAACTTTACCAAAACCAAAAATCAGCAGGTTCCCAACCCGAAATTGAATCCGCTATTATACGTCATTACCGAATAGAAAATTAGCAGAAAATTGACAATAGAATCCTTAGGTTCTCTAAATAATACTTCATTTTCAATTTTAAGACATATTGAAATATTTTTAACAACGATATTTATATAACCCAACAAGAGAATAGCCTGATAATATTTATATCCCTGGGTGTCAGATCATCTCTTATTCTAAATTAGCATTATTATAGATATCCTAAAAACAATTAGAAGAAACTTCCGTGAAATAATTATGAAATATATTAACCATTCTATATTCTGATCAGATATATATATTTATTTAATTATTTTATATATAACCATATAAGAGATTGAGATTGAAACTATATTAATCGCATATATAAAATTATATAGTGCCAAATAAAACGAAAAATATATAATATAGAGCTATAAGAGAAAATAATATAAATGTATAAATATTTACATCAGACACGATTTTTCTCTGAAGGGACATCTGAATCATCTCAAATGCTTAAAGCCGCCCTGAATTCAGAAAGGCCCGTGCTTATACCGGGATTTTGTCCCCAACGTTGCACCGCCGAGGAATTCGTACAGAATTTGTCTTTTTCCAGGAGAGAGATCATTGAGGAGTGGTTCTCTTTCAGAGCGGAATAGAACCGCGTACATCACGTCCACATAATCAACCTCAAATCTTATATAACGATTAATAAAGAAGTGTCAATCTCTTCTGATTAGATAGATTGGAATTTTTGTTTGAAACAAATTGAATGGAAATTTCAGCCATTTTTTTACATTTTTATTGGAGATAATCTCGAGTGTTACATGTGTTACTGTGGGATGATATGTCCTAGTTAGAATATATAATATAAAATAGGCGGATTTTAAATCATAGTAATTTCTATATACTCAACAATTCTATTCTGAAGTATATCCAAAAATATATTCAAAACCTTTTTCTACATAGGGATATTAAATAACGAGTAATGTTTTTATCACAGCTAGAAGGCGTTCGAAGAAAAATATTTAAAAAAAAAAACAAAATGTTTTATTAAAAAGCTTCGTTCATTTCTTCCCGCGGAATTCATTAGGAATTAATGATGTAACCCGAGGCACAGGGATGGAATTAAAAAAAAAGAAGAAGAAGAAATTGGAGAAAATGGAAGTGTCGTCTGACATCTTTAGCGTAATTATGGAAAGGGCAGTTTCAATTGGTGCCGATTAAAATGGTAAATGGCTTCTATCCCGGATGTTTGTCCTTATTTTACTTTTGTGTCATTTATAAATATAGAATTTAAATTGAAATCTCAATGATGTATTTTATTGTGAAAACAACGTCACAAAAGAACCAAATTTAAATATACATTAATGGTCATCAAGATTGCTATACTATGAAGGCGATGAAATACAGACATTACATTTATACGATAGGAAGAAGTTGCTATGATATATAAAATATTTTACTTTCAACGCTATTATGCAAAATAGGTGCCGGTATCGAAACCGACAATGTGTTAAAAAAGAGATTGCACAGCAGGTTTCTCATACAGAAATTGCATTTGCAACGTTTACTTCGGCGTGAAAAGTTGCCGTGATGCCTCGTGTAAGTAGTAAAAATGCATACTAACACGTTTATGAGTTTGATAAAGGTAGAATTGTAGTCTACTGTGATTGCGGGTTATGGTACCGCTATGTTGCTTCTCTAGTCGGTCGAGATCCCAGGACTGTTAGCAGAATATGGAATCGATGGATTCAGGGCGGTCATACAGAACGACATACTGGATCTCAGAGCCCAGCTATCACTAACAGCCGAGATTACCGACATGTTATCCTCATGGCCTTAATGGATTGTATAGCCACGTCAAGAGTCTGAGTCAAGAAATGAGATAGTTTGAAAGCTAAAAATTTCATATAAGAACAGTTCGACGACATTTCCAACAGCATGGACTGTCAGATCGCCGACCATAGCCTCGGCTACCCTTGAGTCAACATCACAGTTTGTAGCACCTTCAATGGTTTGATCAATCACGAAACTGAACACAGGAATGACGTGACCTGATGTTTTAAGATGAATCCAAATTCAGTTTGCAGCACTATGATAGCCGCGTCCGTGTCTGATGCCATTCGTTGAGAATTGCCAGCATTTATTCGGCATCTACATACTGGCCAATCACCTAGAGTTTTGATATATGATGCCATTAGATACATGTCTCATTCATCTCTTGTTCGCATTGTGCGAACAGTCCCCGTTTCCTTTCTGATGTGTTAAGGCCAGCGTAGTACCTCTTTTTTTTTTTGAAGCTTGGAAAACGCTACGTTTCAGCAGAATAAGGCAGAAACGCATGTCTATGAAAAGTAACAAAATTTCCTTATATAAAGAAATTGCTAGACTACTGCCCTGGCCAGCACGTTCTCCTGATCTGTCACCAATAGAAAACGTCTGGTCAAAGGTTTCCGAGCGACTGACTCGTCACCACACACTAGTCACAACTGTCGATGGACTGTGACATCGTGTTGAAGCTACATGGGAAGCTGTACCTGTATATGTCATCCAATCTCTGTTTAACTCAATGCCCAGGTGTATAAGTGCTGTTATTGCTCCCAGAGTGTAGTATTTTAATGGACACAGTAATGTATTTATATATGAATAAAACAAAGCATCAAGGGCTGCGTTTCTTTATTAAAACAAATATATTCGAGCTTTCGGGCACATACGCCCTTCTACAGGAATTAATAAACAATAATCCAACTAGTTTGAAATAATATTTATATTTAAATTTAACGTGCATATCCACGATACACGTGCATTTCAATTTGCAAGGTATCCCATCAGACATGTGATATCTTATACTGTGAATGAATTATTTTTATCTTATTTTATTTAAGTCTATTGAATTATATGCTTCTGGTAAATCAATTCTGCGATTTATACTGTTATATTGTTTGGACACTATTGCTTCAATTATTAATCTTTGAAATTTATTATTAATATTGTTATAATGTACTTTAGGTTCATTTAAGTTAAATAACAAATAGAAAAGATAATGCAATTAATGTGATCAATCTTTCCAAGACAATTTTAAGCAATGATGAAGTCAATATATTATCTAAAGGATTAAAACATAGACCAATAGGCAAACCACAGACCATCAAAATAATTAGCGGAATAGAAGCAGCTATATGTAAGCTCAATAACTATGAAAAGAATACTATCAGAAATTCTGTTATAAACATACTAAAAGAACCAAACAAAATGCCGCCAAACAACCAGAGAGATAAAACAGTCTTGAATGATCTCAAAAATAGAAAAGACATAATCATCACGGGTGCAGACAAAGGAGGGATGACAGTAGTGATGGACAAAACAGAATATATAAGCAAAATGAACAACATATTAGAAGACAGAAGCATTTTTTACAATAGTTAATGAAAGTGATAAGAAACGAGAATATACATATTTCAAGAAAGAAATGAACAGGATGTACAAAAGCAATATGATATCAAACGATGAATTTAAATTATTCATATCTAATTTAGACTCTGAAAGTTATATATACGGAAAACCTAAAGTTCACAAGCAAGGGATCCCATTAAGACCAATAGTAGCCTATCACAGCTCACCACTAGCACCAATAGCCAAGTATGTTACAATATTTTTACAATCATTAATTAAGAATAACGTATTTCCAATGTCAATAGCAAATATTCCAACATTCATTACTGAAATAGCCAATTACAATTATCAGAGAGATCATATTTTAGTATCATTCGACGTAGAGGCCTTATATCCCAGTCTCCCCCATAACTTAATAATTGAAACTACTAAAACCTTTTTAAATAACAATATGATAGACTCTAAAACAATAGATAAAATAATAGTTTTAATTACATTATGTCTTAAAGTTAACATATTCACTTTTGACCAAAAACAATATAAACAAATCAAGGGTTCCCCTATGGGAAGCCCATTATCAACTCCATTAGCCGAAATAGTTATGAGAGAAATAGACAATTGGATAACATCATCATATCCAGCAGACATCATATTATACAGACGATATATAGATGATATATTTTGCATTTGTACAGAAAAACAGATTCCCAACATCTTAGCCTCACTCAACAATTATAACAATAGCTTACGTTTCACTATAGAAAAAGAAGATAATTGCACATTGCCATTTTTAGATATTAAAATAATTAAAATAGACAATAGATTGCAAACAACAATTTACTACAAACCTTCATTCACCCCCAATTATATAAAATTTTATTCATTCTGCCCCATTAGTCATAAAATTAACACAGTGAAAACATTAACTAAAAGAATTTATACTCATTGTTCTTTAAATCAATACAAAACGCAAGAAACGCAAACCGTTATCAATAATTTGACATCAGCTGGTTATCCCAAAACATTTATTTTAAAACATTTCTATCAGGCACAGGTCACATCTAACATGTCAGCACAAAAAACTAAAATATATAGGCAGAATTGTTACATCCCATATTCCCCGAAATCCATCCACATTTCTAGAACACTAGATAAATATGGAATAAAAACCTTTTATAGCAACTCTCCCAACTTATCAGATATCTTAAGAAACCCGATTACAAAAAACAGGCAAACTGAATATATATCAAGCAGAAAAGAGGTAATTTATTCTATAGAATGTAATAATTGTAATGCCAAATATGTAGGAGAAACGGGAAGAAAATTGAATAATAGAATCATTGAACACAGAAGAAACATAAACAGAAATGACCCATTATCATTAATAGTACAGCACTCCAATTCAACAGGACACACATTTAACTTAAATGAACCTAAAGTACATTATAACAATATTAATAATAAATTTCAAAGATTAATAATTGAAGCAATAGTGTCCAAACAATATAACAGTATAAATCGCAGAATTGATTTACCAGAAGCATATAATTCAATAGACTTAAATAAAATAAGATAAAAATAATTCATTCACAGTATAAGATATCACATGTCTGATGGGATACCTTGCAAATTGAAATGCACGTGTATCGTGGATATGCACGTTAAATTTAAATATAAATATTATTTCAAACTAGTTGGATTATTGTTTATTAATTCCTGTAGAAGGGCGTATGTGCCCGAAAGCTCGAATATATTTGTTTTAATAAAGAAACGCAGCCCTTGATACAGTAATGTATATTATATTTATAGGAAACATACATTAAACGTGTTATTTGATATAGAAAGATCAATTAAATAATTAATCTTCTATATATCGGTAAAAGGATTTATAATAAGTACAAGATTCGCAGGAATAAAAGGATAGAGTAGTTATTTTTGGTGAAATATGCAGGTTAATGTTAAGGAGCAGGGATTATGAAGTGCAATAAAATATTTTAAAGCCTATAGAGCGAATTTATAAAATTTGCGAGTTAAAGATGAAAAGATTTGGAAAAGTTTGTCTTATCAGAGGTAAACCTTCCCAGCGATTTCGCAAATTAAATCAACTATATCGCTACAATTATGTTATTGGTTATATATTATGCACACTTATGTATAATTTATTTGGAGGTTTGTTCTTGGAATGAATAGAGTAATTATATAAGACCCGTTATATATTTGAGCTTAATATATTATATATTCAAAAAAGCATACTTTTATATTCTAGTAATATATTATTCAAATATTTATATAAACATTAATGATAAATAAGATTTTTAATTTATTAAAAACTTAGATGTATCTACAGAGAAGTATTGGTGTTAATTATAATAATGAGTTATATTGTGTGTGTGATATAGTAAAAATATTTTAATAGTAAATAATATTGAAAAGAAGTTAATCTTATAGAATTTTCCCCAAAGGATAATATGTAAAGATATATTTCCTGTAAGCCCATTCGAATAGATTATTATTTACGATTTCCTGACACTATATGTAAATACATTCAAACTTTTTTTTTTAAAATAGTCAAGAATCCATTCAGTCACTTGCAATGGCTGCAATTTGAAGCCATTTGATTGATTCGAATGAATAAACTAGGTGCTTATGTGAAAGATGACTTTGTATATGAGGGAACATTAAACATTATATTATATCCGCGGTTATAAGAACACCATCGAGCACAAGTTCTATCTAGTTCTTCTAGAATCATAGATTGGTGACTGGCTTTATTCTTGTCCTATCAGAGCTTCCTTTTCCAGTGCCAACATTTTGATGATATTTTAGGGGGTTCTCCCGAAATTGTCCATGAACAACATTCTCGGCCATCTTACCGATCTTCTCTCCACTTCGCCCTCCCGTAATACAATTAACCTATACGAGTTACAGACCAGAAGTGTCTTTAACATACAGCTTCTTTTCCTTCCAGACGTTTCCAGAAAGCCATATTCTTCTTCCATCATCTTTAGAACATCTTCGTTACTCAGCCAGTCTTCTTAACATTCGGCGTCAGCACCATATCTCAAAAGCACTTAGCTTTATCATATTTGCCCTTACTTTGAGTTTAGGGTTCGAAATATTATATGTGTACACGGCATTTTTAAAAATACCTTTTAAAATAATAAAAGACAATTTCATTTTAAAATATTTGTTTTCCTTATAAAATGACGGCTCCAGATTTAAAATTATAAAGAAAATCTCATGTTTCGAATTAAACCCATTTTTTTGCATTATGTTCGGAATACATCAATACGGATTTAAAATGATATAAATTTTAATCTTTAATGAGTCTCTTTTAAATATAAATCTATATTAGTGAGAATGGTGATTGAAATATTAGAATTAACATGATAATCATAAATACTGTGGCGAAGAAATAATTTTATTTTATTAATTAATTTAATTATTCGATGAACTTATTTAAAACAGATTACTCTATATTTGTAAAATCATCATGCGTGTTTCTTAGCTTGCTTGTTCAATATTCTCTAGCTGTATATAGTTTGGTGGTTCATTGATTATTGTCGGCTGGTCGCGGTGACGTTATCAATGAATACTTTCACATCTTAGGATATTCTAGACTTGATTTCTACGCTACAAGATAAACAATATAATTCAGATACACAATGTCTGGGGTTATGTTCAATAGTCACATCTTTCTCTTCTTATTTATTCCACCGGATTACAGATATAGGAAATGTCTCCTATTAAATAAAAGGCAGTGGGAAAATTATATTAATTATAAAGCAATAACGCGCCATCTCTATGTAAGAAATTAATGCATTAAAGTACGGATGTTTCCTTTGCACATAAAACAAAATACTACTATCCTTACTGCAATAAAAAAAAATTTTGGGAGGGCTTGGCTCATCAGTGGTGAATCCTCCCAGTATTCGCCAATTTAATCTACCAGACCACATTTAGAGTTCTAATATTGCTTTGAATGATTTTGCTAATATATATTATACTGAAGGACGGAGTTTTAGAATTGATATTCAGGCAAACTATGGACATAATATTTTAGGATAGTAGAATTATTGTTTACGGAAGTGCATTACTCGATGAAAATATTTAAAGGTAATTCTATTGTCCTAAAAGCTTATCTCCATAGTGTTCTTGAATACCATATACAGTATTAGAGCTATGAAAAGCGGTCTGGTAAAGCAAATTGACGAAACTACTGGGAGGTTCAGCACTGATGAATCAAACCCTCCCAATATCTTTTCATTACAGTAAGGACAGTAGATGTTTGTATTAAATCTAAATGAAGAATTCGTGCTTTAATGCTTTTATTTCCTACAAATTATATTATTTTAAGATTCTTAATATTATCTCTGCTATAAAATATATCATTCCTGTTGTATCCTTGATTTCAATGGTGGATGCATGCCATGGCAAGGGGAAAAGAGTAGCCTATTATTCAAGAACGATGGAAGGTTTTGAAGATAGTTTCTCTAAAAGCCTAAATGCCATTTCCCAATAGCCACTTATAATGGATATTTGTTTAGTAAATATTCTCACTAAAACTCCTCGGTTTATATTAGCAAAAAATAATAAGGGGGATAAAAATAATCAATAATACATTATTTTGAATTAATTATAAAAATTGATTTAATTTAGTCGTTCAAAGTTCTTCATTTGTGATACTAACTAATTGCTTGGAAGATAATGGAAGATCCCCCGGTGAAAGTTTATGGGGAATTTTATTGGGGATATTAAAAGGTCCTTCGTTATGGCCTTATTAGGGGAGCCACGGTCTTGGAATTAATTGCCACTAAGGGCAAGCCAACTTACTGGTGCTATCGATCTTGTGAGATAAACTCCTGAGTGGAGCGAGGTTTGGTCTTAAATCTTTCTATGCTTGTTCTTTGCTCCTCTACATGGTTCTGCAAAGGTATTCAAATCTGATAGCGGCTGGTTGATTGCCACTAAGGGCAAGTCAACTTACTGTTTGCTATCGTGAGATAAACACCTGAGTGGAACAGAGTTAGGTCTTAAATCTTTCACTGCTTGTTCTTTGCTTCTCCACATGGGGCTGCAACGGTATCCAAGGTGGATAGTTAGCGGCTGGTTAATTGCCACTAAGGGCAAGCTAACTTACTGGTACTATCGATCTTGTGAGATAAACTCCTGAGTCAGAGAGTTAGGTCTTAAATCTTTCTCTGCTTGTTCTTTGCCTTTCCACATGGTGCTGCAACGGTATCCAAGGTGGATAGTTAGCGGCTGGGTAATTGCCACTAAGGGAAAGCCAACCTATTGGTCGCCATCGTGAGATAAACTACTGAGTGAAGCGGGGTTAGTTCTTAAATCTTGTTCTTTTCTTCTCCACATGTGACACAAAACGGTATTCAAGGTGGATAGTTAGCGGCTGGTTAATTTCCACTATGAACAAGTCAGCTTACTGTTCGCCTTCGTGAGATAAACTCCTGAGTGGAGCAAGGTTAGTTCTTGAATTTTATTCTCTACGTGTGACACGAAATGGTTTTGAAGGTAGATAGTTAGCGGCTACTTATTACTGGAAGTGAATCTCATATCTACAAAGGTAAATAGTAGTTAGTTTAATTGTAGTTACTTGTACTCACAGGGAGGGTTGGATATGTGTGTGAAGTTAGAGCCATTGAGAAAGAGAATCAGACTTTTTTTACAAGAAAAAAAAAAGTGTCCAATCCGGGATTTAATCCGTATCGTTGTTGGAGTAAATCAACAGTCTGACCATTGTAAGTTGACCATCCCTCAATAACTTTCTATTTCTATGAATGCACGTTAGCCACTCAAGTACATGAGAGAACTGAGCATCTATACGTACTACCGTGTTTACTGGAAGTTTTGTAAAGTAATTCGTTATATAGCCGACTTGTATTCAGCTAATTCTGTCTCTTAATATTTATCTTTTTACTTTATTTTCAATATTTATATACCATAAATATGTATTATATAGTTAACTGAGAGAAAGCGTGTCAGCATAGAATTGTAATATAAATCGATAGCTTGTGTGGACTTTACATAACCAAATAACTGATGAGCGCCAGCAGCGCGAAACGCCTTCGTGGATGGCTTTTCTTGCTTTATCAAGAAATTGGGTTGGCCAAATATCAGGAACAGGCTAAATCAATGTTTAGTTGATTTCTGTTCCATCAGATGGCGCTCTGCCATATGTAAAGCACATTTGCTCCTGGTCATGATATGCTTTTTTATTTTTAATAACCAAATAAATGTTAAAGAAACTTGGTGCAGAGGAAATTTTTGTTCATCGTTATTTATATTCATAAAGATAGAAGAGGGTTTCACGTCCAAACGATCCTTTCTGAACAAACCTTCCTTACGTCACCCAACATTAATGTAATGGCGTGATATTATCTCCTTTAATGTCCCTGAAATCTAAGAAATAGATCTGATAATGGATCCATCATTTCCTTTCAGTCTGCTGGCTTTTCACGGGAGTTTCGCCTCTTTGTCTGGATAACCGTTCTTAAATGTGGAGGACAACTTGTCGATTTTTAGGATAGCAAAGTTCTTGCACATGACTTGAATTTCTATGGCATCGACATCCGTTTAAGTCATATAATATGGAAAACATGGATCATATATGTATAAATCACAAGTAGCTTTCTCTTTATTTTCTATTTTTTTGAAATTATATCTTGAATAAATACAGTTGAAAAGATCTTATAAAAGAACAGGTGATCAAGTGTAAAGAAATTGCCCTTATAACGTCAAAGCACAATGTACTATGCCCAAATAGAAATATAAGTCGTTTCATCATACTTTTAAATTTTCTTCTCTTATTAGCTTCCTCCACACCATTGAATTAACCGTAGTTTCTTGAATCTATTAAAGGAAACTAAATCCAATAGAATGAAAATATAGAATTATACCTATTTTCGTAATACACTCTCTAAAAACTAAATAGATAGAACGCTAATCAATCCAGGGGTATCTTTAAAGATATAATCATAAAATAGGATAAACATTAAAATGTAACTCGTATAAATCAAACCGTGTGGTAAATCACAAATCGGCAACACATTGTGTGATAAACGAATAATTTTGCAACTAAAATCAATTTCAAATATTTCATTATTTACCCTAAAAAAACCATTGCATCCTAAACGCAATGGTGTTTACCGCATTGCTTTAGCGCAAATATTCGCGGAGATATTGAATCGATACCTTAGATGCGATAAATTTCTAGAACCTTAGATATCATAATTTGTTGACGTCTGAGGCCACTAATCTTGAAGGCTTCAGCTACATTCAGAGTCCACCCGACCTCCAGGACTGTCTCGTTGGATACATGGACTGAGTCACAACGTTAACACCATTCTCTCGTCAAGCAAGGCATCTGATAGAGTTTTTATTATTTGTAATAACTCTGTTTATATAAATTTATTAAAAATAAAAAGGTATATCCTGATCAGGAGCACATGTGCTTTTCAGAAGGCAGAGCGCCATCTGATGGAACGGAAATCAACTAAAGATTGATTTAGCCTGTTCCCTGATATTTGGCCAACCCCAATATCTTGATAAATCAAGAAAAGCCATCCACGAACGCATTTCGCGCTGTTAGCGCTCGTCAGCGTTGTTTTTTTATTATTTTTCTATTGTTTTTTCATATATATTATTTATATGATATTCGACCAGGAGTGTCCTGGTCACGTGTGTAAATTAATTGTATATATATATATTTTTTCCATATATATATATATATAAATGGTGGTTGGAAATAAAGTGTAGTTGAGTTTTTGTAAAACCAAGGCTTTGAGACTAACTAGGATTTTGGAAAGTCCGCTACATTTTAGGGGAAGACTTGTGCGCCAACTATAGGTTGTAGAGTGCATTGAAGAAAACCAGCGAAAAGAAGTTTAACGAACACATCCATTTACTGGTTTCTCCGATCTTCGAGGGATCTAAACAACGAGATATAATGCGAAATATCTTCACCTATTTACATAAGACTTAAAGAATAATATTATCGTAACATGATCAACTTACTGGATACCTCGACCCTAACATAATCCGACACACTATCAATATCTTCTCGGAATAACCATATTGAAGGGTAAGAGATGCCTCTTTAGATACCTGATTACCATACTCCCGCAACTTTAACTTGTATTCTAGAGTGAAAATCGGCACTTGCCACCCCACCAGTATTTAACATTTTGTGAAATTCGACCGATTTCATAAACCATCTCGTAAAATGTTATGAAATCGAAGCAACCATTGTATCGACGAGGTCCAAAGCCCGAAACCATGAAATACAGGTTGGCCCTTTTTGTCTGAATTTGCCAAAATTGGTGTAGTAGCTCATTCCTTATAACCACTAGTAAAGATTTTACTAGAATGATAAACATAATACATCGTTCTGATGTATAATTAAAAGGAGAGGTGCCACACTATAGGTATATATATATATATATGTTGAAGGCATTGACACATGTCCTATCATGCTGGTCACACATACACAAAAACAAATAAAGATACAAAGATTTAACAACATTATCAGCAACGTATAAGAATTCCTGTTTTGTCTTAAAAGAGATGACGACCAACTTCTCAATTCAACATGGCAACTGAATAAAAATAATCCGATATGGAAATTGCGATATTAAATATAAAATATATTATAGCTGCCTCATTAATTATAATTAGAAATTATTTATCGGTTTTTTAATTCAATTTTAAAACAATTTCTTACCGCCTCTAAACTAAAATGGAAAATATAGGGTGGGTATGGCGTATCACAAGTTAAAGATAAGCTACCTGAAGTATTATATTTTGTATAAAGTAAAAGTAGTGTAAAATAAAGTAATTATAAAGTAAAACGAGACTTATAGAACGTATGAAGCTTCAGTAATGTTTGAGCAGTTTTAAATTTCCTTGTTGGATGTTAGTTTGTTATGTTATATATATACTTTGTATTTTTATATTTTAGGTAAATAGTATTTTACATTTTTCTCTTGTTTTATCTTTTGCCTTTATAAAAGGCGATGCTGCCTGTGGACGTCAGTCATCGTGGTAGAATAGTAGTATGGCTTGTAGATTACAGCTTGCTTGATGAAATAAACGTACCTCTTCCGTAAGTACAAGTTTTTATCTGTGGTAGATTTATTTCGGGGTATATCTCCGCGACATTCCTATTGGGCATCAGCTAACTTGCAACCCAACTACCCTCTTTAAACAATTGTGATGTAGAATCTATTCATTTTCACCAACCTCAAATAACTCAAAATTTATCGTATCTGGATTCTTGAAACATCATTCAATGAAGATGACATCGCAATATCTAAAGCGTGAGTTTCTTTTATCGAAGATGCCTACCCATCAGAAAAAGATTTCCCGTATGTTACCAATCATTTCTATGAAATCTACATGTTGTGAAAACTATTGAATCCTAAAAACTTCATAAAATTTCAAACGAAAAATTGTCAATATATTCAAAATATTTTGGAATGAAACCTACGAAAAACTCTCAAATACGATTTTTTTTAGAATTTTCAATTTGATAGGAATTTATTTTCTTTAAATATATAATTTTTTTCAAAATGGCTTGTAATTTTTGAAAATAAAAAATATATATTCTATGTGAAGAAATATTTTTTTATTTTCAAAAATTGAAATATTTAGTTAAACCAAACTTTAATGAAAGTATAAAAAAAAAATTGAAAAAAATCTCATTTAAGCGATCAGGATATGCCTTTTTTAGTTTATTATTTATGTTGAATTTTTTAAGAACGCTCATTTAAAAATCGACTGAATATTTTCCTGAAAAAAAAAACTATATAATAATTTTAGTTATTTTATATTTTCCAAATATTCGAGGCATGTGGTATACATAAAAGAAAATCTATTCATAGTTCATCCCTTTAAAATTAGCCCGCGGCATATGTCCTGGAGAAATTAAGGTATAAACAACACCAAAAATAAAACTTTTTTTAAATATTAATATATCTTTAAATTTGGCTTTTAAAATCTTGTATACCCGAAATTTGTAATCGACTTCGGATTAGATTGAGAATATTTATTTTAATTAAATCATGAAATATGGTTAAAAAACTTTATTTGACACTCTATGATGCAACCTGTGTTTCTTAAAAATATATTTACCCAAATACCCTTTTGGCCGCTAAACTCGCGCATGCGTATAACCGACCAATCAACAGATGAAGTGTTACCTTGCCGTACTCGGTCGACAAGGACCACTCCTCCCTCTTGTTCTCACACGGCAGTGACAAAAATGAAATAAACTGCGCATGCTCATTAGAAACTAATTAGAGCCAATAAAGGTCGCTCTCACGTATAAAGGCATGTTATAGATATACTGGTCGTCTACGGATGAAATTGTCCCACCATTAGGAAATCCAATGGTAAACACTCGAATTTCCGTCGAATTATAGCTGAAGAAATTATTTAGGCGCAGTTAATATTCCGTACAATCTCATAACCTATGTAAAAATGTCGTTGTTTTGAAGATCATCAGTTTACTACCTTCTTATATATGATGAGGGTCGGTGGAAGGATGGTCTAAACCGTTGGTTTTCGACCCGGGTTCGATTCCCGCATTTCGGACTTTTTTCTGATTAAAAAAAAATGCTTCAATGGCCCCTGATTCTTTCAAAAGTCCAAACCTCCAGCGAGTGTAAGAAATCCAAACAGGGCTCTGGTACATTTGTGAGTGCAAAGTCGAGCTGCTTTTCACCTGTTACAGTAAAATCAGTCGCCTACTTCTATCCACCATGCTTATCATGGCCTGTACCAAATGAACTAGGGATAATAATAAAAAAATAAATAAAATATGATAGCAGAGCATTGGCCCATCGTACATCGTACGGTAATTTTTAAAATGTATAAATCTAAAATGTATCTATGTAGTAAAATCGAATTATTCCTAGGTCCTTCAAAATTCACCATTATTGAATTAGAACATTAAGCGACAGTTACAAAGATTAAAAGGTCTGCGATTCCTTAAAATTCTGCTGATATAATTTTGATTTCAAAAAGTACAAATATATAAATCCAATATCCATCTATCGATATAAAAGCTATAACGATTGAATTTACTAGCAATATGTTTCTTTTTGATAATATCATCGATGGAAAGATAATATTCGATCGTATTATTAAACATATTGCCAGTAAATTTAATTGTTAAAAAGTGCAAATATCATTTTTATACGATGCATTAGCGCACCATCTGTTATAAAAATTTGAGCTATTCTCAATGCGCATTTTTTTTTTAAAGAATCATACGCATCAAAAACAGTTTATATTTCTTACAAATATCATTACAAAAAAAATAGTGGTACAAAAAAAATCGTTGGCCAATGTAACCACTAAGCTGAAAAAGATACTGCACACTTATTGGCTGATTAAGATCACTTGATTGTTAGAGAGCCAATAAACTAGCCATTAAAGTAAACACTACATATATAAATACTGAGGAACGATTTGATTTAGAACTTCCTTGGCCAATGTAACCACTAAGCTAAAAATACTGTACACTTAAAGAGAGAGAGAGCCAATCAACTAAGGAATAAATTCGCTAAAGTAAACACTACATATATAAATACTGAGGCAGGTTTATAAAAGATGTTTCTTACATAAAGGATACACAGGCAGAGGGTTTCGGGAGTTAAAACATTTAATTAAATCTCCTTGCTCTCTGTATCGAAGGTCACGTTATAAGTAGCAGTAAAGAAGCTTATCCTGGGCCTTCTAGAAATTGGCTTTGGAAAGTGTAAGGAGGGTAATCCTAGGGGGCAGTTTATGGGCCATTATAGCTCCCTGACAGGATCAGTGGACTGGTCACTTTATGAGACGTAGCTGCTTCCTTCGTTTACGGAGGATCATAACTGGGGTTTGATCTTATATGGGTTTAGTGACCAGGTCCTATAAAGATGTTACTATCGAGGCTCTATATCAGACTATCTACCAGATTTCCCACTAAGTGCATACCCAATGCACATAGTGGTATAACTGGTGTGGGACGGGGGTCTGGCACAATTGTAAATGCAAAGTCGAAATGTGTATGAAAAGTGAAAGTTGTATAAGCTTATGATTTCGCTTTGTTTTAAAAATGAATCGATGTTGGTTCCATATGCTTGAATTGAATATTACACCTTAGTTCTATATATTTCATTGCTTAAAAGGGCACACAACAAAACAAAAAAGAAATTACAATTTCAAATCTACTTATATAATTGCCTTATTCTGTCTGTCTGTCTGTAAGTCTGAAGCTCACGGATAGAATGCGCGCCCATTGACTGCCAGGGAACACGTGTCCTCCCTGCCCCCCTCTAGACAACCCTGTTATCAGCAGTGTGTTACATCCACCTGTCTATAGCGGCCATTCTAGACAACCCTGTTATCAGCAGTGTGTTACATCCACCTGTCTATACAGGTCACCCTGTCTATAGCGGCCACTCTAGACACCCCTGTTATCAGCTGTGTGATACATCCACCTGTCTATACAGACCACCCTGTATATAGCGGCCATTCTAGATAACCCTGTTATCAGCTGTGTGATACATACACCTGCCTATACAGACCACCCTGTATATAGCGGCCATTCTAGACAACCCTGTTATCAGCTGTGCGATACATCCACCTGTCTTTACAGACCACCCTGTCTATAGCGGCCACTCTAGACAACCCTGTTATCAGCTGTGTGATACATCCACCTGTCTATACAGACCACCCTGTCTATAGCGGTCACTCTAGGCAACCCTGTTATCAGCAGTGTGTTACATCCACCTGTCTATACAGACCACCCTGTCTATAGCGACCACTCTAGACAACCCTATTATCAGCTGTGTGATACATCCACCTGTCTATACAGACCACCCTGTTATCATCAGTGTGTTACATACACCTGTCTATACAGACCACCCTGTCTATAGCGGTCACTTTAGGCAACCCTGTTATCAGCAGTGTGATACATACACCTGTCTATACAGACCACCCTGTCTATAGCGACCACTCTAGACAACCCTGTTATCAGCAGTGTGATACATACACCTGTCTATACAGACCACCCTGTCTATAGCGGCCACCCTAGACAACCCTGTTATCGGCTGTGTGATACATACACCTGTCTATAGCGGCCACTCTAGACAACCCTGTTATCAGCTGTGTGATACATCCACCTGTCTATACAGACCACCCTGTCTATAGCGGTCACTTTAGGCAACCCTGTTATCATCAGTGTGTTACAATCACCTGTCTATACAGACCACCCTGTCTATAGCGGTCACTTCAGGCAACCCTGTTATCAGCAGTGTGATACATACACCTGTCTATACAGACCACCCTGTCTATAGCGGCCACCCTAGACAACCCTGTTATCGGCTGTGTGATACATACACCTGTCTATACAGACCACCCTGTCTATAGCGACCACCCAAGACAACGTGTTTAAAATAAATTCGCACTCGGGTAAACCCCGGGCGTTGCCCGGGCCATTCGTCTAGTGATTTGATAACTAACAAAGGAAAAAATTAATGATGATATAAAATTGAATGTCTGCCAGAAAAATGCTTCTATGAATTAAAAAATAAGAATAATTACAAACTTAACATATAAATTTCAAACAAACTGTTTTTTTACATGTGTAGAACTGTGGTGCACTTACAGTAAAAGCAGTCGTCAACTTCTACCCACCAGGATTATTATGTACTAAGTGCAATTCTCAACCTGAAACCCCAAAACACATTATTGGCTGTATTGACTTATCCATTGATGAGCTTTACTCTTTCCCCAGCAGACACCATCAACAAGCTCTACAAGCTTGATACCCTAATATGATTGATTGGAGATAAGAAAGAAGAAGAAGACTATCTAACTGATTGCATTATTTAGTTATTCAGCAATAACCTACGTTGAGTAACCAGTACCACATACTCTCATAATTGAATTATTCAACGCTATTCCATTATAATAACGTAACGTAGAAAATTAGGAAAGACAAATTCAGGATAACACAGTATTTTATTCAAGCAACAAAAAAATCAACATTTATAAGATACAAGATAAGCAATGAAAGAATATATATATATATATATATATATATATTTTGAAAATAGAGCAATCCATAAATAAATCTTTAATTAAAAAGGCATATATAGGATCAAAATATAATTTATTTTAGCCAATTTAAATATTGGTAAAATAAATGATATTTTGATCCAATTTATGCCTTTTTAATAAAAAATATATATATATATAATGTAAAAAATAGAAGACCTAATTAATATTATGGTTAGCACCCCCGTAAATAAAGATATTTCCAGACCTAATTAACAAGATTTCACTGTATATAACGCTTTAATACTATTTCATTTATATAAGACAAAATAAAAACTATTAATCAGTAGCTGTAATGTCAAAAATTCATCTCTATCCTCAGGTCAAATCTGCTAGTCCTTTAATAGATCAAATAACAAGCTGTCACAATCTATACATACTAATATGTGAAATGAGAATAATATTAATAAAAAAGAAAGGTTTGGAAAAGAGCGACTCAATTAACTTTTTTAAATGTCATAGCGTCATCTTTTGGAATAAAATATCAACAAAAGTTGATTTTTAAAGTTTATTACTCAATTTTGGTTAAGTCATTCTCTTAGTAAATAAGAAAATTTCAACTACGCACCACTTGGCCCTCTTTTCTTGATTTATCGATGAAAGTGGTTGACCGATATATATATATATATAGTAGAACAAACTTAAAATTCAACGTTAAATTGATATTTATTTCGAAATATGACGCTTAGTCATCAATAAAATGTTTCATTGAACCACTCACAGTCTTTTATTCACAGCATTTAATCAATATCATCTTTATTCATCCAATATATATATAGCATGGGACTAGATGTAGGCTCCCCTATATTTCCTAAAACTGACAATGTTTACCATTCCATGCTGGGTGAAATTTCATTACATGTCCGCCAGCCAGTTGTTTACATTCTGAGGACGAAAATCCAATAAAAATCAATGTGTATTGGAGCATAATATTAAAACACGGAAATTGGATTGAATATGAAGAGAAATTTTGGCTTTTCCGTTAAATTTTAAAATTCAGAACACAACTCTTGTAAATAAGCAAATGAAGCTTGGTAATTGAAATTAGCGTTCATTTTAAGATATATGGTCTTATTAATATACTAGATAATTAGAATATTTTATTGCACATGTCTAGCGGAATTGATAACAGTACC